>CAMAPF010000958.1:1007500-1607500 GCA_945859915.1 Cuscuta epithymum
AATGAATCAAACCGATCGCTCAAAAGGATGGGATGATGGAATCAATTTAATTAATCTAAGTATTATCTATTCAATTCATTCACAATTTTCATTCTAATTCTCTAAGAAATTGACCCAACTTAATATAGATAAAATGTTTGGAAATTCGGAAAAAGGATTAATATGTTCTTATTATCTAAATAAGAATAATTAGTGTCAAACTTATTAATTATAAAAAAAACTATTGGCAAACTTGGAAAAACTATTGTTAGATCACTTGGACTAATACATAAACTGTCATATGTAAAGGCTAGTAATGTCAAAATATGGTAATATTCATATTCGTAATCTCCAAATAATTCTTTTGACAATTTTTCATAATTCTTTTGTTAGAAATTAAATTAGTGGTGGCTTGAAGCATCATTCTAAAACTTTGTTACCGATGTTTTTTGCATGGATAGTAGATCATACGAAGTATATAGTATGGCTTTAATTAACTACTGCGGAGTAGTAATTAATTAAGGTTTGTGCAGGACAGCTTCATTAATAATTAGCCAGGGTTAATGTGTTCTTCTGAATACGATGTGATTAGAATTTAAGTACTCATCTGTTCACTTTCACTCATTCGATCACTTTCACTCACTCCATGAGTCATCTGATTTCTACATTGTCTAAAAACTTAAATATAGACTCCATCCACATGAAAACAATCTTTGGGTTCTGTCAATATCATTTTCTTCTCCATTTCAACACTGTCACTAAAATACATTCAACATATACATACTACTTTACTAAAACGTTAATTAAGTTATTATAAATAACTTTTTTTGTTTATTATGAATAATTATGAAATTAAAAATAACACATTTTGATGTTAATTTTTTTATTTACTTTTTTCATTTAGTAAAAAATGAGTTCATGTAATATTCAGTTATTTATGGAGGCTGCACAGATTTAAAATTTGTGTTTCGTGTATTTTTAGCCCATGAAAACTCCAACAGTTAAGACAACAATTATTTTTATACTTTAATTGTATATGTACTATTGGTGACAAATTAAACATCATAACATTTTATGAATTTTGATACTTTTTTCGAAAAAATAAATTAAAAAGTTATACTCCCCCGTCGCATAAAATTCTTCTCACTTACTATTTTGGGATGTTCAAAAAATTCTTCATATTTCTCTTTTTGAAAAGTTCTGTGTGGCTAACATTAATTTACTTTTTTCGTACTCAATCATGATAATACATTTCAACTTTATTCTCACTTTCTTAATAAGCGCGTCACGTCAAAGGAAGTATTCTGTGGGACGGAGGGAGTAATAGTTAAAAAAGCGGGTTTTATGATGCATGGATGATGTCACTGTGGCATCATCTACACCCGCATGCTCGTACGACCCTGACTCCCGGCAGTCCTTGTTTTATTTTCTCTTTTATTCCCTCTTTCAATTCAATCCCCCAATCCCATCTATATTTAACCCCCTTCACCTCTTTTCCCACTTTTGACCTCCTTTTTAACCTCTGATTACACACAATTAAGAGTGTAAAACCTCCAAATTTAGTATTTTGGACTCCTAATACCCTAGCACTATACAGAGTAATAAACACATACTTTGATCAGAAATATAAGTTGAAAAAGAAGATACAGAGAGTTTCAAGACTGTATATATTCTCATATATTAATTTGATGTACAGGGAAGATATATATATACATGAGAAAGAAGACCTTCTAAGAATAGATGAGAAATTAATGCCTAATTATACTGCACCAAATCTGCCTAATTATTCTACTGCATCAGATCACTACAAATCAGGAAAATATATACACAGAATATTCTAAATATGTCAACACTCCCCCTCAAGTTGGCACATAGATATCGTGCACACCCAACTTGTCAATCCATCGTACAAAATCACGACTTGATACTGCTTTAGTTAGGATGTCCGCTATATTATCTTCAGATCGTATTGGAGGTAATTCCAGAATATTGCTTTCCAATCTCTCCTTGATAAAGAATCTGTCAACTTCAACATGTTTAGTTCTATCATGTTGAACCGGGTTATGAGCAATATCTCGAGCTGCCTTATTATCACAATATAGCTTTATCGGTTGTCGTTGTGAATATCCAAGATCTGTCAATAACAACCGTAACCATAAGGCTTCACACAATCCAAGAGCAATTCCTCTATATTCAGACTCGGCACTGGACCGAGAAACAACACTCTGTTTCTTGCTTCTCCAGGTAACAAGGTTGCCTCCGACAAACGTAAAGTATCCTGAAGTTGATCTCCTATCTTCTAATGCTCCAGCCCAATCAGCATCCGTATACACCACAATATCTTCTATAGTTTGATTTTTTTTAAAGAGAATACCTCTGCCAGGAGCAGACTTCAAGTACTTCAAAATCCTCATGACAGCTTCCAAATGTTTTTCTCCAGGATTATGCATAAATTGGCTAACGATACTTAAAGCATATGCTAAATCAGGACGCGTATGAGCCAAATACATTAGCCTTCCAACCAGTCGTTGATATCTGCCTTTGTCAACCGGAACCTGATCTTTTTCTATACTCAGCTTCAATCCTTCTGCAACTGGTGTATCAACAGGTTGACAAGCAGTCATTCCTGTTTCTTTTAGTAAATCAAGAATATATTTTCTTTGAGATAAGAAAATCCCCTCTTTTGATCTTGAGACTTCTATACCCAGAAAATATTTCAAATATCCCAAATCCTTCATTTCGAACTCCGTTGACAGATATTCTCTCAAGGCCTTTATTTCTTCAGGATCATCTCCGGTCACGACCATGTCATCAACATAAACGATGAGGGCTGTAACTTTGCCTTTTACCCTTTTTAGGAACAATGTATGATCACGATTACTCTGATGATATCCAAACGCGATCATGGACTTCGTGAATCTTCCAAACCATGCTCTAGGAGACTGCTTTAATCCATACAATGCCTTCTTAAGCTTACATACTTTTCCAGACAAAGCTCTAGAAATCACACATCCAGGTGGAAGTTCCATGTAAACCTCCTCTAATAATTCACCATGTAAAAATGCATTTTTTACATCAAATTGATGCAATGGTCAATCCAAGTTTGCTGCTAGTGACAATAGAACTCGTACCGTATTGATTTTAGCTACTGGAGCAAAAGTTTCTGTATAATCTACTCCATAAGTTTGAGTATACCCCTTGGCTACCAAGTGTGCTTTGAAACGCTCCACAGATCCATCTGCCCGATATTTAACAGTAAACACCCAGCGGCAGCCAACTGGTATCTTCCCTGGTGGACAAGAAACGAGTTCCCAAGTTTCATTTTTTTTTAAGAGAGGCTATCTCTTCATTCATTGCATCTCGCCATCTGGGATCCGCTACAGCTTCCTGTTCATTGTTAGGAATAACAACAGAAGATAATTGATTCATAAATGCTTTATTTGACTCAGACAACTTTTGATCCGAAACATAATTGTTCATAGGATATTTAACTTTACTTGAGAGTTCAGGTTCATAAGTAGGCTTAGGTATACCTCTATTGACACGGTCAGGTAATTTCCTTGGCATAAGTTCAATATCTAAAGTACGAACTTCTTGAAGGGACGATTGGTGTGGTACTGTTGTAGATTCTTCACCAACACCTGACATAGTTATAGGTGCACTCTCATTTTCATACTCTGGATTTACAGGAGTATGATCAATGGTGACTCCAGGCTGCAATCCTGGAGATTCTTGTTCCAAACTACTCTCTCGAGTATCATTAGATTCAGATAATTGGTTGCTCCCTTCACAGGCATTTTCGCAAACCTCCTGGACTTCGAGATCCAATGTCATAATATTCTCCTGAACTTCGAGATCCAATGTCATAATATCCTCCTGACTCTCCCCCTGAAGTTCAGCCGAGGAGAAATACATTTGTTCTTCATGAAAAACCACATCGATTGTAATAAACATCTGCTTTGTTGGCGGATGATAGCAGCGATACCCCTTCTGATTCACTGCATAGCCTAGAAACAGACACTTCAAGGCTCGTGGAGCTAATTTATGGCGTTGTTGTTTATGAATATGTATGAAAACAACACACCCAAACACTTTCGGAGGAAGACTCGAAATTGATGGGCCTATCATAGTTGTGTTCAAAGTGTGAAGAGGCGTATGGAATTCAAGAACCCTCGAAGGAGTCCTGTTAATTAAATAGACCGCAGCACACAAGGCCTCACCCCAATAAGAAAATGGCAGGTGAGCGTGTAACAATAGAGCACGAACCACTTCCAATAAGTGTCGGTTTTTTCGCTCGGCTACACCGTTTTGTTGAGGAGTGTCAACACAAGTAGTTTGGTGAACAATGCCCTGATTATCCAAGTAAGCCTGCATAGTATGATTTTTATACTCCCCACCATTGTCACTACGAAGGATCTTAACTTGGGCATTATATTGAGTCTGGATGACTCTACAAAATTTCTGAAACAACATGTTTACTTCATTCTTAGATTTCATTAGCCATAACCATGTCATTCGAGAACAATCATCAATAAATGTAACAAACCAACGAGAGCCGCCCAAAGTGGGAATTTTTGACGGCCCCCATACATCTGAATGAATGATTTGAAATGGAGAAGAACTTTTATTGAAAACTGGTGAAAAAGAGGTTCTATGACTTTTTGCTAATTCACAAACATTACAACGAAAAATAGAAACATCCACTCCTTCAAACAGACTGGGAAACAGCCTTTTCAAATATCCAAATGAAGCGTGTCCTAAACGTTGATGTTGCAACCAAATTTCAGCATGTCTCTGAACTGCCTTACCACCCTTCACTACTAAAGCTTGACTTAACGTATTCAAAGGTGTGATCTTCAAGTCCAGAAAGTACAAGTTCCCTTGCCTAGTACCACAACCAATCGTCCGTTTCGTTTGAATATCCTTAAAGAGACAAAAATTAGGCCAGAAAATAACAATGCAAGATAAAGCCTTTGTGATCTGTGACACAGACAAAAGATTGTATCCCAAGGAAGGAACAACAAGGACAGAATCTAAATTAAGAGTTTCAGTGGCCATCAAAGACCCTTCACCAACTATAGGTATTTTTTCTCCATTAGCTGTGGAAACAAAAGTCTCTAAAGGAGGATTGGTTTTAACAATTTGTTTGGAATCAAAAGTCATATGATTGGTTGCACCGGAATCAATTATCCATGTGTTACTACTAACAGGAGCAGAAGCATAAAGGGACTTACCACCATTACCTGCCGTGGTAACCATTGCCGAATGCACCTCACCGTGTTCATCATTTGGCTTCACCTCGACAACAACATTTGCAGATTGCGATCTCTTTGAGTTTTTCTTGGGAGCTTTGCTAGGATCCCACCAGGATGGATAACCCACAATTTCATAACACTTCTCTCGTGTATGTCCAGTTTCATTGCAATGGCTGCACTTATACATGGATTTATCATAATTTTTGTTACCCTTTGATTTGTTTCTCACAAACATTGCAGCGGCCTCCGAATTTTCTGATTCCCCTTTGAATGTACTCTGGCGAGTTGCTTCTCGTCGAATCAAGGCATAGCAATCCTCTAGAGTCGGAGTTGAATCCCTTCTTAACATATCTCCACGGACCCGTTCAAAACACTCATCAAGCCCGGCAAGAAAAATATGCACTCTCAGCCTCTCAACAGATTTCTGGTAGGCTTTAACATCATCTGGATCCTTCATGATAACTTTGTCGCGGTGGTCCAGTTCTTGAAAAATCTCAATGAGCTCTCCATAATAGTCTGACAGGGACCTTCCATTCTGCTTGGCAGTAAAGGCTCTTTGATTTAATGCAAAAATTTGTAGTTCATCACTCCCATCATAGAAAGCCTTTTCCAACGCTGTCCAGATTGCATAGGCTGTAGGCAATCGAACATAACGTTTCATGATTTCAGGCTTCATAGACATCAACAACCACCTCTTAACTTTTTGATTCTCTGCATACCACTTTTCATATCCATCTTCGGATTCTGCCGGTGGTTTCAGTTTGCCACGGATGTAGGAAAGCTTTTCCCTTTCAGCAATATGCATCTCGATCAATTGAGACCACACATCATAGTTTGATTCAGATAGAATGATTCCTGCATTGAACATCCCTTCCGATTGAACAATAACCGGAAGTTGATTGTTCTTCGAAGCTTCGTCTTTTTCTCCCATTGTTTCAAGAATAGTAATTTCTAAGGTACAATTTCAAGAGAATATGATTTAAGAGCCACGACCTGCTCTGATACCAAGTTGAAAAAGAAGATACAGAGAGTTTCAAGACTGTATATATTCTCATATATTAATTTGATGTACAGGGAAGATATATATATACATGAGAAAGAAGACCTTCTAAGAATAGATGAGAAATTAATGCCTAATTATACTGCACCAAATCTGCCTAATTATTCTACTGCATCAGATCACTACAAATCAGGAAAATATATACACAGAATATTCTAAATATGTCAACAATATAAGTATGACCCACGTCTTAATATATTCCTTAAAAGAAAATATGAGATGTAGTTTACAGTTCGTACGTATACCGTACAACCGGTGACAATTTCGTAATTTAGATGAAACTCATGACTTCTGTTAAATGAAAATTAATGCACCTTTAGTAAACATCAAACTTATTCTATTGAGTATTAGAAGTCGAATATTGACCATCGTGACCTCTGCTTCATATCTGCGAATCTAGCACGTCCACCTGACCCCTACATGCCTGATATACATCGTTTTCTCTAACACAATTACAATATAATCCTATTTAATTTGTTGATAAAAGCACGAGTGCTCATACAGTATACTCAATATCGTAATCAAGGAATCCATATGAGTGCGACAAGAAAATGATATTGAATTGAGGAAAGGATCGGATATGTTTAGCAGCAATTAACGTAACATGATAGTGGCCTCGTATTATTAGACTTTTGCGCAATTGCAACTTTTGTGCATGTGTGATGAATATTGCCGCGGATCAACATCACAATTCACCAAGATATATATAGTTCATGAATGATGTGTATATAAATCATATTAGACACACACTTTTGATAAGATGATAATGATTTGTGGATTTGTGCACTTTTCATACTAATATTTTTAGTCACTTGGAGAAGCGTAGGCATCATGGCGTTGACTAATCCGTCTCGCATGAAGTCAGGTAGGTGATCCAATTTCCAGTATATATTGAAACTTTTAGTTTTGTGCCGTTTGCATGCATGGGCATATATAGAATAATCAATTATGCATGGGCGATGTAGGGATTGTAGGAAACTTGGATGCCGACCAACTTTCATTGTGGCGGACCCAGGAAATCCGTCTTGGGGGTTCAAAATATTTTTTTGAGGGGCGAAAATTATGTTTCATGTATATATACCCTAGAATTTTTTTTGTTGGGGGGCGGTTGCCCCCCTGGGTCTGTACTACGGTCCGCCCCTGATAGCATATCATATTTATACAGATTTGGGCAATTCAAATCAAACAACCAAACTAGACAAACCAAACATATACTATCGTACTACTTTAGTCGCATTGATTTCGGAGATACGGTTATAAACAAAAATGAGTTTGTTGATACTGAATTGATAAAATATGAATAAAATAAAATAAAATTAGAACCGCACATACTTTACCAAATTTGGTATGAAAACACTTATTGAGGCGTATTGAAAAGGAAAGATAAAACAACCTTAGTGGGACGAAAGAATATATTAGTAAAATGTAAGTGATGCTAGATCATACAACATTTGATTTGATCAAATATCAACAATCAATTAGATCATTTTAGATTACGTCATAAAATTTCTTTCCAACTCGATCAATAGCTCCCCGATTCCTGGTATATTAGTCATAGGAAAGAAGTACATACTCATCGGTAGGTATTTTAAAATTTGTTATGCTTTCATTTTTGGGATATATTTAAAAGTTTGGTATATACTTTCCATTTGTGGTAATTTTTTCTTGTAAAAATACATAATTACATTTACTTTTTATCTTCTCTTTTATATATTACGTACATTTCTACATTTTCTCATGCTTTTTCTTTATTACATTCCCTTAGAATGAGGTTAAACAGCATTACTTATTTAGTACAACATGGACCGTCCGATAGCATGATAGTACTGACTACTGCGGTGGATAATGCATGGTATTTTTTTTTTTGAATAAATAATGCATGGTATTTGGTTGAGACAATATCATATCCCTGCATACAGTACGAAAAGTCCTATAAAATCTGGATAATAATTACTCCGCACCGTATTAGTAATAAATAAAAAGATTTTGTCTGAACATATGAGAAATGGTAGAAAAGACAAAGTGAATATTACTATCCCCCACCATATTGTTACTGATTGATAGTAGTTTTGAATTCAGGTAGTTGCCAATTAATCAATTACTTCCCTTAAATGGAGCAGATAAAAAAAACATGTTAAGTTTCACAAGATATCTTAAAATAACAGTTCTTGTAGCTAGGATCCACACCAAACTGGCCCAGCTTGCAAGCACAAGAATCAACCAAAATTAAATAGCTAACTGCTTCTATATGCACACCCTATAATATTAATTATGTTCCACCAAACTCTATCGGTGTAATTGCTTGGTCATTTGCTAACCATATTCTTTTTTATTTATGATTCTTACCAATTTTATTTTACCAAATATATTAATTTTTTATTATGTATGCTTTGTTAGTTAATTAAACAAATAAAGTTGAACAACATATTTGTGCGGTTTAAAGGCTCGATTCACCTGTGGCCGGCTGCCAATGATCTGTTTCTTCTCGATCTGTTAGAAGATTCTGGTTTAATTGGCACGGCGTAGCCAGACCTCATCTCTCTAGAGTGGATTTCCATCGCTAGAGTTTTTTTGTCCGCTATCTATTCTTTCGAGGAGCGGCCGTTTTCCCTACACTTATTAGGTTTTTTTTTTGCCGATCGAACTTCGTCCGTGCGGCTGGGTTTTCAGTAGAACGAGAATTTCGTGCAGCTTTCCTCTTTGGAGTTTCGGAACGTGTGTGGAACAAAAGGGCGGTGGGGTGCGGCTTGGATTTTTGTGGGTGAAGAATCACAAAGCAACATGATAGAATTTTATTCACCATCTCGTACATGGATGTCAATGGCAAATCTCAAGGAGTAAATTGACGAGCACAAATTGGCGAGCGCAAAAAGAATAGAGTTTCAAATGATTTTTTCGGGGGGTGAAATTATCTTTTACCATATTACAGCAGCTCGCCCTCCTACGGAACCACCTCCGTGTGAGGAAGCAATTTGGGGAAAGTTTTTATTTTCGTATTATTTTTCTTTTTGTAGTACTTATTTTTTTCCAGTTCGAGCAGGTGTGGTTGCAGTTTTGATTTTTGAAGAACTTTTGATAGGCAGTATTTCATTTTCGACCGTTTTAGGCTTCTTCTTGCCCGTTTTGTGTCTAGCGAGTCAGGTTGCTTTGTATGGGTGGCTAAGTCTAAGTCTATTCATATGACTTACGATCAGATCTATAATAACTGTCTGGATTTTGTCTTGCGTGTTTGCTCTATATTAATGAAAAGCCGTAAAACAAATAAGTAAAGTTGAAGTATTTCGCACTCAAATAAGTAAAACGGATGAATAGGACGATTTTAACGTTTTCCGTAAAACATTTAGAAGTTTCAAAGTATGAGTATTCTATTTTTATTTCTTAAATAAGAATATTTATGGTCAGTTTTGAAAAATATTGTTATATTTAAAGTCTGAAAATGTCAAAACATGACAGTATTTAAGTCTATTTAGCGATAAATTCATAAATCTATAGTAACCATGTTCCGAAATTCAAAACACTTTCATCAAGACAGGAGATTTTTCCCAGCTACAATTCCATTTAATATGGTATATTTTCTTCCTAGCACTATTTAGAATTGGTGTATTCATCATCTCCCGATCGACAGAGTTGATATGGTGATGGAGTTCCTTTATTGTAGTTGGCAAGGCTGGTTCGACACAACTTTTCTAACATTTAAACATTGGTTGACGAATGACGATGATTACGGGAATTCGGGCGCTCGCCTCCTTTTTTGCCCGTCCCACTAAGATTATTACATACCAAATTTGATAAAGTTAAATTTGTATGGTTCTAAGTCATTGTTACTTTATCAATTCGATATCAAACACATAAAATTATTTTCTTAATAACTGCACCACCTCATCATATCCTAACGTTAATGGGACGAAGATAGTAGTTAGTTAAGCTAGTTAGTAGCATCAGGTGATCCCGAACTGGCCCGACTTATACCGGGCTCTTAAAAATGCATGCACATTAAACCTTTGAGAGATGTAAATTTGAATCATTCGAACAATATGTTAGGTATCATCATCTATTAGTCTCTGAGTACAAGAAATTGCTCTTAAGGGATTCATTGTGCATATATATAAAATGTGTATTCAAGCATGGTGATATATAATTCTATCTCTTGTAGTATATATACCCGTACTAGCATATAGATCACCGAAAGATATTGGCCAGATGGGGCCATAATGTTTAAAGAGATACAACTAATTCAACTGTTTTAAAACACACTGTAGTGAATTAAGTGGCTGTGATCTAAATAATACAGAGTATCACACAATATTCACCTCCATCAAACCCCCCTGCTTCTAGTATAAAAGCAGCTGCTCTGCCCCATTATTGTTACACAAGTTCCAAACCATTCATCATTGATCATTCACTGGGGAAAAACCCAGAATCCGATCATTACATATATATAAATGGCAGCCTCAAATTCTTCTATCCTCTGCCACCTTCTCCTCCTCCTCCTCCTTGCATTTTCCGGGAGGACGGCCGACGCTCGGGCTTTCTTCGTTTTCGGGGATTCGCTTGTAGACAATGGGAACAATAACTACCTGGCCACCACTGCCCGAGCCGACGCGCCGCCATATGGGATCGACTACCCCACCCGTCGACCCACCGGCCGCTTCTCCAACGGCCTCAGCATTCCAGATATCATTAGTATGTTAATTAACTAAAGGGGAAGTTAATTTTCAGCTCTGTTTTTTATATTGATGATTTAAAGATGTTTTTTTTTGTGTTTTTAAGGTGAGAAGCTGGGGATTCCGGTAGCCGAGCCATATCTGAGTCCATTGCTCACCGGAGATAAGCTTCTGGACGGAGCCAATTTTGCTTCTGCTGGAGTTGGGATCCTTAATGACACTGGCTTTCAGTTTGTACGTATCTAACCAAGTTAATTAATATTTTGATAATAATGACTTAAATAGTTAAATATGTTTTAGTCCGTATACATAATAAATATAGTGTCTCTTGTTGTAAAGACCTTGTAAAATATCATTTTTATTTTATTCCTGTATTTTATGTTCTTTTTATCGATCCAAAAAATAACGAAAAAACTCAAATGGATCGATCTAATACTCTTTATCATTCTTTGTCGTATCATTTAAAAAGTATTTAATTTTACTTTTTACACGTTCATTGAGACTTTTAAAGACGTGAACATATAATTAGTTTCACGCGGTTCTAACTTTTAAGTGAGAAGTAACAAATGCACCTCGAAGTGAACTTTATTTGTGAGATCAAATATACACTTCAACCTACTTATTCTGTAACTTCACTACAAAAAGTAAGATGGTGCGTTTTCATTTTTGTCATTCCAAAGTAAAGGATCAAAATAACATTTATGTTTCATTTGAGAAGGAAATTGTATGTTTTTTATTTCTTTGAGATCTATACAAATCTGAATGAGACAAATTTACTATAGGCATCAAAGTCAAACGTGGAAACTTAATTTAGAATCGAGGATGTACAAGATTATGGATACTAAAGCTCATATTAAATATGTTTCCACTAGTTTGCAAAGTGAAATATAGCAAATCATAATCCTGATTGTAATATGGGGTTGCCAATTTGCAGTTGAACATAATCAGAATTGGGAAACAATTGGAGTACTTTCAGCAGTACCAGAAGCGAGTGAGTCAACTCATCGGAGAAGAAGGGACAAATCAGCTGGTCAATGATGCTCTAGTCCTCATTACCCTCGGTGGCAACGATTTCGTGAACAACTACTACTTGGTTCCCTTCTCTGCAAGATCTCGCCAATACTCTCTTCCCGACTACGTGCATTACCTCATTTCGGAGTACCGCAAAGTTCTACTGGTAACTCATCATTCTTCTAAACTAGATTACTAGTCCTTACATCAGTACTTCACGGTCTAGACGATGGCGTTATAAAAAAAACAGAATTGCATCGTTCAAGATGAGGTATCAGTCTATTAGGGACATTGGGAAAAAAATTACAAATGAGATGTTATTTTAGGATTGAGCATTAAGGCTTGGTTGTTGTTGTTTGTTAGTGCTGTTTTTCAACTATGTGCAATAGTTGAAAAGTTGCACATAGTTGAGCTTGTCTATGTACAGATTGGTGGTATAAATATCATTTTTCAACTAAGATAGTTATAGTGTGACTTGGGAAGTTTAATGACAGTAGATATTGGTGGTTATGAAATACACATTTAATTAGTGTGACATATATTCAATGAATAATAATGATGCAGAAACTACATGATTTGGGAGCAAGGAGGGTGCTGGTGACAGGAACAGGACCAATAGGGTGTGTGCCATCAGAGCTAGCACAGAGGAGCCCAACCGGGGTATGTGCCGTGGAATTGGTTCGAGCAGCTGGCCTTTTCAACCCCCAACTGCGTGAGCTCATTGCTCAACTCAACAACGAGGTCGGGGGCAACGTCTTTATAGCGGCTAACACTCACCAAATGAACATGGACTTCGTCTCGAACCCCGCTGCTTACGGTTAGTAGTATTGTTTGCTCAGTATATATAGCCCCCTTTGTATTATTTTTTCTGTACACATTGGCTCATAAACTTAATGTTTGAGCAGGATTTGTGACATCAAAAATAGCATGTTGTGGACAAGGTCTGTACAATGGAATTGGCCTATGCACACCACTCTCCAACTTGTGTCCAGATAGGAGCTTGTTTGCATTTTGGGATGGATTCCATCCAACAGAAAAGGCTAGCAGGATCATTGTGGACCAAATCCTGACTGGTACAAATGAGTACATGCATCCAATGAACCTCACCACCATCATGGCCTTGGACTCTAGGACTTAGAAATCATTTATGGCTGATCAAGCTCCATCATTTTTTGTATTGTTGTTTCGTCATATCATGTCTTTTGTTCATCTTATTTTTTAGTTACTATAAATATATATAAATATTTATGAGAACTAGGTGTGATTGATGATTGTAATAATAATTCAATAAATATATGACTATTTTGTATTTCTATTTTTATGTTATTAAGATTAATTAATAGTTATGGTTGGTTGCCTCAGAGATCTGGTGTGAATCATGTGATTGTAAAGTTACTGTGTTATGTAGCTCAAAACATGTAAATATGATGCTTTATAATCCAAATTTTATTTTATTTTCGAAATAGTTTGGAATATTGCCACCAATATTATAATCAAATTAACTTGAATATCAGAGTTTCAATTTTTTTCAACTTCAACTTTGTGTAGCCGCTCACTCAAACATAAGTACTTTTACATTTCTTGATTTTGTTTTAAAAATTTCAACCCATTATGAGCTTAAAGCTTATGCCAAACATGACCAAAATCATAAAGTAAGTCAAAATACAATGTGAAATAATAATCTCGAATAGAACAAAACCCCATTGATGGAGTATATGGCCCAGGAACCCCCGGCCCATAGACTCCTACTTCTCCTACACAAGTCCATTGAGCCCAGAGAACAACTCAGGCCCAGATGCAACAGCCCAAGCCTCAAAGTAGCCCAGAATACACACTGGGGTGCCTTCGGCCTCCTTGGCCGAAGGCTCCAAAACTCACAGGATAGCCTTCTCTGGAATAAGAAGCTACTGGGAGGAAACGGCAAAAAACATGAGCCTTCGGCATTATCAAGCCCTCGGCATCAGAGAAGCCTTCGGCTGAACCAAGCCTTCGGTCACACAAGGCCTTCGGCTACACAGGGGTCCTTGGTCACATGGAGCCCTCGGCTACACAAGGAGCCTTCGGCCAAACATGTTCGATCATCGAAGATTCCTTTTGGAGACAGCCAACCACCGTATTTAATACCACGTCACATCCGCCAACCGCATTCAATGTGGTGAACGTACCACTGCCGGTGCCACCCGGCTGATGTGACCCCTCGGCCGTTGGATTACTGACACGTGTACTCTCATCGCATTTATTGCTGCTATAAATAGCAGCCCATTTCTCCTTGTAAACGATCCAGGATCCACATCTGTCTCTTACACGCTGAGTTCATTTAATAAAATCGACTCTCTCTCCTCCTATTTTGCTCTGACTTCTCTCTCTAGTTATTCCCGCAATAACCCCTCGGATAAGATACCCCCCGGGTAGACTATCCATCACCCATTAATTGGCAAACGAAGCATATTGATTTATTTTGATTGTTTATACTCTAATATTCTCCTTATTTACCAAAATCTACAAAAAAAGTAATTACATTCTCATTTACTACTCGCACCCTGTCATATCCATTAAGTACTTCCCATTATGCACTTACCACTTACTTATTGTCACTAGCCTCTTTGTTATTTATATTCTCCTTCACTCACCTCTTCATTATTCACACTCCACCCACCTCTCTTCATTATCCACACTTCACGCACCTCTTCGCTATTCACTGTTCACCTTATCTCTGTTTCTACCCTCATGCATTCACTTTTTTTTTAATTTGCATCATCGTTTTCTAAAAACTAGCGTATGTCGATTTCTATCATGTCCATCTCTAAATCATGATCTTCGATAAAACCTTATATTCATACATTTCATTTAGCTTGATCATCCACCTCTCATTTAATACTCCCTCCCACCACCATGTTAGTTATTCTCACCCATATTTTTGTTGTTCTCCCTCACCCAACTTTTCTTTTTTTCACTCTTCACCTCATCTCCATCTCTACCTCGTCCATTCACTCAAGTCATTAGTGATCTTCAATATGCTACCCCGGTGGCTCAAGCACAACTTAAACCACGATGGAGTGCATGGGCCCGGATCCACAGCTGACATAACCCAAAAAATGTAATACTCCGACTAGACACTAATTAAATTTTCGAATGAACCTCAATGATGTAACAACAAGGATAATTTAATTAGGATAAGCCGGTAAACTTTTGGCACAATATGACATAGCATTGATCAAATTTGAAGTTAATTGGATTCTAACACATGGTTCTCTAACTATGTCCTTGAACTAATCAAATTCGGAATGGATCCAATCCAGTGGTCTGACCCAACCATTGTTCATTTGTGACCCCCTCCATAAAAGTTTTGGGTCCACCATTACCAAAGGCACTACTAGTTTTTTTTTATTGAAATGGTGGCTCTTAACTAACAAATATTGGCATAGTAGATTGTTCAATTGGTGCAGACATCCCAATTATTCCCTCTCTCCTTGGTTTAATTTGTACAAGTACTATTCATATCTTAAGCTGAAATCTAATCTAATTTTACATATCAAATTTTTGTTGGTTGGACTTTAATTTGTGTTTTAATAGAACAAATTTCATGCAACTTTCAATTATGTAAATTTTATATTCTTGATTATCAAAAGTTTTCTTGACTTAGCACTATAAAAGTTGAAGATATGGTATTGTTTTCAATGAAAATTTTGACCGCGCTGAAAAAGTCATTCCTTTCCTCATGATATTCTAACAAAATGGCAAATGTGAAGATTACTTCCACACCTCTTGGTGATGCTATAGCCGAGAACATTGAAGTCCATGAATGTACTCATATTGAACCTACGTTGGAGATAACCTTTCTTACTCTTGATAATTTGGTGGTTGAGGAGGAATCTGAATATGTCATTGATCCCATTGTTAAGCACATCATGGATAAGGAAGCAATCGAGGCTAGTAAGGAACCAACTATTGAGCCATATGTTGAACCAATTGTTGAGGTTGTTGTAATCTTGTAGATGAAGCCCATGGTTTACTTGTCCCCTTTGACAAGGCTAATGTTGCGGCATTAGAGCATCCAATGACCAAAACACACTCAAGATGGGTTCAACTCAGAACCAAACCTAACTTTGTTTCCCTCTTTAAGAACAATAGAGAGCCGAACAAGGGCATGAAACTAAGAGAGAGAATTCCCTAAATAAGAGTAAAAACGTTTTGAAATTCCAAAATAGGAGTATCATGTTTTTTATTCCCTGAATAGGAGTAAATTTCTGCCAAGTTTGGAATTACAAGGCTTTTAACATGACATTTTTTTCCAAACTTGGCAGATTACTCCTATTCAGGGAATAAAAAACATGATACTCCTATTTTGGAATTTCAAAAGGTTTTTACTCCAATTTAGGGCAATTTCTGAAACTAAGATGCATTGAACCAAAGGGGGGCATCATTGACCTCACTAACCGAAAGCTATCATCCATGGTTTACATATGGGGACATTGTCTTGTTGCATACTTTGATGGACGTTTCCCCGGCTTGAAAAATATACATGACATGGTGCAAAAGTGGGGGGTGCCTTGTCATGTACGATCTCATGATAGGGGATGGGTCATCTTCAAATTTCAAAATAAGAAGGATAGGGCCAAAGTTCTAATGGAAGGACCTTACTCACTATTTGGAAAGATCTTTCATCTAAAGACTGTTTATGAGGACTTTTCTATGGATGATGATGAGTTCCTCAAGGTTCAAATTTGTGTACATTTTCCACATTTGCCTATGAGGATATGGGAGGAGGAAATCATAAGTGAGATTGCTTCTAAAGTTGGGGTACCCTTGACTACGGATAGGGTTACTCTTGAGAAAGCTAGGTCTACATTTGCTAGAGTATTGATTGAGGTGGATGCTTCCAAGCCTCCTCCACTCCAATTCCAAATAAGGCTACCAAATGGGAAACTACACAATCAAAGGGTGAGGTATGAAACCTTTCCTAACTATTGCTTCCCTTGCAAATGCTTCGGCCATCATGCATTTACATGCAATGTCATTGCCAACATTGAAAGAAAAGAGATCGAGGAAAGAAAGAAAAAAGATGAGGCCAAGAAGGAGAAGTTAAACATTGGAAAAGATCAATTGGAAAAGCAACTTAACCACACAGTTATTACTCTAATTCCTAAAACCACTCATTCATCAACACCTGCTGACTATAGGCCTATAGCTTGTACCAATGTCATCTATAAGACTATCACAAAGATCATCTCTAATAGATTGATTCCTTGTTTGCCTAATCTCATTGACCCGACCCAAGGGGCTTTTGTGGATGGTAGATTCATGATTGATAACATCTTTGTTTCTCAAGAATTGGTCAAAGGTTATGGCCGAAAACATACCTCTCATAGATGTATGATTAAGGTTGACCTTAGGAAGGAATATGATACTATACCTTAGGATTTTCTGTCTAAGGTCTTAGTACATATGGGTTTCCCTGACAAATTCATTCATTGGATTATGGAGTGTCTCTACACCATCTTACTCTATTTCCATTAATGGTGTTCTTCATGGACATTTTGATGGGAAAAGAGGCCTAAGGTAGGGTGACCCTATGTCTCCCCTCTCTTTGTTCTATGCTTAGAATACCTCTCTAGACTAATGAATGTGAGAACTAATGATCCCCAATTCAATTTCCACCCAAAGTGTGGGAAATTGAAAGTCTCATGTGTTGCTTATGTTGACGACTTTTAGCTCTTTTCTAGAGGGGATGCCCTTTCTATTAAGATACTTACTGATACCCTTGAGGAGTTTGGTAACTTATCTGGTTTACATGTAAACTATGATAAATCCAATGTCTTCATTGGTGAACTGGTTGATAATGACCTATCTAACATATTTGATCTAGTTGACTTTCAAGAAGGGACATTCCTGGTCAAATATCTTGGAGTGCCTCTGGCTCCTCTTAAGATATATGTGGCCCAATATGCCCCCCTCTTGGACTTTATTACTGCTTTCATTACAGCTTGGAATCTCAAGACACTTTCACATACCGGGAGAATTGAACTTATTAAAGTTGTCATTCAAGGTGTGCACTCATTTTGGCTTCAGGTATTTCCTATACCCTTTTTTTTACTCCAGGGGGTCTGGGGGGACCTGGAGTAATCAGGGTTGAAATTCACTTCATTGAGTTTCAAACCCTTATATGCCTAGCGGGTTTCGAACTCGAGACCTTCACTAGGCACGGTAACCTCACAAACAGCTGGCTGGAATGCTTGGTTAGGTATTTCCTATACCCAAAACTATACTTGATAGAATAACAACTATATGTTGCATCTTTCTTTGGGGATGCAAATTCTCTAGGGTTGTTTAGCTGATATTTGCCTCCCCAAAGAAGAGGGTGGAGTTGGCATTCATGATACTAGGGTTTGGAATTCCGCTCTTCTTGCAAAAACCTTTTGGGATATTCATACTAAAAAGGATACTTTATGGGTCAAATGGGTGCATGATATCTATCTTAATGGCTGAAGTGTATGGGATTTTTTCCCACACGATACGGACTCACAACTTATGAAAAAGTTGGCTTTGATTAGGGATGAGATTTTGTCCCATTTTGACAACATCCCTCAAGCAATTCAATGTCTCCATGGTTTCCAAGTTAGGGGGAAACTCTCATCCAAAAAGATGTATGATTTGCTTAGAAACAAGGCTATAACCCGTGGGTGGATGTCCTTTATTTGGAAGAATTATATACCTCAGAAGTTTCCCTTTACTACTTGGTCGTCATTTCAAAATAGATTGGCTACATATAATAACCTTCATAGGTTAGATGTAGTCAATGTATGTATATTGTGCAAGGGTAGTCCGGAAACAATTCCACACCTATACTTTAAATGCCCATTTTCAGGAAATGGACATTTAAAACTGTGCATTATGTGAAAATGGGCATTTAATAACCTTCATAGGTTAGATGAACCGCAACGTTGAATCGGAACATTAGATTTAAAACTTGTGCATTATGTGAAGCATACAAATATGTGTTACCATAAATAAAAAAAAAATGCAGTGACATTTTTTAAAATAAATTAAACCTTTCATGTCCATTTAAATATAAATATTTATTTATATTTGATTACCAAAATGTATTCAAATATACTTATTATTTATATTTATATATACACATCTATAAATATAAATACACATGTATAATATTGGAATACATAAGAGTATAAAGTTTTGGAAGTTGAATAGTTTTTTCTTGAATTTATTGTGCTGCCACATGTCATTTTTGCACACAAAGGATGTTGCCACATGTCAAGAATTCATCTAAAGAGTTCTCCAAGGGTTTGCTTTATAATATTATATAGATATAGATATAGATATAGATTTCATCCAAATGTAATGTGAAAAGGCAAGTGAATTCACAAGATTCTAAGCATGCTTTCGAGATAGGCTACCAAAACCCCGACTCGGGCTAAATATAATGAGCTTTGTTTTGGTCCCTGAATTTCATAACCAGATACCTTACAGGTAATTTCCGAGTTTAGCAAAATTCTGACCCAGACCGGACCGATCCTGCCCCTAATCATACGGAGTATAATATTGAACTTCTATATATAAAAGAGTTTTACCCCTAAATAGGATCAAATTCTGATCAAAATTCCTAAATGGGAGTTAATACTTTATTATTCCTAGATAGGACTCCTTATTCACAATTTACCCCTGCTATAATAAAACCTCATCTCTCCATCCTCCGCATCTTACTCCTCAATCGATCGACATCTTCTTTTCCGCATCGTCAAACTCCTTCTCCCATGGAGTACGGAGATTCTCTTCCACGCACCACTCCGGCCAGCGTCTTTACATGTAATCCCTTCTCCCTCCCCCTCCCCCTCCCCCTCCTCCTCCTCCTCTTCTCCTTCCTCCTCCCCCCCCCCCCCCCCTCATTCCTCCGGCCTCCTTCCTCCTCCTCCTCCTCCTCCTTTATTCTTTGCTCATCTTGCATTCATGATTAATTTCTGTTAGTTTATTCAAATATTTTTTCAATAAATATTATTGTGTATCTTTATCATCTTGTAAGAAATGTCACATTTATAACATTTTTTTATGGAGATGGGAATATTGCATCTTTGCATCTAAATGTGAAAATGCCATAATTTGTAATCTGAAAATTCCATGTTTTTGCATGTAGAAATGCCATTTTTTGTCATTATTGTTATCATAATTGCAATTGATACCATACACTCCACAGGAGGTAGACGTGACTAAGAAGATGTCAACATCTCCAGAGAAAAATTTAGCTATGGCTCCATTCTCCCTATAGGAAGGGGTAGCCGCCTCACCGGAGGTGTGCAGCGGCACTCTCGACGACGACGGTCTCATTTGGCTGTGGCGGCGGTCTCAACAATTGCGGCCATGTACGGAAGGTGCTGAAGGTGTCGGCGGTTTGGAGTTCAGGCTATGTGCATCGTCAAATGAGGCAATTGGGGGAGAATTTTTTTAACCTGTAATTCCATTAAGAGCATTTTTGTCTAATCAGTTGATTTTTGGTCCTATAAAATATGAGTCCTATTTGTGCATTTCAACATTGATTTAGTCCTATTTAGGGAGTTATCTCTAAATAAAAAGTTGTTTAGTGTAAGCTATTGTAACCTACACAACAAGTCAATTAGATGATCTTTACTTCTTTATACTGGTAACTCACCTTTTCTATTACACAAAAAACATTTATTTTATCAAACACTGCCCACTTTTACTTTTTTTGAATCACTTTTTTCTCAAACACTATTAACTTTTACTATTAAACACTTTTCCAATATCACTTTAAAATCACTTTTTAAAGTAGAAGCAATCGCAAACACTCCCATATGCATGCTCAACATGGGGTATTGGATGCATCATAAACTTTAATGGGATTAAAGCAAGAATTAAGTAGTATTAAAACCATCATTACATGCGCAATATTAATATTAAGTTATTAATGTTTAACGTTCAAATAATACTCCCTCCGCCTCCCGTATAATTGTCTCATTTTTCTATTTTTGGATGTCCCCTTATTATTGTCTCATACTCCGTACCATATTTGGTAACATTTGTGTGGTTCTAATTCATTCTTACTTTATTCCACTTTATCAACTCATTATAAACCATATAATTCTACTTTTCTTAAAAACCACACCACTTCCTTCCATCTGAATATTAGGGGGACGAAGGTAGTAATAACTTTAAAAGTGTTGGGGTAAAATGGTCATTTGAGTCGCGATAAAATTTTCATTGATAAGAGATCCACTTGAAAAATGATGAGTGAGGAGATCGATGTGATCGCCTCCTCTTCCTCCTGCTCCTCCCGCTACTGCTACATCTACTACTACTACTACTACTACTACTACTACTACTATGAGTACTACTACTGCTGCTACTGTTGCTACTGCTCATGCTACAAGTTCTACAGCTACTGCTGTTGCTGCTACTGTTACTGCTACTACTGCTACTAGTACTACTACTACCGTTGTTGCTGCTATTGATGATGTTAATCCTACTGTCACCGCCGCCGCCAGCGCCACCACCACCACTACGACTACAATTACCACTACAACCACCACCACTATTACTAGTATTATTTTATTATTATTATATCTTACTGGTAATTGATGGAACAAGATAATTAGATGATATTTACTTCCTTATAGTAGGTCAGGGATGTTAACTCAATTGACAATAAAATAGGCCATAATAACCTGATTGTCTTGCAGTGTGCACTGTTACTCTAAATCAATTAAAGCTTTAGTAATGGATGTTGTTTTGTGGTCTCATATGATTAGAGTTGTTTAGAGCAAGACTATTTAACACAGAGTAAGCTAAAAGCTTCTACAAAATATGAGTCCTATTTGTGCATTTTGATGTCTCTATGTGCAGAATGTGCACTGTTACTCTTTCAGATTATGTGTTTTTAACCTTTTAATCATCAATTATATCTTAGTTTACACAAAACAACAGCCATTACTCTTAAATTTATAAATAGCTTACTTTGATATAAATTTAAGCTATAACTAGTTGCTTGTTGTGCTTCTTAATGTCTAAACTTGTTGTTTATACTACTACAACCAGTCTTTACATGATTATGTTATTGATTTAAAATGGTGTTTTAATGTCTTTTTGCAGAAGGAGCTGAAGAATAAAGTAACTAAAGGATCATTTACGCCGGTTGAGGACAATGATGTTCTTGCATTTGCTCTTCAGAAAAAAGCCCAATGGTAGCGGAGTACAAACTGTAGGGCACTTCATAACCCCAACAATGTACTTCCTTAGGCCAAGTGCTGCGATAACTTAGAAGGAGAAAGAAAACAAATATGCGATAAACGATACAAAATGATGTTGGAGAAGTTTGATGAAATGAAAACTTGTAGGTCGAATGGTTTTAGTGAAATTGGCAATTGTATCCAATAAGTCTCAAAAGAGAAAGGTATGCACACATGGGCGGAGCCAAGGCACCGGGTCAAAATGGGCCGGTTTGTAGAATATTTTTGGAAAAACTTTTATACAGAATTTTTTATCCTAAATATATAAACATTTTCAAAATTTGGGGTAGGTCTTGGCCGGGCCCCTCCACTAGCTACTCCCATGTATGCACACACATTTAATACATCCTTTCATATCATGTTTACATGTACAATTTATGCTAATGTATATTTTCCATGCTAAGGCTGATGGAGAGGTCGACCAGCCCATGCTTACTCCTAGGAAGTCTCTTAGACTGAAGTCAAACCAGACTAAATTCATGAATGGTGAGAATGAAAAACTTGAGGAAGAGAATGAAGGAAACACAAATGTATACAACTACTCTTTATCTCCACCATGCATTTCATGTAACAAACTTATTATATTTCAACTTTTGTTACTGGTCTATACTCTATACTTAATAAATAATTAAACTTTTGTAAATAGAGTACCTTGGTGATGAATAATTCAAGGTATACTCCTCGGGAAAGGCTTTTTGAAATTGTTCCTAGAAGCCCCCCTGTCACATAAAAATAGAGACTTCACCAGACATATGTGATGAGGAGGTGACACATATAGTTACCAAAAAATAAATATATATACTCCGTATATAAGTTTCTTACTCTCACATTTATTTGTATGTATTAAGTTGGATATTTTTAATTTAGTTCAGTAGTTCATAGTATTAGTCACCAATTTGATTACATGTTTCAACTTATACTTATGTTAAAATGAATTGGATGAAGATGAAGAGTAGCCTCTACCAAGGATTTAAAGTTTCAATAGAGTGGACGGAAAAAATGATAGAAAATTCCTTTCAAAGTTTCAAAGTTCTGAGGAGGTAACATATCTAGTTACTAAAATAATCATATTTATAAGTTTTATTACTTTCACATTTATTTGTATGTACTCAGTTAGATGTTTTTAATTTATTAAAGTTAGTATTATTAATTAATTACCAATTTGGTTACATGTTTTAACTTATACTTTGTTTTTTTTAAGAAATGATTTTATTAAAATGGGGGAATAGTTGTACAAATTGTTGCATAGAAAATTCAAACAAGGGGGTGGGGATGTGCGGCCAAGGCCCTAATAATATTAAAATAAAAGGAATCCCCAATAGTGGGCCTATGGGAATGTTTGTAGCCCGTCCAAAATCCTGAGCGATCATAATAATGCCAAGACCGGCGTTTAACCCCAGCAGTTCATCTGTATCCCTCGTTCTTTTCGTTTTGAGAGAGATAGCTTAAGGTTTCATTTCTTTGATGAAGAGTAGCTTAGGGTTCAAAAGTTTCCTAAGAGAGGATGACAAAAATCAGTGGCGTATGCAACGTGGGGGCAGGGGGGCAGCTGCCCCCACTCAAATTTCTGGGCAAATATCAAAACGACGTCGTTTTGGTCATTTTGTGCGTTTTGGGATTTTTTTAAAAAATAGGTTTACCGTTTGAAGCAGCGAAGCGGCCAAGCGGGAGTTCTTTTCAGCGAGACCTTAAGCTGACCCTCCTCGGATCTTCAGCTCCAAATCTGAAATCTCATATCGACTTCGACTCTTCCAGTCTACAGACCGCCAGACAGGTGAGCGGCAACGAGCGAGAAACTCCAAGTACGCGATGCTGAAGAAGTTGAAACCTCTGACCGACTCCGAACTCTGACCTTTAGCGCTGCTGAACCGCTGAAGCCTCTGACTGACTGGGAACTCCGGTGTTGCTTACTGGCTGCGACGCTGCGTCAACGGCCAACCTATCAAGGAGTTATTTGCCTCAAATTTTTACTTCTCAAAGGTCAAGGTAAGATTCTGGACTCTTGCTTCTTGATGTGTTTATTTTCATCACCTATTTTACGTTCTTACTTGTGGATTTGTGAACGAATGATTTGCCTTAATTTGTTCTATAGTATGAGAATTTTGTTTCAATTGTGGATTTGTCATTGGATTCATCATTCATTGATTGTGATTAATTGGTCTGGACGTCTGGTAGCTGCTATATAAAGGAATTAGGCATATTTTGCTTAAGTAATTTCAACGATTTAGTATTCAAAATAATATATATATATATATATATATATATATATATATATATATATTGTAAGTAGGTATTGGCCCCCCTTCTTGACCCATTGACCCACTCCATTTAATATCTTGGTCTCCTATTAAATGTCTCTGGCCCATTTGGGCTGGCAGCCTGACTTAGCCCATTCGCCCCCTCTTGTTTATATCCAGCCCGTGACTCTTGATGGCCCTCTCTTATGTTGTCTGGTTCCTTCTGGAACCGCCTATTTCTTCGTCCCTTCTTCTCTCTATCCGATGAGAAGTCGATTGAGTTGCCCCTTTCCTAGAGTGAGAGAGTGCAGGTTTACCGATAGGTCTGAGCTCCGGCTACCTTCGGTAATACCTTGGGAATCCTGTTGGGGTCTTCACCTAGGTCAGGTTGGTTGGGGGGTTCTCTTCTCCGGTGGGTCTCATTGGGTAGTCTGGCTGGGTGGTTTGGGCTCCTAAACTGAGGGTTGCTGGCTTGATGCCCTTTTGATCTTCCCTGAGTTCCTCCTTGGTGGTGAATGGTGAGCAAGCCTTTGGGCTATGGTGATTGAGGTCTGAGCCGGTCCAGATTCCTTACAGTGGTATCAGAGCTTTGGAAGCTGCCTCCTCTCGCCGGACGTCGGAGACCTCATCAGAAGTACTTCCCAACCCTGGTAACGTTTCGGCTTCCCATCTCAATTGGTAAGTCGGGCTGTCTGATCTAGACTCCCGCTCAGGTATAAACTTGAACTCTTCCTCTGGGCTGCCGGAGTGCCACCGGCATCTGTGTTGCATGGGTGGATCTGTAACCCTAGGTTACTGACCTGCCGGTTAGAAACCCTAGAGCCCTGATTGCATGTGCAGACTCTGCCTAGACAGATCTGTAGAAAACCCTAGGTCAGTATATTTGTGTATGGATGGTACCAATCTGTGTCGAACTTGGTCCATCATTATCTCTGTGACTGTTTGAGTAAACTTGTGTTCTATTGGCTCTCCTGTGTCACCTGTGGTTTGTTAAATCCTATTTGTTACTTATCTTTATCAGTATATTTTCGGGTTACCTGCGTGCTTGTTGTTTCTGATCCTGAGTAATATTGTGGCTGTAAAACCCTGGTTGGGTTAGGCACTTGAGGTTAGGGCTAGGGGATTCCCTGCCAGCCACCTCAGTGGCCTCGGATCTGCGTGGTCCCTTAGTCCGCAGCCTAACAAGCTAGGGCTAAGCCTGGTATTTCTATAGGCTCAGTTACTGTGTTCTGTTGCTTACCATGGCATCTAATATGTATGGTATGCTTCCCTTTAATGGTAAATCTGACTTTGATATTTGGAAACAAAAGATAAAGTGTGTCCTTATCCAACAGAAAGTGTATAGGGCTGTCACTGGTCAGTTCTTAGAGTCTGAGGATAAGTTTAAGCAAACTGAGATGAATGAAACTGCCTGTTCCACCATCTACTTAAATCTGTCTGATTCTGTTCTTAGAAAATTTGGGGTTATTGAGTCTGCTAAGGGTCTGTGGGATAAATTGGAAACTTTATACACTGATACTTCCCTGCCTGGAAAATTGTTTTTACTGGAAAAGTTTTTTAGGTTTAGGCTTGACCTAAATAAAGACATTGAGGAAAACCTTGATATTTTTAATAAACTGATTCAAAATATTAAGCAAGCTGGGGATAAACATATAGATGACTATACTCCCATTGTTTTACTCAATGCTATTCCTGATTCCTATAATGATGTTAAGTCTGCCATTAAATA
Organism: Cuscuta epithymum; assembly: GCA_945859915.1. Taxonomy (NCBI): domain Eukaryota; kingdom Viridiplantae; phylum Streptophyta; class Magnoliopsida; order Solanales; family Convolvulaceae; genus Cuscuta; species Cuscuta epithymum. The sequence continues at coordinate 1,033,692 of CAMAPF010000958.1, forward strand.
TGGGAGGGATGATATAACCCTAGACATTGTAGTTAATGGCCTAAAAAGCAAAGAACTTGACTTAAAACAGTACAGGGGTAATCATCACCATAATAAGGATTCGGGTGAAGCTTATTTTGTCAGGGGTAGGTCTAAAAGTAGATCTAGACATTCTAGGAAAGATAATCAGGATAAAAACAGTAGGAACCCAGGTAAGAAAAGGTATAAAAGCAAAAAAAGGGTTTGCTACAACTGTGGTAATCCAGGTCACTTTATTAAAGACTGTACCCAACCCAAAAGAAATGATCAGGCTAATGTAGTAACCAATAAGGATGTTGTTGAGGAAGTCTTTATGGTCAGTGATGAGGCCAATTCTGTACTTGGTAGTTTGACTGAGAATGAATGGCTAATAGATTCGGGTTGCACCTACCATATGACACCCTTTAGGAACCTGTTTTCTTCCTACACACAGTGTGATGCTGGTTATGTGTCCTTAGCAGATAGTAAGAGGTGTAAGGTCCATGGTATGGGTGACATAAGTCTGAAATTTGATAATGGAACTGTTTTCAAATTAAAAAATGTTAGACATATACCTGATCTTAGACACAATCTGCTTTCTGTGTCTGCTTTTGAAGAATGTGGTGTTGAGGGAAAGTGGGGGAATGGGTGTATGAAAATCCTGAAAAACTCACTGGTTTTGTTTAAGGCTTTGAAACAAAATAACCTGTATGTTGTTAATGCTAAACCATTTTTTGAAAAAGCCAATGTTGTACTCCCAGACAAGTCTGTGCTTTGGCACCAAAGACTTGGTCACATGAGTAACAAAGGCCTGAACATTTTACAAAAGGCTGGATATTTTGGAAAAGACCTAGTGTCACCTGTACCATTCTGTGAGTGTTGTGTCTTAGGTAAGCAGCATAAGGTTCAGTTTCCTGTCTCTAGCTACCCAAATGAGCTTAAATCTTCCTCTGTCCTTGAATACATACATGCTGATGTATGGGGACCTGCCAGTGTCCCTACCCATGGGGGTAGGAGATATTTCCTTTCCATAATAGATGATTTTTCAAGAAAAGTCTGGGTTTGTCTGTTAGAACATAAATCTGATGTCTATGATAGATTTAAAGAGTGGAAAGTCATGATAGAAAATCAAATTGGATGTAAGGTTAAGACCCTAAGGACTGACAATGGTCTAGAATTTTGCAACAAGGACATGAATAGATTGTGTACTGAGTCTGGGATTAGGAGACACAAAATTGTGCCTTATACTCCCCAACAGAATGGTTTGGCTGAGAGAATGAATAGAACCCTCCTAGACAAGGTTAGGAGTATGTTGGCTACCTCTGGCCTCCCAAAGAAATTCTGGGGAGAGGCTGTGAACACTGCAGCCTACCTGATAAATAGATCCCCCTCAGCCCCTTTAGGTGGTAAATGTCCTGAGTCTATCTTCTCAAATAAGTCTCTTGATTTGTCAAACCTGAAAGTGTTTGGATGTGCTGCCTATGTACATCAACAAACTGATAAACTAGACCCTAGATCTAAGAAGTGCATATTCCTTGGTTACCCTGAAGGGGTAAAGGGATATAGGGTATGGGATAGAAACCAGATTGGTTTTAAGGTCATTATCAGTAGAAACGTTGTGTTCAATGAACTTGATTTCCCTTGCTTAGTAAAAACCTTAACTGAGCCTGAACCCAACTCTGATGGCACCTCTCAAATTGAGGTGGAGCCCACTCAAACTGCTATTATCCCCCTGTTTAATGAAACTGAGTCTACTGATACTTCTGAGTCTTCTAGCACTTTGCATGAAACCCCCTTCACCTCCAGTGAGGTGGAACAGTCTACTGAAACAGCTAGTAGTGAAGGTTTGCATGAGACATTTGTTGAATCTGATTATACTGATACTAATGAGTCTGGGTCTATTCCTGTTGTGAACAATAGCCTGAATGATTATCAGTTAGCTAGAGATAGGGCTAGAAGGAATATTAAGAAAGTGTCTGATAGCATGAATGATTTTGCCTTTCACTTATATGACACTTCCTTGTTTGCATTCTCTGTCTTTGAAACCCTTGACTTAAATGAACCCAAGACCTACCAAGAAGCCCTTGGCTCTAGAGAATCAAAAAATTGGCTAGGTGCTATGCAAAGTGAAATTGAATCTCTGAAACTAAATAGGACTTGGACTCTTGTTCCCAGGCCACATAACTGTTCTATAGTTGAATGTAAATGGTTGTTTAAGGTGAAAGAAGAACCTAATGACATTAGGTTTAAGGCCAGATTAGTTGCCAAGGGTTTTACCCAAAAAAGAAGGTGTGGACTATGCTGAAATATTTGCCCCAGTTGTTAAGTTTACCACTATTAGGATGATGCTTGCCTTAGTTGCTTATAATAACTGGGAAATGAAGCAGATGGATGTCACTACTGCTTTTCTGCATGGTGACCTTGATAAACAGATTTTCATGACCCAGCCTGAGGGGTTTACTGACCCTAAATACCCCAGGCATGTCTGTCTACTGAAAAAGGCCCTCTATGGCCTGAAACAGTCTCCTAGACAGTGGAATATAAGGTTTGACCAATGCATGACCTCTTTAAAGTTTAAAAAGTCTGATTCTGATCACTGCCTGTACTTTAAAGATACTGTTTCTGAACCTGTTTTCTTGTTGATATATGTTGATGATATGCTGCTTATCAGCCCTTCTGTGAATGCTATAAAGTTTGTTCAAAAATGCCTTAGTGAGAATTTTGCTATGAAAGACCTAGGAGATGCTAAAAGAATCTTAGGAATTAACATTGTTAGGGATAGAGGTAGTTGTACTCTCACCCTGAACCAAACCTCCTACCTTGAGAAGGTCTTGAAGAAGTTCAATTTGGACTCTGCCCAACCTGTTGATGTTCCTTTAGCACCCCACTTTGTGCTGAGCAAGGATCAGTCCCCAAGGACTGCTCCTGAAACAGATAGGATGAAATATGTACCTTATTCCAGTGCTATAGGGTCAGTCATGTATTTCATGGTAAGCACAAGACCTGATATAGCTTATGCAGTTAGTTGCTTAAGTAGATACATGGCAAACCCTGGTATGGCTCACTGGACAGCCCTTAAATGGCTGCTTAGGTACCTTAAAGGCACCCCCTCTCATGGACTTGTGTTTTCTAAGACCCCATCTGGTATTTTGCTTACTGGTTATGTTGATTCCAATTATGCAAATGACAGGGACAATAGGAAGTCAACCACCTCCTATATTTTTACCCTTTGTGGTTCCTGCATAAGCTGGAAATCACAACTGCAACCTATTGTTGCACTGTCCACTACTGAATCTGAATACGTTGCAGCCACTGAAGCCTTTAAAGAGGCCATTTGGCTAAAGCGTTTACTAACTGAAATTGGGTTTCTTAAGCAGGTTGTGACAGTCTATTCTGATAGCCAGTCTGCTATCCAGTTATGCAAAAATCCAGTCTTCCATGACAGGACCAAGCATATAGATGTCAGATTTCACTTTATAAGGAATATTGTTGATGCAGGTGATATCAAGCTGTGCAAGATTGCTTCTGAGTTCAATCCTGCTGATATGGGGACTAAATGTCTTAATTTTGAAAAACTTTTATCTTGTAAACGTACCCTTAACTTAGACTGTGGCTAGATAAGAACAGGTACACAAGAAAAACCGGCAATGATGATACTCCCTTTCACGTTATGCTCTACACCACCGGGAGGACCAATAAGGTGGAGATTGTAAGTAGGTATTGGCCCCCCTTCTTGACCCATTGACCCACTCCATTTAATATCTTGGTCTCCTATTAAATGTCTCTGGCCCATTTGGGCTGGCAGCCTGACTTAGCCCATTCGCCCCCTCTTGTTTATATCCAGCCCGTGACTCTTGATGGCCCTCTCTTATGTTGTCTGGTTCCTTCTGGAACCGCCTATTTCTTCGTCCCTTCTTCTCTCTATCCGATGAGAAGTCGATTGAGTTGCCCCTTTCCTAGAGTGAGAGAGTGCAGGTTTACCGATAGGTCTGAGCTCCGGCTACCTTCGGTAATACCTTGGGAATCCTGTTGGGGTCTTCACCTAGGTCAGGTTGGTTGGGGGGTTCTCTTCTCCGGTGGGTCTCATTGGGTAGTCTGGCTGGGTGGTTTGGGCTCCTAAACTGAGGGTTGCTGGCTTGATGCCCTTTTGATCTTCCCTGAGTTCCTCCTTGGTGGTGAATGGTGAGCAAGCCTTTGGGCTATGGTGATTGAGGTCTGAGCCGGTCCAGATTCCTTACATATATACATATATATATATATATATATATACATATATATATATCAATTATCAATTGACAGTTGCAAATAAACATTATGCGATTGTTAAGGATTTTGATTTCTGTGAATAATATATTAATATGTGTAATTAATATTTCTAAATGAATTTATGAAATATATTTTATTGTTCAGTTATGGAAAAATCAGTCTTGGCAAGTTATTTTCCTTACAAAAGAAAGTCTACTTTAGAGGATTCATGTAATCAAAGCTCTGCGGAAGATTCTATCCCACGACCTCGTATTGAAGTAAATTTAGAAAATCTTGAAGTTGATCCCGGTAAAAGGAAGCATATGAATGAATATCATGTCAATGATAGAGATATTGTGCGACGACGATATCTTCAAATGGGGCCTTTTCAACCTCAAAACATTGTCTTTCCCCCGAGAGTGATTACAGGTACCAAAAGAAGGTTCAATCCTCAATGGTTTAAAGACCATAGTAATTGGTTGGAGTATAGCATATCCGAAGATGCAGCATATTGTTTATGTTGTTATCTATTCGATGATAACAGCACTGGACAACAAAGTGGAGGTGATTCCTTTGTGACAGAAGGATTCACTAATTGGAAAAAGGGGCAGAAAGGTTGCGTGCTCATGCTGGAAATCATAAAAGTGTACATTTTAGCAATGTACAAGATTGTCGTGCTTTAATGACTCAAGAGCAACATATAGAAGTATGTCTCTCTAGACAATCTGAGCAAATGAAGCAAGAATATCGTATTCGATTGACCGCATCTGTTGATTGTATATGATTTCTTCTACAGCAAGGCCTACCTCTGCGTGGACATGATGAAAGTCACGAGTCTATTAATCGTGGGAATTTCATTGAACTCTTAAAGTTTCTTGCAGATCATAATGAACAAATCTCAAAAGTGGTATTGCAGAATGCACCTGAGAATCACCAAATGCTATCTCCACTAGTTCAAAAAGACATTGTCAATGCATTTGCAACTGAGACATCTAATCTCATACTCAAAGATCTTGGAAGTGAATTCTTTGGAATTCTTGTTGACGAGTCAAGAGATATCTCAGTGAAAGAGCAATTAATTGTCTTTATTCGTTATGTTGATACACGCGGCCATATAATTGAGAGGCTTCTTGGAGTTGTCCATGTTCTTGATACGACATCACTCTCACTTAAGTCGGCCATTGAAGCTCTTCTTACCAGACATGGGTTAAATATGTCAAGAATACGAGGTCAAGGTTATGACGGCGCTAGCAACATGCGAGGTGAATTCAATGGCCTTAAAACATTAATTCTGAATGATAATCCGAGCGCTTTCTATGTTCATTGTTTCGCTCATCAGCTCCAATTAGCACTTGTGGCGGTGGCAAAACAAAATGATGATGTCTCTTTATTCTTCTTTCATGTCTCCCAATTGTGTAATGTCGTGTGTGCTTCATGCAAGCGAAGAGATAAACTACGAGGCAAACAAGTTGAGCAATTGTTTGAATCAATCTCTTCGGGAACAATTGAAACCGGAACTGGTTTGAATCAAGAGGCAACTTTAAAGCGTCCCGGTGACACCCGGTGGGGTTCTCACTACAATGCACTTGTTAGCATTGTGAAGTTGTTTTCTTCCGTTATTGATGTTCTTGAAGAGATAAAAGAAGATGCAAGTGACCCAAAGCATAAAGTGGAGGCATACTCAATATTGAAAAACATCCAGTGCTTTGATTTTGTGTTTTACTTGCATATAATGAAAAAGGTGCTAGGAATTACTAATGATTTGTCACAGGCATTGCAAAGGAAGGACCAGAACATAGTTAATGCCATGAGGCTCGTTGATGTCTCAAAACAAAGATTGACACTATTGAGAAGTGAATGGGAAGAACTTTTAGAAGAAGTGTCATTCTTTTGTGACAAATTTGACATTGAAGTTCTTGATATGGATGCGGATTATGTGCCTCTTGGAAGATCACGACGTAGAGTCGAAGAGAGGAAAAATCTCCGAAGGTACCGTGCCGAGATATTTTATTTTATTTTAGATCTACAACTTCAGGAACTCAATGATCGTTTCAATGAAAGAAATACTGAGCTCCTCTTGTGTGTCTCATCTTTTGATCCCCGAAATTCATTTGAGAAGTTCAATAAGGAGAAATTAGTGAGACTTGCATCATTTTATCCAAATGATTTCTCCGAGATTGAAATTGAAATTTTGGATAATCAGCTTCAGACTTATTTCATTGACGTGTCATCTGATTCTAAATTCTCTGAACTGACGGGTATTGATGAATTAGCTCAGAAAATGGTTGAGACAGGAAGGCATTTGGATTATACTGTGGTGTATTTTCTTCTGAAGTTGGTTTTGATCCTACCGGTTGCAACCGCTAGTGTTGAAAGAGCATTTTCAGCTATGAAGCTTATCAAGACGTCCTTGCGTAATCGTATGAGTGATGATTTGTTGAATGATTGCTTGGTCCCATACATTGAAAAAGCGATGTTTGATCTTGTTCCGAAAGAGGCAATCTTACAACGATTCCAAAATATGAAAGAACGTAGAGGAGTACTTTCAAGTTAATTTGTCTTTGATGTTGTAGTTTAATTTAAACCTTTTTTGCTCAAAACAGCTTATCGAATTAATGATATTATTTATATTTTGGTACAAAAGATTATGTATATTTGCTTCATTGCTTGTAATCCCGCCCCCGCTCAGTTGAAATTCTGGATACGCCACTGACAAAAATGATAGAAAACCTCTTTCAAAGTTTCAAAGTTTCAAGGAGGTGATATATCTAGTTACTAAAAAATCAATATTTTTAATTTTCTTAATTTCACATTTATTTGTATGCAATAAGTTAGATGTTTTTAATTTATTGAAGTTCATAGTACTAATCACCAATTTGATTACATGTTTCAACTTATACTCTGTGTTAAATAGGATATGGATGAAGAGCAGCCTCTGAAAACAAATGACCCTATCTGAAAACAGGCCCAACCACAAGTACATTTTCCGTACTTTTCCCTATATTTAAATTATGTTTTAGGCATAATTAGTTTGATAACTAACATTATTTGTTAGTGGTTTGTACTTGTTCTAGCAGGATCAGTAGTAACTTAATATTTCACTCAAATACTAGATATTGGCGGCACAAGAAAATGATAAATGAAAGAGGGGAGATCCTGGTTCAGTTTGGTACTTCTGCTGCTGATATTCATCACTTCAAATTAAAATTCAATTTCAAAAAATAGCCCTCAACTACATTTATTTCGCCTAACATAGCCTTTGAAATTAGGACAAGGCGCTTTTACGGAACCATCTACCCCTTTTTACTCTTATAAGGAAATCAATTCTTTTTTCAAAAGAATGAAAACATTTTTAACAAAAACAAAGGTTAAATATTATATGACGATTTCCTTCCTCTGAGATATATCATATTGAAATTCCCTAATTTTTTAGGCAATTTGTATATGATACATATCTCAGATGAAGGAAGTCAACTTAAATACAACCTTAGTCATTCACATTGAATATGTAATTATGATTCACAATTCACGGCTTTGAATACGAAACATAAAGGTTATTATAACCTCTAATATTGCCGGTATGGGATTTAAAAAACCTACCTTTGCTTATGAGCCATTCCCCTTTTATAAGAGTCCAATTAACAAGCCAAACTTCCTATTTATGCATTTTGGTCAAAATGGATAAATAGCTTACTCTAAAATAAGTGTTTTCTTAGTGACAACCTGCTTCCAGCTTTTACCTTTTAAGTGCACAACCTGCTTCCAGCTTTTACCTTTTAAGTGATTAATAATTTAAGTAGAAGTTGTTATTTGAAAACACCAATTTCAACTTTTTTTAAAGTCAAAAGCTGAAAAGCGTTTTTATTTTATTTTTTGCAAACACTCCTTATATATGTAACGTTACATTCAGCTGAGTTACATATGTAGAAGGATGCTCGCTCCTAAAAGTTGTGTACGAGGATTAAGTTTTATATGAGACACCGATTTACCTTGAGCTAAAATATTTTATTATTGTTGTGTTCATGTACTATTTTTTTCTTCTCGTTAGTTCGATCTGTTATCGCTCTTGTACCACAGGGCTCGTCATATCCTAAGGAAATTTCTGTACGCTGGAAATAATTCCTTAGGACAAAGTTGGAAGTGTCTCGAGCTATTAATATACGTTTAGTTCTTTTTAGTGATTATTTTGCAGGGCAATTCTCGAAGCTAGATGGTGAACAAGGTCAACTTAGGAGCAACAGGGTCAACACGTTGATTTTGGAAGGATAGAGCCAACAATAACATATCTTCTTCTTCTTGCATAGACTTAATAAGTTTCAATTCATTTCACCTCTAAGAGGAATGATCCTCTCCAGCCAGAGGGACAGGAGGCGCCGTCTGGCCACCATCGCTTGGGGAGGTTCTCGGTAGAATTTTTTGATGAAATGTTTTGAGAATCAAACCTTATCAAGTCTAGTTTATCCACAAAAAATGTCAGCTAAAAATTCGATCGTGACAGCAGTCAAATAAATTTTTGAAGAAAAATGCATCAAAATCATACTTATAAAACGCAGTTATTTTCCAAAAAATTATTTGACTGCCTTCCCATTCTCATTTTTAGCTGAAATGTTTTGTGTATAAACTAGATTTGATGAGGAAAGTACTTACAAAGTTTCACCGAAAAATACCACCGCGAACCTTCCCAAACGGCGGCGGCCGGACGGCGCCTCCTGTCCATCCAGATGGACATGATCTTTTTCCTCACCTCTAAATCAATTGTGTTTGATATGTAAGTAAGAAACATAAGATGTGAGACATATGGAGATAATTATGTAGGATATTGGAATACTTGAATTTGCCAATATGTCGCTTGGTTAGCCTGAATTGAAACAAGTGTTGTAAATGCACATAGCGAATCACATGCTGCTTAGATTGAATTGAAATTGAAATATAGGTACTTCAATTTTATTTTTTAGTCTTATCTTTGAGATTTTGTTATGATTGTTAATTTTGAAATTTTGGGATGGTTGTTAATTTTTTGTACTATTATTATTCTATTTATGAACCTCTAGATTATATAATATTTGCAAACTATGTCATATATTATTGTTATTTATAAATATGCCCCGTATCTGTATCCTATAACTTTTGAAGTTGTCGTATTGTTGTACCTGTACTCGCGTATCAGAGTATGGGCGTATCCGTACCCGTGCAACATAGTTGACGTTGCATCATCTACTTGTTGAAGGTCTGGACATCCTCTAGCCCCTTGTTTGACTTTCTTCTTCTTTCTTTTTGTTTTTTCTTTAACCACCTTTTATTTGATTTAATTTAATAATAAATTATTATGAAAATGTATAATATAAAACATTACAGTATTCAATGTCTCGTTTTTTTTCTTTTTCAAATTAACCTTCTAATCTAGATTTTTTTAGTTTGTGCATTATAAATTATTTTAGGTATTAATGTTTTATTTTTCAATTTTTAATTTTAAGATGAATGTTTATTAGTTTATTAAATATTATGTATTAATCACTAAAATGACTTAATTATTTCAGTTTACTTAGAGTAAAGTTAGAGTTGCACCGAAGTTTTCTTCGGCTCTTTCTCTCTCTAGGGTGGGTTTTCACCGCTAGGGTTTTTTCTCCGCTATTGTTTTTAACGAGGAGCGGTCGCCACAGGCAGGCTTAGGCGTACAGGGTTTCTTCTTCCGCCATCAATTCTGCAGCTATTTTTCTTCTTTTTCTTTGGCGAGATTAAGTGGAGGAGGGAAGATGATGCTTGGTATCCGGCGGCCGAAGGTTGTGCAGGGACGGAAGACGGATGCTTGGTCTCCGGCGGCCAAAGATCATGGACGAAGTGTGGAGCTAGAGACTAGAACAGATCTGGATTCAAGGTCATCTTTGTCAGGTGGTGACAGAGGAGGCTTGGTAGAGAACATGATGAATAAGAGACAAGGTGAGGAAGAGTCGCCGCAACCATGGAGTGCAGGGGAATCTAGGGTTTGGAAGCATCTTTAATTTTAAATTTAACTGTTTACTTGCGATTTATTTTTCATGATCAGACTGCTTATTTTTCTGTTGATTATTTTTATTATTGTAAGACTCTTGCATTAGGATTGGGTGATGAGAGGTCTGCTTTAACCGTCGTTGGCTCATTTATGCCCATTATAGGATCAGCGAGATATATTGCTTTTTTGAAGGTGATTGACTCTAAGTCTAGTTCGAGGGCTGGCGGTTGTATGTGGTCCTTTTGTCGTTTAACTCTCTATCTGAATGTTGATGATGTGATATCAATTTAAGCCCCCTTCTTCCAAAAAAAATTACTAACATGACTTTTGCATTATACTAAAATGAGTATAAAGTAAAATAAGGATGTTTTTACTTGGACTGTAATTTGCTGGTCTGGTCTGAACTGGTCTGGTCTGGTTTCTTTGTATTTTTATAACTATCCAAGTCTGGTCTGGTCTGATCTGGTCTGGGACAAATTATAGTCCAAGTAAAAACATCCTAAATGTGCATGAGTAAATATTATAAAAAGAATACAATTATATTTGTAGTTCAAGAACGAATTATTATAAATTATTTTTTATTTTCTCATAGTTATAACAATGATAGTTTAGTAAATTGTTAATAATGAAACTACTACAAGTAAGTACATATTATAGAAAGGAGTTTATGCTATATTCGAATGAGTATAACGATTAAAAGAAATGAATACACACAATGAATATTTGAGCACAAATTAGAGAGTTCAAATGAGCCTTTTAATTTTTCGATGTTCATTTTGTAAGCATATGCTCGTCTCGTAATGCTTTATTTCATTTTAACTTTAAAATGTCAAATCAATTCATATTTCAAAAATATCATATTACATTACAATTGCATAAGAGTTGATTATATACACGAGAGTAGAGATTATGATACTCAATTGCATGTTTCTAATACTCAATAGAGAAAGTTTGATGTTCAATGAAAATGACCTGATGTTCAACTAACAAAGTTTACGGTTTTCATATCAATGCTCATTTTGTAAGTTATGTATGCTCATTTGATATTGTTGTTATGCTCATTTTAAAATGTCATATCAATGCAAACTTCTAAAGTATATATTATATTACATTAGATTAGGTTCACATATTGATATTCGTGGGAATTATTGATTATAAATACGCAGTACGGAGTATAAGTTAAGAAATTTTTACAAAAAGAAACAAAAGGAAAAAAGTGAATTAGAGATCTCAATGCTCATTAATTATTAGACTCCTAATACTCAAAAGAATAAATTTGATGCTCATTAAAATTGTATTAATACTCATTTAACAGAAGACTTGATTTTCACTTAAATTACGAAAATGACACCTGTTGCACGGTGTACATCATACAACCGAGTATAGGGTATACGAACTCGACTTTAAGTGTATGGTTGAAGTCTTAATTTATAAGAAAATTTTCAAGTTGTTATAAATAATAATGAAGACTATACAGAAATTTGGAGAATAAAACAAAAAAAGTCAACAAAAGTCTTAATATCAAATAATTTTCAAAAACAATGACTTCTTAAATTCAAATCGACATTAGTCTATTTTCAGAAATTTTAAATGTTCATGAGAGTATGGGGACAGCACTTAAAATACTACTAGGCATGCAAGTAGGTAAGAAAGTAGCTTAGAGAATTATATAGTTCATTAAATATGATTAAAACACTGTACTTTTACAAATAGACTCTCATTATTTTTATATTTTTCTTAATAATAGGACTTTATTAATTAAAAAATACACTTTTATGAACAAAGGTAGAGAATCATATTTTTAGTGTAAATTAAAAACAAGGATGATTGTATCTTGCAGGGAATCAATTCCAAAGAAAGAGTTTGGAATATGTTGGTCCAAAATAGGACGCTCGTAGGCTTTTTCGAAAGCTACGTAAGAACACTCGAACAGGAATCAAGAAGATAATAATACGGGAATGGAAAGTTGCTCAGGAACTTTAGATGCCAAGAATAGCATGTCTATTATTTGAATTGAACCGAACTTGCCTTTTATAGGTGATTGCAAATGGTAACTGCCAAATATACTAATGGCTAATTAATTACAACATTAATAAGGAACTAAATACATAATAAATGGCGCATTAATTGTCGGCAGTTACGCCTCCTGGCTGGCTGGCGGATCGGCTTGGCTGGAGGGCCGGACGCTTGAGCTTCTTGGGCGGTAGGCTTCTGCTGGGCTGGAAGGCAAGCTCCTAGCTAGGCCGGAAGGCAGGCTTCCGGTTGGGCCGGTAGGCAGGCCATCTTGGGCTTCCGCTCAGTTGGACTTGCACTCTTTGACGGGTTTGATCAGTTGGGCCGGCCTGAGATCCGGATTGCCGGGTCCACCGGTTGGGCCTGCTGATCCATGTTTGGGGCCTGGGCCGATTAGGCATTGGGCCTATTCCGATAATCCCATCAGAATAGATAAAAATAATTTAGTGAAACGTTGAATATATGCATGTAAAGAGCCGGGTTGGTAAATTGTATATTTAGCATATCAATAATTTTTATGGAACACGTAACTTTTGATTTTGTTTGATGAGTTGTCTAATAATCAAAATAACTAAGGTACGTTGAAGTTACTTTTGTAGTTGGATTAACTAAAATTATTATAGATGACCATTTTACTATCTTTTTATATAATTTTTTATTCAATCTATTAACAAAATATGTTGTTAATATAACTTTTTCATATTTCAATTCAATTGTTTCGATCAGAATTCATCAATTTCAACAGATTCAACCAATTACATCAACTAACATACTACGCAAAATTGTCAAACTTATACTAAACAGTACTCAAATTGTTTGGAGATTGCCTATTAGTTAAATAGAAAACCCTAATTTTAGTAGATAATAAGAATAATATTCTCACTGGAAGAGATTCCACACTCCATACTTAGATAATGTAAAATACATAGAATAGTTGATCTTTAAAGACGAGTTAAGACTTAAAAGTAATGTAATTAGTCTAGCAAATCATACTTAAACAGGTTAAATAAAACTAGACCTACTTGAAAATTTCAACCTTATATGATAAGACTTACATAATTTCACTTAATTATATTGTACTCAATCTTAAGTATTTAATCAATATTTTTACCTTTTCAATCATTTTGTTAATCATTTATACACTATGCTGAAACAAGCCACACAAAATGCGACGAACATAGTAATTAATTATAATTAGACGAAGTTATCGATCTGTGAACGTTATTGTTTTTTTTTTAATAAAAAAGATCGGCTTTTATATTAAAATCAAGAAAAGATACAAGATAACTTCCAGACAGTTATGACAGATCCGATTGTGAGCCCTGAGAATAGACATAGAATCAGTCACCTCATCCAAAGCAACCTGATTCGCTAGACACGAAACGGACAATTTAAAGCCTAAAACAATCGAGATTGAAATACTGTCTATCAAATGTACACCTGAAGTCCAAATATCCAACTCAAACCTACTCAAACTAAAATAGAAATAAGTACTACTAATGGAAAGATGAAATTGAAACGGAGGTGGTTCTGCTGGAGGACAAGCTCTACTAATGTCTACGCACTCTAAAAGATCGAAGACAAACAGAAACCACTCCAGACAAATTAATCTAAAAGGGACACCAGCAAAGCTCCCCACATCCAGAGAGACAAGCACCCCGGAGCACCAGTGTCCAGAAAAGAACCGCCATAGAATAAAATCAACACATCATCAGATAGTTAGAATCACTGCATCCTAAGACTAGAGTGATTCCTCCCTCCTTCGCCGCGAATGATCGAACACATACATTGAAAGACGGCGCCTTTAAACTTCTCGCCACTGGGGTTTGTGAACATTATTATTGTTGAAAAAAGATTTAAGTAATTGCATGCAAGCAACTGTATTAAATTTTACTTTTAGAAAATGTGCACAAAAAGGTACTCGGATCCATCTACGCCCTTGGATGTGTCCAGGTGGCTTCCATTTCTCATCATAAGTAATGCTAGACAACAAATTTACGAATGTAACATTGATTAAACGTACACTACCTACATTGAAGAATTGAACTTGAAATTATTGCTATGTTCCTTCACATTTAATTTAAGACGTGTAGTCGTGTAGAAATGTAGAATATAAAATATTCCCCAAACTATTTACTCTGCCTGCAAAGGAATTAAAAACCACAGGAGTGTTTAGATATATGCATGCAATGGCTGCGGCCTCTATTCATTCTTTCTTGTTCATCATCAGTTTCGCCGTAGTGTCGGTGGAATTTGCGGCGGCAAGGGGGGCGCGCCGGGCGTTCTTTGTGTTCGGAGATTCACTGTCCGACAATGGGAACAACAACTTTTTAGCAACCACCGCACGCGCCGATTCTCCGCCGTATGGAATTGACCACCCCACCCACCGCCCTACAGGCCGCTTCTCCAACGGCCTTACCATCCCCGATATTATCAGTTAAGTAGTCAGTACGTACCTCTTAACTTTTGGAGGGAAGGAGGTGAAGAGAGGTGAAAAGGGTTTTCGCTAATAATTTAATTTTGGAAGGTTTTTGTGACATCTCAACCTTTCAAACGCTCAACTTTCAAATTTCCCGAATTAGCCTGGGGTTATGAAGGATGATTAAGGTGATTTAAATTTTAGTTCAAAATGAATATTGGTTTAATTATTTGATTCGTCATATCTCAAGTAATTTTAATTATAATTTCTTCAAAAAAAATCTTTTCAAACAAGGAAAAAAAAATTCTTCATTTTCCTCTTTCCCTCCAACAACTTACCCCTTCCCATCCCTCCAAATACCCAACATACCCTTAGAAATTTGACATCTTCGATTTTTTCACCATATATTTTCTTCTTTTAGATTCAAGATAATTCGTAGTTTTTCTCACTCTCTCGTCATACGTAGAAAAACTTATCTTGAATTGAGCAGACCGTTTCACTAAATCACTAATAAAACATTGAAAATTAATAAATAAATAAATAAATAAAAATACCTCTAGACGTAATAAAAATAAAGCATTTTTTCTTGACTAAAAATTAAATATTCCATATGAAAATAATTTTGCTGAAGGGTAATCTGATGATGGGTTCTTACTTTAAATTAGGTGAGAAGCTGGGGACGGAACCGATATTACCATACTTAAGCCCGGAGCTTGACGGAGAAAAGCTTTTGGTCGGAGCCAACTTCGCGTCCGCTGGAGTCGGCGTATTAGATGACACCGGAATCCAGTTTGTAAGCCTGCCCATCTACATAATACTTCTTTCGTTCTTTTCTTTTTTAGTTGCAACAGTCAACATTTGCACATTTGTCAACACACACATTTGACCGTAAGTATGTCTTAATCTCTATTAATAAAAAAATATTAAAAATCAGATTTTGAAAATTTGTAATGAGATGAATTGAAAAATATTTTTTTTAAAAAAATAATTTCCATAAAATAATAGTGTAAAATGTAGTCAAAGTAGATAATGTGAACAGTGCAAAAAATCAACATGTTGCAATCAGAAAGAGACGGAGGATAATACGGTACTTCAATACTACTTCAATTCTACCCCTTAGCTTTGAACTTTGAACTTTATTACTTTTCAAATTAATGGTGGTAAAGGTTGGATTATGATTTTGATTTGTATAATGGTATGAAAGTTATATACGAGTATAGTAGATTTTACACATTTATAAAATTAAAGATATTTTCAAGAAAGAACATTTCCATACTAATTTTATACTCCAATACTCCATATACTTGTATATTATGCCGAGTATACTAATTAGACTTGAAACTTAAAATCCAGAGTTTATTTTAATTTTTGAAAAATATTTAGCCTTGTTGCGGGTGTAGCCTAAAATCGCATCACAAGGGTGTGTTTTTAGAAAGAAAATATAAAAAATACTTGTTAGTTGCGGTTCCTAACTACAATCATTTGAGAATTAAGAGCAAAAACGTTGGAGAATTTCAAAATAGGATTGTCATGTTTTTATTCCCTAAGTAAGAGTAATTATTGTCAAGTTTGAAAAATACTATAATGTTTAAAGTATGGTACTGTTAATACATGACTTTAATTACTCATATTTAGGGAATAAAAACATGGTAATCCTATTTTCAAATACACAAGTGTATCTAGTCCTATTTAAGGCAAATTCCTTACATACATTTGGGGCCAAATTAAATATCGTGAACATTTTCCTTCAAAATTCATTTATTTGGGGCCAAATTAAATATCGTGAACATTTTCCTTCAAAATTCATTTATTTGATACAATTTAAGCCAATTAACCGCAACAAAAACTAGTAAAAAAGTAATGAAGTTATTATTATTATTATTATTATTTTACTCCAGGGGCGTCTGGGGGAGAGGATCTGGGGGGCTGGAGTAAACTGGCCTGAAACTCACTCCATTGAGTTTCAAACTTGAGATCTTTCATAAGGGAGATTGAGTCGGTGACCAGCTGAGCTGAACCGCTTCCTCATAATGAAGTTATTGCTGAACCGCTTCCTCATAATGAAGTTATTATTGTTTCTAGCATTATAGAAATCTCACCAAATAGGAAGTATCAATTAATAAATATTCTAGATGGCCGGTCTTACGTTTTTAATCGAGTGAGGGTGATATCGTGTCATTACATATTCTACTTCCTTACTAATAAAGTACAACCTTCTAATTGAAATTGAATTTTCAATTATTTGCTATTGAGTCCAATTAGTAAATAGTCATTAATTGCAATTAAGTCTTATATTCATAATATTTACTCAATTGATTACTATTGAGTTCAAATAGTAAATATTCATTATATTAATTGCAATTAAGTCCTAAATTCATATTATTTATATATATTACGGAGTAGAAAAGTTCACCCTCGGAATTCTGGAGTAGAACTGTCGTCTAGCCGCCGCGATTTGAGGATGTTCTTGGTGGTTTTTTTGATGAATTTTTTTTGAGCATGTTTTTCATGAGATTTAGATAATGTCCACAAAATTTCATCTTGAAGTTCGATTGAAAAGTCAATTAAATACATTAATATAAGTACTGCATTTTATATATAAATATTTTAACGTAGTGTTTTTCAATAATTTTTTAGTTGACTTCCCGATCGAATTAGTTTTCCTTATAGGATACCCAGTTAAAACAATAGTTTCTGTTGAAAAATATGCGATGAAAATGTCCGTGTATTTTAAACATAAGATATAAGTCATATAACGATGAAAAACTAATTGATACAAAATTTCTCATTTATTTTAAAATTTTTACATTTTTTATTTACTAACAAAACTACCTTTCAAATCACACTTAATATAAGAGAAAAATTTAAAAATACGAAATGAGATTTTCAAAGTAAAAAATTCAAATAGTACTGATAAAGTATAAAATAATACCACATGTGTCCCGAAAAGGTTCAACATAGTGATTATTTTTTTCATCAATGATGACAAACTTGACACAATGATTTTAATTATTATATTGTATATAATTTATAAACATTATACTTTTATGAAATTTTTTTGAATAAGGGCTATTGTAATATAATTTTCATATTCTAAATAATTTCGTATTGAAAAATATCATTAGTCAATGTTGATTGTTATTGACCAAGAAAAGTCAATTTGACGAATCTTTCATAATGGAGGGAGTAAGTAAATTGTGAGTAGATACACATTGTGTGATTCTCCTAAATAAATATAAATCATATTTATCTATATATATTCTCCATAAAATTATGGATTAGTATTTTCTATTACATTTTCTGTATGCTTCCGAAAAGTTTCTTTTTTATACATTTTCTCCGTTCTTTTTTAGTTACAACACTTCCGTTTTTACGTTTGCCAACACACTACTTTGATTATATATTTATATAACTTTTAGGCCTAAAAGTTGTAACTTTTAGGCCTCTTTCATTTGAGGTACTTTCGTGTCAAATTATTTGATGAATATTTGTGAGCAAGTTCTCCATGAAGTATAGAATATATCCACCAAATTTCAAATTAAAATTCATTAGGGAAGTCTGTTAAATAAATTATCGAAAAAACTGCAGTTTTTATATATTTAAAACTGCCCGATTTTCAAATATTTATTTAACTAAGTTCCCGATTAAATTTTAATCTGAAATTTAATATACATAATCTACACTTCATGGAACACATGTTCACAAAGTTTCATAAAAAATTTCGATCCGGAAGCACCTCAAATGAAAGAGGCCTAAAATTATAACTTTTAGGCCTACCTTACATGAACTTTTTCATATATATATATATATATATATATATATATATATATATATATATATATATATATATATATTATTCGTTGTAAGTAAAAGATGAGATTTTTGGAAATTTAATTTGGGACGAATTGAACAACTTTAATTTTTTAAAAATGTCTAATACATTAATAAATAAAATATAACCAAAGTAAGATGTGCGATTAATGTAAAAATCAAAATGTTTAGTGTATATATTGAGTTTGTATCATTTTATTTCAATAAATGGAATCACAAGAGCACGTTGAGGTTTTAAAATTTGTAGAAAATGCACAGTGCAAGTAATTATTATTAGTCATATATATTATTAAATATACTCCATCTACGTCTTCTACTATCAAAGCTAATTTCAACTCATCATATAATTATATTTATATTCTATAAAATATTTATTTTATAAAATATTCAAACATTCACAACTTTCACCCGGGGCAACGCCCGGGTAAAACACTAGTTTTGATTAAAAGGGTGTCGTCGAAACTTCATGGATTTTAAAATTTTAATGAATTTTAGGGGTTCTCAATTTAGAATTTTGAGCATTCGAATTAAAAATACGCATGTCATGGATTAAGAATTATATTCATCCAATTAAAATCTAACTAGGTGTCCTAAAATTTTGGTGGGTTTTATGTATTCTCTTAAATGTTTAATTTCTATGGATTTCTATTTTCTAAGCTTAAAATACTTCCTTTAAAAAATAACTAAAAATACTACACATTCTTATTAAAATCCGATCATTTTAATAGAAAGATTCATAATAACCATTGCATTTTTTAGTCACTTCATAGAAATGCAAATGAACAATCGCTTATTGAAAATGTTATGACTTATGAAGACCGTAATGATGAAGTAGAAGAGTTTGAAGCACTTACATCTTCGGTTGAATTTTAATTAAGTTGAAATTTTGTGGAGATAATTTATGTTTCATGAAGAGCATACTCACAAAATGTCATCTAAAAACTCCACCGAAAATTCTGGGATAAAACTAGAGTATGGTAGCCTGAATACCAACCTAATAATATAGGATCGAAATCCATAGAAAGACTCAAAACAACCATTGCATTTTTTAGTCACTTCATAGAAATGCAAATGAACAATCTCTTATTGAAAATGTTATGACTTATGAGTAAGTAGGGCACAAATGCAAAAATTGTCACCATTTAAGTTACAACTTACGAGTGCAATATGCTTCATAAAGAAATACAACAATAACTAGTATGGATGTACAACAATAATTTATATATTCGATATTTCGATCTAGTCAACATTAAAGAAAAATTTGTCACAAAGCAAGTATGTCTCGAGTATATATGTGTCATGGATTTTTATAGAATATTGATTTCTCTATATACCCAAGATTTTTCAATATGTGTATAAAATAATAAACCATTCATGAAAATGTTGTAGTTCGAAAGATATTATAGCTAACAAATGTTAAAGTTCTTAGATAATAACTATTGTCAAAAAGGTCTTAGTTAATACTAGTACATAGTAACAAAGTGAAGATGTTATAACAATGGAGAGAACATCCTTGTTGCAAAAAGAAAAAATCATACTCCTATGTGAAAACTCTTTCCTCTTGCTTGATTTTTTCTGGTAGGTCACCTTATTTTTACTGAATTATGCAGGTAAATATAATAAGGATCCACCAACAGCTAGAATATTTTGCAGATTATCAACAAAGGTTAGGGGCATTAGTTGGGGCCAAGAATGCAACGAAACTTGTGAATGGAGCCCTTGTCCTAATCACCTTAGGTGGAAATGATTTTGTCAACAACTACTTTTTGGTGCCTTTTTCTGCAAGATCTCGCCAATATACCCTTCCCGATTATGTCTCCCTTGTCATCTCTGAGTACAAAAAGGTCCTTAAGGTAATATATGTTACTCATATATAACAATATACTACGTATATGTTTTATAGTGCGAGCGTGTTAGCTACGGACAGAGGATATACTAACGAAGTCTCTGATGGCTCGGTCCTAGTGACATGTTGATTGATTTATTTTGGTATTTTGAGACAATACCTTCTAGTGATTAAATGGTGCTACAATTAAATATATTGTAAATAATGAGAAAGGAATATATAAGAGAGTGTTCAATTCATATGAAATTGCTCTACCATAGTAACTTTAGCGACCATGATTGTTTTCAACTATACCACGTACTATAGTGATTATGCATAGTAGTTGTAATAATATTTTTGTCCATTAGTTATGTTTTAGTGATATTTAAGAAAAAACCGATTTTAGTAATTTCAACTATTTCAATCATTAATTGTTCATTGATAATATATATATGTAGAGAATATACGATTTGGGAGGTAGAACGGTGATGGTCACGGGGACTGGACCGCTAGGGTGTGTGCCAGCTGAAATGGCTCAACACAGCTTAAATGGTGATTGTGCTTCAGAGCTTCAACAAGCTGCTTCCTTGTTCAACCCTCAACTCGCCCAAATGATTGAAGGTCTCAACAATGATATAGGCTATGATGTTTTCATCGCAGTCAATGCACACCAGATGCATATGGATTTCATTACTAGCCCTCAAACTTTTGGTACGTCTTCAATCTACTTGAGTTTAAGCTATTTTAGCCATTACTCCGTATTATTTATTGAAAAATAGTAGTATTTGGAATGTTTGGAAAATGACATTTCAGTATAAAAAAAAGGGCAGTTTGATTTTTAAGCAATGGCTTGTCAGCCCTAGCGTTTTTGAACGGAATCGCTGAAATAAAAATGCTGCAAATAACAGTGTTTTGGGTCGAGGTAATGAAACATGTCATTACCTACTAATCGTTACAGTCGAATAGTTAAAATTGCCGCACATCTTTTTGCAAAACGCTAATTTATTCCCTAATCAAACCCGTTAAATGAATTCACTATAAACAACCTGCTACATAACCCACTAACTGATAAATGTCAAACACGCCCATTATTGGATTTATGTTACTTCATTGGTGACCAATTATGATTCTTATGCACAAGCGTGTATCACATTGTTATTTTCTTTTCTGCCGAGCAACTCGAGTTCTGTTTATTCTAGACACATGAACCGTTATAAACATCTTTGTTATGTCTTTTATGATGTATATTATCGCGACCAGCTTACTTTTCTCTTAGACGTGTTGTGTCTCTTTCAATTTAATTTGATCGAATATAAATACACATAACCACGACTATATGTAAGAAACTTATCAAATAACAACATGTAATTTAATAGGACATAATGACCTATTGGATAAATGTTATCCAAAAAAATTATAGTTTAATGCGGGTGTTACAAAGTCAAAACCAAGTTTGAGTGTGAGTGAAGGACTGAAAACAAAAATATATACTCCATCCGCCCCCTAACTTTGTCTCGTTTTACCTTATCGTCTATCCCATTAAGTTTGTCACATACCATATTTGGTAATATTTGGGTGGTTACATTTCATCCTTACTTTATTCACATTTTATCAATTCAATATCAACCACACAATTCTACTTTCTCTTAAAAGTTGTGTCACACCCCTTTGTCCCAAACATAGTGGGACAGCGGTAGTAATAATTTATACATATAGGCCGGGAAGAGTAAGGTATGGACAGAGGGGAGAGAGTTGGAAGTTGCGTATAGAAAGGCGGTGGAGGAGTTGTACATGTTATAACTTTGATTATACGAATATCATACTTCCTCCACCTTTACATATGTTTTTACTTGATCGGAATTCTCACTTTAACTAAAAATTACTCCCCTCGTTTTAATTGAATGGTTAGTTCAACATCATCTAATCCAGTGCGTTTTAAGTGGACTGAAATTTTATAGTCTGGTCTGATTTTATATGTGTAAATCAAATTTAGACAAATTTAATAGATATTTGTTCTATGAGTATTTTATAACCGTCGAAGTATAGTCTGGTTCAGTCTGATATATTTGAATCTAGTCAGGTCTCAGATTGCAACCAGTCAAAATAGTTTTATTTATTTAAATCAGGTCATGTCCTCATTTGAACAACACTCGCATTAAACTATATGTCCTACAAAGCCACTTATGTATATCATACCTAATGATTAGATTTTCATCAAGATAACAAGATAAACCACACAAGTATCATATGTTAGAAGAACAATTTTATAAAGAGACGCAATTTGAAGGTCAGAATCTTAGAAGATGGCATCAGATATTGCCAAACCGATGCATGTCTGTGAGCTATCAAAAGATATGGGGACACCGTCGAAGCTAATGTCGGGTACTCAACTCAAACTCGTGTCGCATTGTTTAAAAGTAAAGTTTTTTATGGTAATGCTCCAGCGTCGGGCATGCCATGTAACCCATGTTGAAATCAAAGCACAACGAAATGAAGAATGAAAAAATCCTTCCCAAATTTTGAATAGGGCGTAAAGTTCATGATGTGAACAAAATTGCATGAATGAATATTACAGAGAAGATTTTAACCTGGTGAAAATGTTCGACGACTTCATAAAACATCTCAATCTCTAATAGTATCAAAACTTTGGCAAACGGATCGTAGGCAGGAGCAAGTGGCGTGCTAGTGTTCACCTTTTCCCATATATATGATCTCGTCATGTAGACATGTATATGATATATGTAACTTTGGTTGCTCTCTCACCCGAACACAATATGATTGAAAACCCCTATTTGGGTTTTGGACTACGAATGTCATTTTAAAAATTAATTATTCCTATGGATTAGGTGTGTGATCCTAAAGTTTGTACAGTATTGGTAATGGTTCATATACTTATTTCTCGCCCAAAAGCCATAACGGGTCTCTAGAAATTGATACTACCTCCGTCCCATTTATATTGTCCATTTACGGTTTACGATGTTTGACCGACGATAAAGCAAACAGATCTCTGTCCGCACTCAAATTTTTTTTAGGAAAAAAAATTTACATATTCAGAAACTACATTTAAAGCTTTACAAAGTCGCAAAAACCTGAATCAAATTTGATAATTTTTTGATATATAAAGTAAGAAGTTAAGAGAGATTTGTGTTGACCAAGTGAATAGGAACTAGGACAATATAAATGGGACGGAGGGAGTATAATATATGCAATGTTCTAAAAGGCGCTAGGCACTAGTCGGGCGCCAGCACAACGCCTAGCGCCTAGGCGGGCGCCTAGGCGGGGATTAATCGGAGACATAAAAGTTGTACTTTTATTAATATTTTGCATAAATATGATTAATAATGTTGTGTTTATGTATACATAAAATATAAAATACATACATACACACACTAACATGCATGAATGATAAGAGTTTTCACACTTAATAACATATTATACATACTTACTTCTTAACTTCAAGTAATACTGCGTAATAATTATTAATAAATAATAATAACACTTAAGAATATATATAAGAACATGTATAGCATTTATGTTAATCTACAACTAGTAGTTTTCTTCATATATGTGGTTACAGTTAAAGATACATATATATCTTAGAATACTAAAATAAAAAGCAAAATAAAATGTTAGATAAATCTAGATGTCTAGGCAGCCGATTAAGCGCGATTAAGCGTTGTAGGCGGGTAGTTAGGCGCCTTAGGCGGCCGACTAATTCACTTAGGCGCCAAAACAATTAGTCGGAGCGCCTAGACTAAAATCGTGGCGCCCGACTACCGCCTAGCGCATAGGTGGGGACTAGTCGGGCGACTACATCTCAATATATGTAGTATATTATGATTTATGATGCTAACTAATTATACATTTACAAATTATAACATATTTGAGCTAAAACTAAGTCTGTGCCATCATCCTGTTTTGTGAACATTGTTTATTGTCTCTCAAGTGAAACCTCACTTGCAGGATCCAGACTCTTACTGTTACGCTAGAATCAATTGTTGATAGCGAGCTACCTTTTCCCCTTATCTGGCAACCCAGTGTCATAAATTAATTTAGGAAGACACTAATCATCACACAACAATCCTCCAATATCTGCCAACACTTTGGCTGCACATCATGCCTTAGGCACTTGCTTGATCATCGTTTGCACAAATACACTTCATGGGATTCAACCCCTTGACCTAGCTCTTATACCAAATGTACACGATCCAAGCGCTTACCGATACGCTAATAAAAGCAATCACTGATAGCGCAACCTCCTTTCTCCCTTATAGAGGCCAACTAGTGCCGCATGTCAATTTTGGAAGTTGCTGGTCAATAACCCAACATACTGTCATATTTCTAAATTAACATCCGTATTGAAATTATTTCACCTATTAGAATAAAACTCAAACAAGCCCTGGTTTATACGTAGTGAATAAAATAATGTTACCCATCTTAACAAGCCCTGGTTTATACGTAGTGAATAAAATAATGTTACCCATCTTGAAAATTTTCTTATGCTTTAATTATGTGGAGGGTAGTTAAAAAAGATTACAATCTCTCCCATATGTTTTCTCTAATGAAGTTAGTTTTTCATATCGAATGAAACTTTTATAGAAAAACTTAGGAAGTTTTAATGTGATATAATTAGTTATCCACTTATCTCTATATCACAAATGGTATTTACAATTTCTTTTTCAAATTAAATTTGATTTACTATGAAAATTTCACAAATCATACTTGATCTTTTTCAATAGCTTCTTCATCGGGCCTTTTTTGTGACTCTCTATAGGAGTCCTCCTACATTGTAATATCATTAACAAAAACTTAGGGAAATTTTCCAAAAATTGTAATAAAAATAATGTACAATTTCAAAATAGGGTTGTTAATTTTTTTTGTAAATAGAAGCAAATTACTATCATCATGAAATAATATTGCTATATTTCGTCATTAATTACTAAATATTAATAAGACAATATCAATGTCATAAGAGCAATTCTCGATGTACACAAAAAATGTACATTTTTTATACACTCACATGTGTACACAGACAATTGTTGACTTTTATTGAATGAGTTGTCTGTGTAGGGACAATTAGCTAGGGGAGTGTATACAAAACGTAATACTATAAGAAAAATGATACTCCTGTTTTAAAATTTCACACCATTGATACTCCTATGTATGTAGGACGATTTTCGAAAAAATACCATAAACTTTTTCTTTCATTTATTTCTAATACACTCTCCCGCGC
The DNA here is from genome assembly GCA_945859915.1 of Cuscuta epithymum. Taxonomy (NCBI): domain Eukaryota; kingdom Viridiplantae; phylum Streptophyta; class Magnoliopsida; order Solanales; family Convolvulaceae; genus Cuscuta; species Cuscuta epithymum. The sequence continues at coordinate 1,059,244 of CAMAPF010000958.1, forward strand.
TCCACTTTATTTCTAATATTATTACTATTGTTATATTATTAATATTATGATATTATTATTATTATTAATATATTATATTATTATTATAATATAATAATAATAATAATAATAATAATAATAATAATAATAATAATAATAATAATAATAATAATAATAATAATAATAATAATAATAATAATAATAATAATAATAATAATAATAATAATAATAATAATAATAATAATAATAATAATAATAATAATAATAATAATAATAATAATAATAATAATAATAATAATAATAATAATAATAATAATAATAATAATAATAATAATAATAATAATAATAATAATAATAATAATAATAATAATAATAATAATAATAATAATAATAATAATAATAATAATAATAATAATAATAATAATAATAATAATAATAATAATAATAATAATAATAATAATAATAATAATAATAATAATAATAATAATAATAATAATAATAATAATAATAATAATAATAATAATAATAATAATAATAATAATAATAATAATAATAATAATAATAATAATAATAATAATAATAATAATAATAATAATAATAATAATAATAATAATAATAATAATAATAATAATAATAATAATAATAATAATAATAATAATAATAATAATAATAATAATAATAATAATAATAATAATAATAATAATAATAATAATAATAATAATAATAATAATAATAATAATAATAATAATAATAATAATAATAATAATAATAATAATAATAATAATAATAATAATAATAATAATAATAATAATAATAATAATAATAATAATAATAATAATAATAATAATAATAATAATAATAATAATAATAATAATAATAATAATAATAATAATAATAATAATAATAATAATAATAATAATAATAATAATAATAATAATAATAATAATAATAATAATAATAATAATAATAATAATAATAATAATAATAATAATAATAATAATAATAATAATAATAATAATAATAATAATAATAATAATAATAATAATAATAATAATAATAATAATAATAATAATAATAATAATAATAATAATAATAATAATAATAATAATAATAATAATAATAATAATAATAATAATAATAATAATAATAATAATAATAATAATAATAATAATAATAATAATAATAATAATAATAATAATAATAATAATAATAATAATAATAATAATAATAATAATAATAATAATAATAATAATAATAATAATAATAATAATAATAATAATAATAATAATAATAATAATAATAATAATAATAATAATAATAATAATAATAATAATAATAATAATAATAATAATAATAATAATAATAATAATAATAATAATAATAATAATAATAATAATAATAATAATAATAATAATAATAATAATAATAATAATAATAATAATAATAATAATAATAATAATAATAATAATAATAATAATAATAATAATAATAATAATAATAATAATAATAATAATAATAATAATAATAATAATAATAATAATAATAATAATAATAATAATAATAATAATAATAATAATAATAATAATAATAATAATAATAATAATAATAATAATAATAATAATAATAATAATAATAATAATAATAATAATAATAATAATAATAATAATAATAATAATAATAATAATAATAATAATAATAATAATAATAATAATAATAATAATAATAATAATAATAATAATAATAATAATAATAATAATAATAATAATAATAATAATAATAATAATAATAATAATAATAATAATAATAATAATAATAATAATAATAATAATAATAATAATAATAATAATAATAATAATAATAATAATAATAATAATAATAATAATAATAATAATAATAATAATAATAATAATAATAATAATAATAATATTTATATTATTAATAATAATATTATTATATTCTTATATTATTATTATATTACTATATTATTATTAATATAAAAAAACTATATTATTATTAATATTATTAACAATAATCATAATATAATAATTATAATAGTAATAAATATATTTAATATAATAATAAAAGTGATAAATCATGTTTGAATTTTTCTGATCTGATCTGAATGTTTCTGATCTAGTCTGAATCTTTCTGATCTGATCTGAATGCTTCTTTTATGATCTGATCTGATCAGAATGCTTCTTTTATGATCTGATCTGAATCTTTCTGATCTGATCTGATCTGAATAAAATAAGAATAAGGAATAAGTAATAAGATTAAGACGAAGAGAACAGCTTCTTAGTGTGTCAATTTTCTAAAAACATGCAAAACTAATCTAGAAGAGCGATTATAGATAGATGGAGTTAAATACTCTTTAGTATTGACCAAATTATTGTAAAATATATTTTTAAAGTGCGAAGTTATTACAAATTTTACTCTGAATTATACAATTGTATATAGTAAAAGCCAAAAAAACATAAAGTATCATGTTTCGAAATCAAACTAGAGTCTTTGTCTTGAGACACGTGTAGTAAGTTATTTCTTATACTATTTTTGTGTATCAACCTTAATCCTATTTGGATATATTTAATTGTAACTGAGTTCGATGAGTTTTTTTGTGTGATTTCCAAGTATATCAAATTTATTTTGTAAGAATATTTTAAATATTACTCCCTTTGTTCTGAAAAGGTTCGCCAAATTGACTTTTCTTGGTCAATGACAACTTTGACCGATGATATTTTTTAATACGAAATTATTTTGAGTATAAAAATTACATTAAAATGTTTCTTATTCAAATGTAATAATTAAATTAGTTATCAAAAGTTTACCATCATTGATCAAGAAAAGTCAATATGACGATCTTTTTCGGGACATAGGTAATAATATGAAGTAGTTAACTATAATTTATATCAAACCTCACAAACTGAAACATGTCAAAAAACAATAACACAGGTCCTATAAAAATAATGTTTATCATGTATGGTATGTTTGTAGGATTTGTGACTGCACAAGTGGCATGTTGCGGACAAGGACCGTATAATGGATTGGGATTTTGCACGCCACTATCTAACTTGTGTTCCAATAGAGAAGAGTATGCATTTTGGGATGCGTTTCATCCATCAGAGAAGGCTAATAGAATAATTGTTGATCAGATGATGGCAGGAACCAAAGATTATATGCACCCTATGAATCTCACCACTATACTATCTATATGATTTAACAAATCCTTGGTATATTGGGTAAACTATGTATCTCTAATTAGTTTTTTCATTGTTTCATTTAGAATAATGAGATATGAATCAAGATTTTTTGTTACATGTAGTGTATGGAGTTGTTGTCCTATTTGATGTAATTGGCAAATTCATTGAGAATTAATCAAAACTAATGTCGTAAATTGGTCAAATAGACTTCAACATATACTTCTTCCGTTCCTTAAAATTTTGTCGACTTTCCCTTTTTTGGTTGTCCTACTAGCTTTGTCAATTCTTCTTTTAAATAAAGAATTTGTGGTTCCATTTAATTCTCTCTCTCTTCTGCACAAACCTCAAACACATAGTTTTTATTTTATTAATCCTCGTGCCGGTTAAACTTGGTCAAATTTTAAGTGGCGTAGAGAGTATGTAATATCATATAGTCAATGAGTACATTTTTTTATATCTTTCTTTCACCACTTCATTAATACAAGGAACTCATTTCTCTATTGCGTTAATCAACTTAGACTCCTTCACATAATATACATATAAATGTAAAGAAAGGTTGTTATACATGTCAGTCTTCATGTGTAGGCAACACTAGCTAGAAGAGGGATGTAATGACGGTTATCCCTCATATTCATTCCAATGTGGTTTTAAAGTTGTAGTTCATAAAATACTTTTCTTTAATGTTGAGTGCTCCATCTTTAACATGTTCATCTTACTTTAACTCATGTATGTAAAACACCAAGCATCTAGATAAGCTCATTAGATGACACACTCTATATTCTAAAATCTTGCCAATTACTTTGAAGTGAATTATATATTCTCTATCACTGAAGAAGTAAAAACACCCAAAAGGAATTATTATGGATGGTAAATCCTCATGACATATGTCATAAATTTGTTAGAGATTATCAAGTATGTTCCTTTCAAAATAGAACAACAATAATTTGTTGAAAGCAAGAACAATGCTACGAAGGACACTTAGAAAGGAGTGTTCATTAACTTCCAACTTGATGAAATATATAATTTTTTTCTCTTAAATATTACTGAAATAAAATGTATAAATATTTACCATGCACAGTCATTACAATGTAGAGTTGAACACAATCATGACCATTAAAGATACTATGATAGTTACTTAAATATAAGAAATTATATTTTTATTCACTACATTTATTTCGGTCATATATTTGTACATTTCATTAAATATATCATGGTGTACATTAAATCAAATCAAGATGAACATTTTATTACTAATAAGTCAACAAGAGTCCTCATGAGTCCTTAAACTAATTACAATAAATAGTAATTGCAGAAATAATAATATAGAAAGTACTACGTAATAAACATGGTAGAAAAATAGAAAGAGAGTTGTTTTGCGCACCACAACATTACTCGATGTAAATAGCCTTGTTTGCCCTTTTAATGTTTTAATTAAACTAAAATTGCTACTTCAAAGTAGATGAGTAGTGGCTGCACAATTCACACGCCACACTTGCCATTTAATTACTATTAAAAGTGATCTTACATCCATTAGTTTGATGGCACATGTCAAAATATAATTTTTATAACATGTTATAACTTTATTATTTTTGTTTTGGTTTTTATAAAAAATATATCGAATTTAATAATTTTTATGATCCATCATATGACATCAATATTGCATATGTAAAATTTTGATGAAAGATAATTGATTTGGTTTAGCGACGCCTACATAGATCTAATCTGTTTACATTCGGTGTGTTCATATATAATATAATCTGGTCTGAAACCGAAAGCAATGGAACTAAACACACTCTTGCGAAATCACATGACGGTGATCGAGTTTGAAATGATTCAATCCCCCCACTTTTGAAAAATGGAATAAGTCAAAGAATCATAAATTGTAGGAGTGTAGCTAGGGGTGGCATGGTTTGTGATAAGTCGATATTTTGTTAAACTCGACACTAAATGTAACTACTTAAGCGATGATGTGATACATTATGGCTCGTTTTTAGAATTAAAATTGTTCATTGCAGTCATATTTCTAAATGACGCAGTACCATGTCATACCGTGACCAAAATATGCGCCTTTTTAAAGGAAAAATTCTCGAAATAAGAGTAAAAACATTTTAAAATTCCGAAATACAAGTGTTGTGATTGTATTTTCTAAATATGCACACGCTATTATCTACACCTCATTATCGATGATATTAGGAAGTTATTGGAAACAAAGAGTAATTTTGTTGTCTTTTTTGCAAAAGAACTGCGAAACGTGTGATGCATGCTCTAGTAAGGGCACACGCTGCTATCTCAGATAAGAGGGTTACCTATGATGTTACCCCTTAGTGTATTGTCAGTCAGTTGTTAAACGATTTGTTGATTTAATATAGTTTTTCTGTTCTGATGATAAAAAACATGCATAGCTATTTTTGAATGCACAATTTTTTTGATTAAATTCCATTAATATTACTAGTGGAAAACTATTGGACAAAAATATTACTAGTTCTATTAACTACTTAAGTTAAAGAAAAACCGTTTATTGCATTCCTAATTTGTCCTTGCTTATTTAAGTGCATTATTATTTTTTCATCCATAATTTACAATACAATGACACCATTCACAATACGGAGCACTCATCATTCGTCATCGATCTCTAAGCTACAACTAAAAGCATTGATTATTTATGAATATAACACATCTCCTACTTATAGAAAGACTCACTTGGATGGCGTCACAAAATTTCCGCCCTTTTTCCGTTAAACCTAAGTTCCGTCTCCTCTGTTTCTTACGTCCGTCTTTTCATCTTTCCCTCAAATCAAAATTCGTTCCACTTGACCCCCCCCCCCCCATTTTCGAACACTGCTCTCACTTCTCACCTCAACCTCTTTGTGTTTCTTCTTCTTCTTCCTGGACTCTTGCTGGAGGTTTTCGTTTATCAGTAGACTCTCGATGTTCACTGCATCTCTATAGACGGATTAGTCAGATTTGTCTTCTGCTTATTAATTTGTTTGTAAGAACCATTATTTTTGTTCTGAAAATTTCAAAGACTTGCTATAAATGGATGCTACTTTGAATTACTTTGCTCTTATCTTGTATTGCCCCCTCTTACCTTAGTCTTCTGCTACTATCCCCTTTGCCCCTTGTTTTATTCTTCCAATTTCGATATATGTTGTGAAAATATATTGCAAACTCATGGCTTATTATTTGGTGTGGCAGTTGAGATTGATAAGGTTTTGTGTGTGTGTCAAATTAAGGATGGGCTTACTAAGAGACCTTCTTTAATCTTATCATGGACACTTGGACAGAAAATGAGATAATAAAATAGGCCAAATTGAGGCTTCAAGCAGGACCATCTTCACTCGCATAGCCTATACTTCGTATGTTCTTATTTGTAGGAAGCCTATATATTCTTTTTTGTAGGCAGAAGAGAGTAGTAATAGAGTAAATTACAATCAGGACCATATTTTTTTCACCTCATGTCAATCAGAAAGGTTGTCAATTGTTTTATTTACCTATTGCCAAATTCAATTAAAAGACATTATCCTTGCTACCATGAGATTATAAAAATGAACTTTTCCTCTCTTTTTTAATTCCTAAATATGAACTACTTCATCTATGCTTCTAAAAGAGACTTAATTAGTATTTTGTTATTTACCCTAAGAAAATGTTTATTGCTTTTTTAATGCATTTGCTAAAAAGAAGTGTTTGCAGTTGAGCAAAAAAACATTTTCAGTTAGGTTTTAATATTTTACTTTCTGAATCTGTGTCTCATCAATTAAAAGTATATGCTTCGATTAAAAAAAAATTATAAATGCATTTGGTAATCACATATGCGAATTCAGTTTTGAATATGTTTATTAATAGTCATGACCTGATAACTTTGTGCGAAGAAATGCATTATCCGAGCTATTAATTAAGCTAGCAAGCACCGATAAGTTTTAAACGAATTCTTTTTTTCCCACACGCCTTCCTTCTAATAAATTCATAAAACTTTACCAGATTTTGTATTAGGTTCTTTAGCTATTTGACAATCTGTTCTGCAACTATCTAAAACAATGGATTGATTTTAATCCATAGAATCAAACTGGACTTAAAAAAAACTACTCGGAGCAGGTGAGTTAAATATTTGTTTTTTGTTATAATTAATTACCTATAAATTGTAATCCATTACATCTGTAGTGAACAATCTATGGGGTTGAGTGCAATTTTGTAAGAAATCGGGATGCATTTGAGCAGTGGATCATGATGTCGGAGATACCTCAAGTGGATCAAACTTGTGACACCGCACCCGAACGTCCTTGAAAATTCAACTTTAAGATTCAAAGTCTATGTATTGAATTTCCGATTTCCAAACAATTGTAAAACGATTAATGTTTTACATAGTGCGTGATTGAATATTGTACTGTTCAAACTCGTATATTGGTGTCAGGTTTTGCAAACACTTATTGGGCCTTATTAACGAACATAAGAGTCTAACATTACCTAAATAATGTTACATAACCTTTCAAGACATGTTGAGGAAGGTCGGGCGGCCCAAACATTATTTTGGACCCAACCTGCTAAAAATAGCAAGTATTCGAGAATGGCGTCCTAGGCCCACTCGGGGGTGACCCACACGGCTAGTAGTCCAATAATATGAATGACAAATGTCAAAATAAATGATAAAATGATTAGAGAAGAATACAATTGTGGTCCCATCTTTGACATTATTGAGCTAAATAATGGGAGTAGGATTTTTCCTTCTATAATATTCATCATGTGAATTATTGGGATGATCCTACACATATTGGGGATCAATAATATGATGTATGAAGTTGACTTGACCTACATAAATTATATTGAATACAAAAAGACGTCTCATGACAAAGATAAATCAATAGGACCCATCTTCCCATTTTTGGAAGTATTGGTAGATATTTTGAACCCCAAATTGAATGGGATCATTTGGGAACCATCCCACATGACCTTAGTACCTGCAAGACAAAGAAAAATGGGTGAGACAACTATGTGGGGCGGTCATTTTGACTTAATAGCTACAACATTACAAAAAGGAAATAAAAGAGGAGGTCCACACCATGTTTGATTGCAATCAAACATCCTACCCTTCTTTTTGTGAACCACATGCTCTCTTAGCATGATTGAGGCCTCCTATACACTCCCCCCTACACCCCATTCGAACCCCAAAGAGATAAGAGAGCAAAAAGGATCCACACAACCCAAGAGAGAAGGAAGGAAGAGAGCAGTCCGCAGGTTCATTCTTCAGTGCGTAGTGCTGCTGATTTGATCCATAACTTGAGTTTCACTCGTCCAAATAAGGCGTATAAGATACCAAAAGAAAGCTCTCAAGACGAGGAATCCGTGACGGTCTCCTAAAGTGAGTTAGGATATTGAGGCCTCCTATACACTCCCCCTAGTGAAAGGCTTCTAAATTGTCCGAGAAAAACACAACCTCTCATAAACGGATTTACTCTTCTAAAGTGAGTTTTAACCCCAAAACTTTTCCTTTCATTTTCCAAATGATATGAACGATTGGTGGGACTATTATACACTACTTCAAGTATATAATATGTCCTTATAAAGTTACTTTATGTGTGTAAAGGTTAGATACTAACCTAGAGCAAATCTTGGAAAACTAGGAAACGAGCTCGCCGGAAAACACCCATTCTAGGGGCTGTTTTTGTATCAACGATTAGGGGTTGAGCTAGCACCTTGAGGAGGCTGTTTAACACTCATTTTAAGCAAGGAATCAGTTCTTAATCCACCTTGGCTGAGGCTTTGGTCATTGGATTGAGAAGGGGAGTTTTAAAGCTCATTTGAGGTGAGAATCAACATCTAATTGCTTACAACTTGTAGGTTAAGCATGAGATTACCTAAATGTCTAAATCATAATTTTTCATGAATTAAGATGATTAAATATTGATGAAATATTGATATAGTTTCCAAAGAATGCAATTGGAAGTGATTTGAGGTTGTATGAATAATAGGAGATTAAATGAGTTCTAAATGAACTATTTTGTGAAATAGGCATTTTACTCATGTATGAAATATGAGGATACATAAATGAATATTTATGTATTGAGATTGAATATTTAAGTTGCTGCTACAAAATTATAAATATGTAGGGAATTACAAAATGACAATATTTGTATGATAACAATAATCTTAATAGTATTGAAATACTAGTTAGTGATTATTGGAAATTGTTGTTGGAATTGATCCTAGGGATTGGATTGTATGAAATGCACTTGAATACACTTCAAGTGTATATAATGACTTAGTATGAAACTAAGGTTAAGTTATGGGCAGTCTTTAATTAAGGATGACCCATGGTAGTTTATTGATATGTCAATTCTAGGCATAGGTTTGCTTAAGAATTGGGCCTTGGTGCATGGTGATGTGGTAGAGCCGAGCTCTAGAATGCATGGTAAGGTGGTAGACTTGTAGTCTATGGATGGTATAACTAGAGCCAAGCTCTAGGGCTTGCGTGGTAATGTGATAGAGCCGAGCTCTATAACGCAAGGTGAGGAAATTGACCCAAGTGACATGAATTGTATGGTGATGTGATAGAGCCGAGCTCTAGAATACAATGTCATGTGTTAGGGTTGGACTCTATGAGTTGTCATGGCTTATAGTCACTGGGAATGGGAATGGTGATTTCTAAATGAACATGGGCCCACGGGCCGACTACTTGACTTTTATATAAAGTAAGTATATTTTCGAACGGGGTAACTTAGGGTTACAATCATAATGAACTATCACCCTATTTGGGGGTCTTGTGTTTGAAATACTTGTTGTATATATCTATTAGATGTCTGTCACACCAGTACTTTATAGCCGTATAGAGTACTGACCCCTTTGGGGGCGTCCCACCACCATTTCAGGTTGAGGCTCGAGCTTGCTACATGTGCCCGTTGCTCAGGTGATTCTTTGGAGAGAAGACGTGGTTCGTGCCTTCTCCATTCTGTTTGAGCAAATTTTAAACATGCTCATGTATATTTTACTATAGAGCCTGCGTGCTCATGAATAGCTCTGTGTGGCCCTTTTGTTTTAAACAATGTTTTCCGCTACGTTATGAATTACTTATTATGTTTGTTCATGGATGTTATATGTGTGATTGATATTCAAGACGCCTTGTATAATATGAATGTGTTTGACTGCGGTTGACTATTCGGATTGTACGGCGAGTTGTTGACGTGTCCGGGTAGGTCCGGGGCATGACAAAACAACTATGTTTAACACACCAAAATCAATCTTTTTAGTTGTGTGTACACATGCTACACGTGTTTTATTTGAGGAGAGATCCTCGTAAAGATAGTGTCACTCAAATAGAATTTTTGCCTTCATCGGATGTAGCATATAAATGAGGGAATAGACTAAAATCCTTTGGTCAAAATGACTGAGGAATGCTTTCGATGGCAACCCAGTCCAAGAAGTGCATGTTCCTTTTCTATGGAATATGTGAACAAACTAGACTTGACTTAAACAGACCAGACCAAAAAATATCAGCCCAATTGAAAACATCATTAATATGGAAAACCTTGAGGATATGTTTAAATCATGGGAAATGTTAGGGAAGTGGGAAAAATGTTTTAAAATTCTATATTCATGTGTTTGGGTTTACCACAAACAAAACAAAGAAATTAAAGTTGTACACATGTTTAAGTTTCTTAGTCTTTATATAGTTTAAATTGACAGAAAATTGAAACCTAACTAGCCCCGCCCACACAATTTCTTTACTTCCAAACATCTCCTTCATTTCAACTATATTGTCTTTTCTTATAGTTTTCACATTGCAAATAGAGTCGTCTATGCTTTGACAAATGGATTATTTTAAACTGAATTATGGAAATATGAGATCTCGGTGCAAGATAGTTCTGTCTATGTCATTTTGCTTGATAATTCTCAAAATCATTTATGAGTCTTCTAAACAAAATCATTTTATTTAAATTGGGCACATTTCTTCGCGCATAGCGCGTACCTTGCTGCTATAACAAAAGACAAGTTACCACCATGTGATTACGTAATGTAAATGAAGTAACTATAACACATCCAACATGACTTACTGGTATGTAATTACTTACTAAGTAATGTAGATGAAGCAACTGAAACATAGATGAAGTAACTATTTCTTACTGCAACTCCATCATTAAAATCTAATCCCCGATTCAAAGTTACTAATTCATTTGCAAGCATCGGATTGTTCACTAATAGAGAAACGAGTTTTAAAGGCGCTCTATACTTACCTATGGCGACTCTAAAAAGCGTCGCTAGTACTTTTACCGATGCTAGCAGAAGCGCTGGCTTTGCTTGTGTCGCTAGACCTTACTCCGACGCCAATTCTTAGCGTCGGTATAGCATCCCAAAAAGTGATGTGATACACGACGTGCTTTTCATCAGCCTAGTAAGGTACACAATTAACGTCGCAAAAGATTTAACTACACTTTGCAATCATCTCATAATTTTATCAAATTACATTATATAATACTCGAAATATACTACAAGAACAATGCAGAAATACAAATGGACTTTTTAAATATATTAATCAAACCTTTCAGCCACAATAAATGTACTATATAGAGCCCGTTTGGAGAACTCTGTTTTCGGCTTATCAGGCTTATCAGCCAGCTTTTTCACCAAACACGTAACTTTTACTTTCGCGCGCTGAATTGTGTAATAAGCCGAAAAAGTAAGGTTGGAGTTACTTTTCTGGCTGTATTGGCTGAAGTTACTGTAGAGGACCATTTTAGCTATTTTTACATATAATTTTTTCTTTAATTTATTAATAAAATATATTTTTAAAATATTTTTTTCTTAAATCAGCAGAATCAGCCAAAACAGCCACTCCAGCCAGAATATCATAAATTTCAGCAGAATCAGCCAAAACAGCCGATTTTGGTGCTACCAAACGGGCTCATAATCTAAAATTTTAAAAAATGTTAAATAATATGTAATTCCAAAAATTAACTACATTGTCTAAAAACTATCAATTATAGTGTGAATTCATTTCATTTTGATCTTCACTCCATATTCTAGGCGTGGTGCTTCTAAGGCATAATCTGCAAAGCAAAACCAAACATAATAATGAGCAATCTAAACATCCACACAACCTATACTTAACAATCAAAGCTCTTTTAGTTAATACTTCATATTTAAGATGAGATAATTCCAGTTTAGCTGCAAATGTGACTTCAGAGAAGAATAGTAGAAAATATCATAAAGTGGGAGGAATAGGAAAACATCACCTAAATCACTTGATATAAATAGGATGGGAGACTAAATAGTAAAAAAAAATCAGTTCATCGTTTATTTCTATAAGAAGAGGTACCTCATAATTAAGAATAGGTTAACAATCTTCTTATTGATGCTCCATTGCACGTGTTAATTAGTTTTTAAGGAGGGTCTCAATAAAATAAAATCAGTAGATAAGCGACATGATCTCCATTACTTTATTTTGTTTTATACTTTTTCTTTCTAATGCTTTGGTGTATTAAAAGAAACTAAAAGTTTGATTCTTACATTTATTTTATTTTTCAGAGATGTGCTAATGAGTAATGTGACCTTTCTGAAGTTTGGCAGAATTAACAAAGAAATTAATAAATATCATTCACTAAATGGTACAGAGTATGCATTATGCAATTTAAGATCAACCGAAAGTGTCATTCAATATAAGTAGTGCAATCAACAATTTAGTTCAAGTCAAACTGAAAACTATAATTAAGAGAAGAAAAAACCTTTGATAGAAGAATAACAGGGGCTGTCCTTCTTAAGGTGCGCTAGAAGAAGCAACATCACACTATATCAAACCGTATAAAAGTCTTTAAATACAATAATAAGTATTCAAAGTAAGCAGATATATAAGATCAAAAATTACACTAAATAGTACTCCCTCATTAGTATTCTGAAGTTCTAAATCCACATCAAAATCTAAAGCAGTGGAATTAGAATAGTCTGAGTCAGAACCATAACAACTTTGCCACTTCCTTTTCCACTTCATAATCTTAACCACTTATTTACACTTATTTGAGTCTGAAGCATTGTGTTTGTTTAAGGGAAATACCCTTAAGCACTTATTAAGACTCATATATTTCTCATTAGTGTTAAGAAATAAGCTATTTCTTTAGAAAGTTTTAACTTTTAAGTTTTAAGATACTAAACTCAGAGACAAAGGAAACTAAAAATGCCTAAACTATCTTTGACTTGTAATTTTATTTCTCATCTTTGACCACTTGTTACATGTTGGTCAATTTTTCGAATGAAAGATCATTCATATGAATGTGATATTTTAATTGAACCTAGTATAACTGTATAAGAGCCACCATATTGATATGTTTGTCTCATTTTTTCCTTTTTCTTTTCTTTCAGCTAATCATCCCTTTGCTCAAAATACTAGGAAAAAGAAAATTGCTATCAGCTAGTGTATCTAATGTTAGTTTATTCGCACACAATAAGTACTACGCAATAAAAAACTAAGCATAATCACGACCTTAACAGAAATCCCTCAAAACAATAAACTGTCTCAAGAAACACTAATAACAGGACATTAGCAAGCTACTCTTACAAATGAATTCATAAGTAAATTAAAAGAACATCAGCGATGTTATAGAGATACATATTGGGGGCGCTCCGTTTAAGCGCATATAATATAAAAAAAACATATATAGAAGTTAACTGAACCCAACATTCATTTTTTAAAAGCCATAATAACATTCATTTTGTAAACTAGCCCCCTCCACTAATAAGGGGAGCTCTGTTTAAGCGCGTACAATATAAAAACATATATAGAATCTTTGCACTTCTTAAAAAGGCTCCTTTATTAAAGCACCTCAAAAATCCATTATTCTAGTAGTGAGAGGATATCAATGCCATAATAAATTCAATCATATAAAATCAATATTACCAAGCTTTGCTGCGACAAGCTCTTCTGTGGCCAAAATCCCTAATTAATTCAAGAGTAAAACATTAAAGAAATAAAAAAATGTTAGGCCGGGGATTACAACCATTATGTATGTACGTGTGAGATAGACGAGTATCAAAATATATACCCTCTATCAACATAAACTCAGATGAGCTTAGTATTTTAGTATCACAAGCATCGGGTCCATCCTTCCAAATCTACTGATTTAATAGAATCATAGAACAATATGAATGAAAGTGGAGACAGTAATCTGCATAAAAATTTGGAGATGAAATCAATTGCATATAAGAGGGTTCCTTCTCATATACAAATTATTCAACAAGAAAAGACTCTCATAAGAGAAATTTCAATGGCCCTTCAATTTTCGAACACTAACTAAAACATGACCCATGTTTAGGTTGAAAAGACCATCTATTAACAAATTGAGAAAAATAACTTAGATTGAAAACCGTATTGAAGATTAAAAATATGCATGATAACTAAATTGGACCTACAAAGATCAAAGTGCATCTTCACTATTCTTGAACTTTTTCTTTTGCACATCCATTAACACAGCCATGGGCTCCAAGACAAACCTAATGGCAAAAGTAGAATTTAAATAATTAATTGAGCATTAATGCCTCAAAAATTCAAAGAGGCACAATGATAATTTGAAGGCATTTTCACAGTTTAGAATTTACATTCTTTCTACAGCCAAGAAACAAAGATGACAGACACTTTAAGAAGCAATACTAAAAATAGTCAAATACTCAAATGTTGGGTTATTACACCACAATACTATGTATTTACTCTAAAAGAAGAAGAATGAACTACAAAATTCCACCACTAAAAGGATAAGAAACTGAAGAACATTAACAAGACAACTTCAAGTATAGGTTCAATGCAAAGCACATGTCTAAAATCAAACTCACATTGCAGTAGAGTACAAGAAATACCAAGCACACAGATTTAACTTTTTAGATTGAGGCGCCTTTTCAATTGAACAATACACCTTACATTCCATCCTTATATAGAAGGTTTAAACTATGACAGAGATGTAGAATTCCATTCTCCCTGTGTTTCATACTAATAGAAATTATTAGACCCATTTGCCACCACCTCCACCAGACTTTTAAATCTAGGAGAACTCGTTTTCTTTAGCTAGAAGCTATGAAAAAAGTGAAGAAAACAATACTTTACAATCAAACCTCTAAATCCCTTTTTACTCCACAATAAATTATACAGAGTATTTAGAACCAGAGTGTATAATCTTAATTTCATATACAAATTAATCAATAAGAAGAGACCTTCATAGGAGAAATTTCATAAGCATACCAGGTGTGAAGAAGTGATGAGCTTCTAGACAACAATATCTGCTCTTTAATTTCCATAAACGCTATTCATAGGCACGAACAAGCAAAAACTTAGATTCAATTTTCACAGAGTATATGTGGAATTGGAAAATAGAAGAAGAGGGGGGAGAAATGAGTTATAAACATGCAGGAGCTAACCAAGTCATTTGGGGATGCAATCGTTGACATGAATCCATTGGAGGCAGGAGGAAGAGAGATCGGACGACAGTGAGTATCCGTCTGAAGATGGAGCTCTGAAAAATCTCTGGCTTGGTGGTTGAGATAAACGGAGAGCGTCGAACTCGCTGGTTTCTAGATTTCTGCAGCAAAAACGAGAGCGATTGATTTCAATTGAGCGGCAGCTCTGAAGCTCCGTAGAAGAATGAGAGAAGCGGCTCTGAACCTATCGAGGAATGAACATACGGTGCCCAATAAGTTCTAATCTTGTTTTATGGAAGCTCCATTAACGCTAATTAGAAGCATTTTTTTAAAAAGCATTTTTTTTATAAGCGCCTCTGATGGTAGAAAGTAACACAAAACGGACATTTTTCTAATTGCGTCTCTACGTGAGCGCTTCAACAGATCGATTTCCTAGTAGTGGTTCCGCCCAGCTGGTCACCGACCCACTCTCCCTTATGGGAGGTCCCGAGTTCGATTCTCAATGGAGTGAGATTAATCACATTTTACCCCATGCCCCCCCCCCCCAAACCCCCCTCCCCCTGACGCCCCCTGGGGTAAAAAAGCATCAGATTGTTTCGCTCGAGCCAACTTCCTCCTTTCTCAGTGACCCAATCCATCTCAAACCATTGAAAGCTATGACATAATCATCTGGAACTAATGTAATATTAGTACTTTAGGTTAGAGAATCAAATTTTTCTACGCATTCATGTTCACGATTCATTGGCAATTTTCGTGGTGGAGATATTATCTCGGGTATTATTATCCGGAATGACCAGGACCGACCTATTCACATCAATTCCCATACACATATTAATAAGGACTATACAGCTAATGTTTGTGATATTTTGATCAACATTAGGATTTCTCTTATTGACAAAAACCACACTAATATCATAATTGAATGTGATAATTCACAGGTAATCAAGACTTTGAAAGGGGTGGCTAGACCCTCGTGGAAAGCGGTTTCCAATCTGTTTGCCTTTAAAGAGAAGTTCCTCACGGATAACATCCACTTTGATCATATCAAGAAAAATTGTAATCATGCTGCTAAATTTGTTGCTATTAACGCCAATCAGTTTGATGACAACCCGAACAGTTATCACAAATTTGTAGGCATTGTCAAATTTGATGCAATTAGTTTCCCGTATGTCTTTTGATTCGGTAGGTTTTGGTTCTTGTCCCCCTACCTGTACCTTTTTCCATGTAATAAAATAAAATACTTAAAAAAAAGATTCATTCCTCTATGCTGTAGAATTCTTTGCGCCTGATTCAAATCAATCGTCTCCCACTTGTGTACGTTATGAATACACCATTCCAGCGTGATCTTCATTTTTTGCTATCAATAATTGTTTTTGGAAAAAAGGGTTAAATACACCCATGTACTATATCAAATAGATCATCTAAAGTCTAAACCCATCTACTTAAAAAAAGCATCACATATATACATCTACTACTTAAAAATCATCAATT
This sequence comes from Cuscuta epithymum, assembly GCA_945859915.1. Classification (NCBI taxonomy): domain Eukaryota; kingdom Viridiplantae; phylum Streptophyta; class Magnoliopsida; order Solanales; family Convolvulaceae; genus Cuscuta; species Cuscuta epithymum. The sequence continues at coordinate 1,076,295 of CAMAPF010000958.1, forward strand.
GAGTCCAGCAACCGGATGACAACCCCCAATAGTAGGTCATAGGCTGATTTGACATGTTTTTGTACTTTATTTGACATGTTTTTGTACTCCGTATTTTGTGTGCAGTATTTCATATCCTTCCATTCCTTGATTTCCTTCGTATAGTTCCTCTCTTTCCAGGTCATAGGCTCTTTCTTCCAGGTCATAGGCTCTTTCTTCCACCTTTGTTTTCTTTTCCTTTTTCCTAGTTTTCTTCTTCCTCTTTAAAACAAAGAATCGTACGGAGTATCTAAGAAGAAGCTTTAAAATTTATATACAATTTTTATATATTTTTATGATTTCAATCAAATCTTTCTCTATTATATGCCCTTTCTTCATTCCTATAACCACTAATAAAATTTTTCTATTAATAAGAAAATTATAGCCATATTTATAATAAGGATTATCAACTTATTTTATTCCAACTATTATCAAATTCACAAATCTATCATATTCTTTCACTTTATAAAAAAGACTAAAATTTCATCTTTTTTAACAATTATGCTTTTTTTTGTATTTTTTTAAATTACACATTTTTATCAATATCAATAAGACATAAGAAATACAAGTTTGTAAAGTTAAAAAACTAGAAAAAGTTGAAAAAACTGAAATATAAATACTACCTCCATCCCCGAAACAATTTCTCAATTTGATCAACACACATATTAAGAAAATAAACTTACCATGGGGTAAATTTTACTATTTTAACACTGTTTCGACATTGTTTGACACTGTTTTTTATGTGGATAACTTGTCATTTACCCCAGTATGGTTGGGGGATTTCAGAGGGGAGGGAAGGGGAGGATTGATTTTTTATTTTATTAATTTATCTGAATTTTTTAGTTTTAAACTTCAAATAACTATATAATTAGTTAAACCATGTATTTTTATATGCTATTTTGTCTTCACTTTATTTGAATTTTTTAAAGAAAAAATTACTTAAATATAATTACTTTAAACCTCACTAACAAAAGTATGACTATTTACCCTATTTTTACTCCCATGTTGCCGAATGAGTTCCTCATTAATAGTCATATTTTTGTAACCCCAAATGCTTTTGATAATATTCATGTAAAATACTCTTTTTTAAAATGGAAAAAATGTTTTAAATTTAAATATGACTCCTCCCCTTCTCTTCCTTCCGAAATACCCCAACCATACTGGCCCTTAAGGAAATGAGAAGTTAAATTATGGACATCCAAATAAGGAAGGATAAAGTATAATTCAAGCCTAATTCATCTATTGAAAGTGTAATTGTGAGAAAAATTGAAGTTCAAGCCTTTTTTAACTAAAAAGAATAAAGTACGGGATAAATTTATGAATTTCATGATAGTTTGTGATACATTTAACTAAAAATCCTTATAATAAAAATATAAAAAATGAATAAAATATTTATAAATTAATAATAAAAACGTGAAAAAATAAAATATAAAATAATTAAAAAAAACTTTTAAAAAATCTTGTGTAAATTAAATGTCACATTTCTCTGAAATGTCATGAAAGTGGCATTTTTTTTTTGAAAATATCCATCTTTCTTTTCAAAATTACCATTATGGTGACACATTTGTAAGTTGTTTTTTCAACGACACGGGGTGAAAGCGCTCGAAGGTTTATGAGGTGCTCGTTGAGGCCTAAATATTATTTATTTATTTGTATGTTTTGTTATTATTATTTAAAAAATCATATTAAGCATGACAAGGGAAAGGGTTGAGAATAAGAAGAGTTAGTCTTATTTCGGAAATTTAAACTTTATGCTCCTATTGTTACAATTTCGCCTTCATTTACTCACATTTAGAAAATGGTCCCTTTTTAGTTGTGCAAGCCTTTTATAGTATGAAAATTTTAATTTTTATGACCGACATTTTTTGTCCGTGTTTGACTTTTACAGGAAAAATTGCCGGCGGAAACAACTTTGACAACGTGTAAAAAATAATACGTTTTTTGGTCATTTCGAAAATATCTTTTATCTGTGCTGGACATTTAATTTCTATAAAATTCATTTTTTTCAATTATCATTTTCATCTATGGTGTAACTTTCGAGACCCGGCCCGGTGATTTTTTTTTGCAGAACTATATCTTTTTATTTATAATGCTAGAAGTTATACTTTAACCGTGTCAAAAATTATAAAAAATAATGGTGCTAGTTCAGATTTGACGTAGAAGATCACATTTATAACAATTTGAACAATTTAGGGGTAACATGTACAAACTCAAAAACATGAATACTACATTTCAATGTGTGATCCGATTCATCCTTACGAGAAAAAAACAGATCTCTTTCCCAAATTTCCAAAAGTTAAATAAGAGAAGTAAAATACAAACAAGGGGAATAGAAATTTGTAATTCTAGGGAAAGACAAAAACATAAAACAAAAAGGAAAAGAAAATAATAATAATAATAATAATAATAATAATAATAATAATAATACGAAGCAATAGAAAGGAAAAGAGAAAGTCACGATATTTGCAAAAAAAATAGAAAAGGAGAGAAAGTCACGAATCACGATGGAGGGATCAGACAACTACGTTTTATACGTAGTATGGAAAATGCTAGATGTACATCAAGTGTACACAGGATGTACACAATATAAATACCTTTTAGTTTTTACCATTTCATTTTTATTTTTTTACCCCTTCTCTTCCCCTCTTGTCTCCTTCTCTTCTCTGCGCTCTACGCCCTTCCTCTTCTCTTGAGCTCACGTAACCCTCTTTCTCCTTTCTTTTTTTTTCTTGATTTTCAATCCTTCTCCCCACTTAATTGCTGCCATACATCATTTAATTTGCCCCTGCTTCACCATTCTTTTCAAACTATCAATGTTGAAGTAAATATACATTCCCTTTTCCATGTGCATTTTAGGGTTTTTATATACTTTTCTTGATTTCACGAATATTATATATGTTATAATATTCAATAATTGATTATTTTGTTTTATTGTAAAAGATTTGAAGAGTTAATTATTGCAATCTTGGTGTAAATACTCTAGTTCATTTTTGCCCATAACTTGTTTGTTGAAATGACTCAATGAAATTTTCTTCAAAGTCAATAATAAGTGATTTGATAATAGAATAATAAGACTAAGTAGTACACTTTGATAAACTTAAAGGTTATTTGTTGTGCATTATTTGACAGGTTTTTTATTGTTAGGTTGTATAGTGATTTTTATTTTTATAGAGTACACTTGTTTAGTTTGGTCACTCCTAACTTATAAAAAATGCTCAATAACTTTTATGCATTATGTAGTACTAATTAACTTCCTTTGTTACCGGAATTTGTTGACTTTGTATATATGGATTTTGACTTTATTGACTTCATTGCTATTAAGTTGTAAAATGAATTTGAATGAATGGTGTTAGATCTGTTTTTAATGCAGGTTCTTTTGAGCTTTTATGTTCTGGTTGGTGGTAGGGTGGATGTATTGAAAAGTGGAATACTATCCCACATGATCCTCATTTACCTGTTTGGACAAGAAATGTGAAAAGAAATGTGAAAATCATATGATGACAGCAATTGCAATTTTGAGTGTCAAGGAGGTTGTTTGAGAGGAATACTATCCCACATGATCCTCATTATACTGTAAAACTATTGTTCTTGTATTTACAATGTTGTATTCAAGGCCTCTCTATCTTCTCTCTTTTCATGAAGGGGCAAAGAAAATGGCATTACAATGTTGGTGAAGTCAATTATGTTTTTAAACTATGTTGTAAGTTAGTTGAAAAGTTGAATAAAATCTCTCATTAATGATACTTTGTATTCGTTGTAATTATTAAATTAATTGAAAATAGATGTGAATCATGAAAGTGTTAAGTATCTTGCAAAATAGCTAAAAGATAATACATGGTCTCGTTAATATGCCCTAATACAAGTGGTTTGTGTGAAAAACAAACTTACCTAAAAAAAATTCATACTTGATTCTCTATTATATCTATGGACAATAGTTGTTCATGAAATTAAGAATCTCGGTTAAATAAATTCACTTGACAGATTAACTTGTTTCAGTGATTATTGTTTGTTACCAGACACCTCAGGTCACATTCACAGACAATTCCAATTAGCACATTTGCTCACTCCAGTGGCTATTGTCTGTAGCCGGACAATTCATGTCTTGTTCACAAACAATTTCCCATTAGTCATTCAAGTGGCTATTGTTTGTGGCTAGACACTTCATATCGGGTTCACAGACATTTTCACTTGGTACATTAGTCCATTCCAGTGGTCATTGTCTGTAACCAGACACTTCATGTCTACTTCACAGGCAATTCTTGTGGGCTAATGTGCTTGGCGGAATTGTTTGTGAACCAGGCATGAACTGTGTGGTTACAGACAATAGCTACTTGAACGGATTAATGTACTAAGTGGAAGTGTCTATGAATGTGATATGAAGTGTTTGGTCACAAACAATAGCCACTGAATTGGGCTAATGAGTTCATGTGTTAAGTGGAATTGTCTGTGAATGAGACATGAAATATCTGGCCACATGCAATAGTCACTAAAATAGGCAAATGTGCTAATTGGAATTGTCTGTGAACACGACATGAAGTTTTTGGTTACAAACAATAGCCACTTAAACATGTTAATCTGTCAAGTGAATTTATTCAAACGAGATTCTTAATTTTATGTTGAATTGATTGAATTGACTGAATAAGTGTAACTAGTTATAATTGATGTTCTGAAAGAAATAACTATATGAAAAAATAGTTGAAATAATACTTTGTATTCTACAATAACTTCAACTGATTCATCTAACCTCAAAGTTCCATTAAAGCCAAACAACAATTACAGATTTACACATACACCACACACATAGATATGTATTTACAAAGTCTTTGATTCTTAAGTGAAATAAAAAGTGCTCCTTTACCGAGAACAAACATTATCATTAACAACCCAAATGTCATATACACTCCAATATGTAAAATCTCAATGCCAACTAATCTAAAAGAAAAAAGCATTACATTTACAACCCATATACACTACAAGAAATCACACTTTTTATGACAACAAAATATGTGACAAACAAAAAGTTGTCATATTATGTGCATTAATAGTTACAAAACTCAAATTCGTCACAATAAAAGGTTATGTTATGACAATATTATCATCCGTCATTTTAAGTCTCATATTTCGTCACTAATTGATGTTTACTATGACAAAAAATCAAATTTGTCACTTAAATTTTGTGCGCCAAAATTTGACGCCAAAAATTTGGAGGGAATTCTTTTGATGACATTTTAGAAACATTTAATGACGATAATTTGTGTCACGTAATTTTTAATTATTATGACAAAATCATATTTCGTCACTAATTGTTTTGTAAAATAATGACAATTTTATTTTGTCATTAATGTTACCTTTTGATGACGATCAACATAAATGTGTCATACTTTTTTTTGAAAATACTACTCCGTCCCACTATGTTTGGGACAAAGAAGTGTGGCACAAATTTTAAGAAAAAGTAGAATTGTGTGGTTGGTGTTGAATTTATAAAGTGTGAATAAAGTAAGAATGAATTGTAACCACCCAAACATTACCAAATATGGTATGGGACAAACTTTATGGACGGACGAAAAAGGTAAAATGGGACAAAGTTAGGGGGACGGAGGGAGTAGGTTGTTAGGTAAAAATTTAAGTTTCCTTCTCTAAAACATTTTTATTGCCGCTGTTCAGGAAAACCTTTTTTTTATCCACACTCCTCCACCGTAACTCTTCCCCTTTTTATTTTTATTTTTCTCTATCCCTTAATAATTAGAAACAGAAACCCTCCCCCCCCCCCCCCCCCCCCTTCAATTTTCTTTCTTTAATCCTTCCTAGGGAAATAGAACTGTTTGGCCGCTCCATCTCCAAAAACCCTTGATGCTTCAATCAATACTCTACATACGAGCGAAAGAAGCTGCAACTTTGGCGAGTGGTGCACCATTGATGAACAGCAAATTAAGGAGGCGGTCGAGAAGCGAGGTGCACGGCGAGTTAGGCGGATGGTGAGCTAGGCGGACAGAGAGCTAGGCAGACTTCGAGCTGGGCGGACAGAGAGTGAGGCAGACGGCGAGCTAGGCGGATGGTGAGCTAGGCGGACAGAGAGCGAGGCAGACGGCGAGCTAGGCGGATTGAGAGCGAGGCGGACGGTGAGCAAGCCGGTCATCTGATACCTCGCTGGGCGATGAGATGTTGGTCTCGAATAGCGTCTCTACGGGTCAGGGGATGAGAGGCTTTAGTGTTGGCTTATTCATTTGCTCTCGGCTATCTGCTACTAGTTCTGCTCTTCAATTTTCAGTTCTTGGCTCCAAATTTGGGAGGTATTTGCATTTACTTAACATATTTATGGTGTATTAGTTGAAATTGACAATATTATAGAAATATTCTTTATTATTGATAAAGAAAGTCGTGTCTTGTGCTATGGTAGCATATGTAGTAGCTTATCTTTTTTATGCTTGGAGGGGTTTAGTGATTGTTCTCTGTTTTTTAAGTTTGAGAAGAAGATCATTTTAAGCTTTTTTATTTCTTGCCTGTAGATTTTTATTTTCTAATTGGGGTATCACTAATGATTTTTCATTTTTAGTTGTGGTGGTAAATATGTGTGATACAGGGGTGAAAAGCAGAAGCACCTTCTCCACTACTTAGCTTTCATCTCCACGTTGTAATTTAAGCAGAAGCACTTATTCAAAAAAAGATTTCAACTTTTAAAGAAAAAAACATAGAAGTGCATGAAAGTGATGAAAACCACTACTTTGATCTGATTGCATTTACAAAACCAGCACTATTTTCTTTCAAAAAAAGAGCAATTGGGTCACCCAGTCGCCCTGCAATACTTTTTATATAAACCCTTGTTAAAACATATTAAACATCTTTTATTCCCTGCATAATATGCACTCATTACAATTTACACATTCCACTTTACAGGCATGAAACTCCTCATATTGAAATTGCAAATGCACATGATAGTGGTGTATATGATCTTGCATGGCACCCAATAGGGTATATTCTTTGCAGGTACAAGTTATTATTCCACAGCTTTCAATTTTACCTTCCATGTTAAGAATAATCAATTATTTAGTGTATGTATGTAAAGTTTCATTTTGGCAAAGCTATTAGTTTATACCTACTTTTACCTGGAAGATGTTTTCGCCCACAAGCAGGCCATTCCCTTCACCCGTTTTGCTAGATGAGAATTGACAAGTCTGCTCAAGCTAAGAATAGACAATCCGTGATCAATCTTGATTTACTTAAGAATGCTGAAAGCAATACTAGGTATCTACCAAGTGTGATTACATGGACTTCTTGATTCATATTCTCCATTATTTAATCTATTCTCCATTATTTAATCTAAAGTGTTGTCATTGCAGGTTAAAGGGCTTGATGTTGATTTGCTTTACATTTCTCATATTCAGGTGAACCAAGCTTAAAAGCAAATGCGACATACTTATCGTGCTCAGGGACGAATTAACTGTATGCTCAACTTATTTTTTTCCTAAATTATGCTTAGGTATCCTTTGACTCCCCCCCAAGTTAAGAAAAGCTAAATATATTGAAGTAATTTATGGTGGGGACTTAATATTTTTTTGGCATATGTACTTGCTGAGTTATGGAAAACGTGGGTGCCTTAATTGAGACAATGTCTACTGTCCTATTTGTGACGGTCATAGCTCCAAAGCTATACTGCTCTCTTGATTTAAATAATCTAAACTTGGACTGCTCTCTTGATTTAAATCACCTAAATTTAATAGGTATATGTCATGGAGGTGGGTTACCATGGGTGCTCTCACATAAACCTAATATTAATAAGGAACATGAACAGGAGCTAAAAAAACAATATGAGATAGATATTCCATACCTCCTGAGAGTAAGGATTAAGGCATGCACACGCTTCTATTCATTGTTTTCTCAAACTATTCTATTTCTTGATTTCTTTAAGTTTTATGCTGAACTATATTGACAGGTTGATATTTCAATCTTATATTATTTCCTATTTTGTAGATGAAACTATCAAGAAAAAAAATCATGTTAAGGATCTGGAAGCAATATAATGCAGAAACATGTGAGTACACGGGTTGAATGTCCTGTGTTTCTTATTAATTATAACTCTTGATATTTTATTTAACACATAATAGATCATTTAAGAGAAAACACATGAAGGTAGGTTCAATCAGATCCAACTAATATTACCCCATATTGGTGTAATTAATAAAGAAGTATTTTGGACCACAACAGCGTAATCATGTTGATTTTGCAGGTAGAATGAGTCCAAATATATAAAGGGATGATCCTCTGAAAAAAGAGCTTGATGTCAAGTTGTATGTAGCTGAAGGAGAAAATCAATGCATGAAAAGTCGTCTAAAATGCATTAGAAGATGTCCAAAGATCAAGGCCGAGAATCTAGACATATGTTTCAACTTGATATACTGGCCTATACTTTTGTAGATATATTTGTAGCTTAGCCATTTGTATGATCTATAACAGTTTGATTATTAGTTTGATCATTTGCGACAATATAAAACAGTGCATTCATAAAAATGATGATTAGTTTCATCATTAAATATAATCTTTTATTGAGAATTCTACTTTGTCATTATTTATTTTTTAGATGACAGTTTGGATTGTTGGCATTTATAAGTGACAAAAAAAAATTGTAACTAAAATAGCTATATTGATGACGATTTTTCTTGTACAATGACAAATTATGTGACTTTACTATGACAACTTTATTGTCACTATATTTGAAATTTTCTTATGACGCAGTGTTAATTGTCACCATATAATACATTTTATTGACAAAATAATATGCCGTCATGTATTGTGTTAAGCAAAGATGACAAAATTACTACTTTGATGACAAATATATCGACGTTAAAGTGACATATATGTTGTCATTAAAACATACTAGTATTGGTGACAAAGAGCTAAATCGTCACCAAATATAGGTAAATTGTGACGAATTCGAAAAGTGTCACATATTTCTTTTGCCACGGAGCTACGATGACGAACATTGTGACAAATAAAAGTCGTCATATATAAGTTTTAGTGACGAAAAATGAAGTTTTTGTGACAAATTTTGTTGTCACATTTAGTCAAAATTCTTGTAGTGCCAAAAGTCAACACATTCCAACATTCCAATGCCGACTAATCTAAGAGAAACTAATTTCAGATCATCCAATTCTATAAGATTAGATAAGCTCCACTTATGACTAAATTAGTTGCCATTCTTCTTCATAAGATCATCATCTTCATAAGACCATCATGTACCCTTTGCGTTGATCCATGTCTACAAAACTCATATGAGATATAGAAATATCTACATTGAGATAATGACTAATAACGAAGTATTCAAACAATGATTACTATAAAATAATGAAATACGGCTTTTCATGAAAAAAACCCTTCAAAATCCTTTAGTGGAGCAATAATATATATTTTACATTGAGAAAATTAAAAGTGGAACTCCTGTAATGTTCACCAAACACAACATGGCTATTGTACTCTGAATAAAAGGTTGTGCTTGCAATCAAGTTGTTTGCATTTGGATCCTAAATGAAAATGATTAAGAATTCAGAGTGTAAAATGTCAGGTTAATCAAAGACATCTAAAAAATACATTACTAACGAGAGTAAAAATTGGGTCATCAAAAAACGTAGTTCACTTGCAAGGCCTGAGCAAACCATCAACCGGTAACTTGGAATAAGATTGCCATCTCTACAATTCACACATGTCTTACACCTCTAACCTGAAGAAAATAATAATAGCTAAAGAAAGCTAGACTTGTTCATTAGCTTATGCTGTAATGGACGGAGGTTGACCACTTTAAGTGGGCATTGAACCTGGTCATGTTTATTGCAAGGTAGAAATAAAATTTGAAATATATATATCACGAGCAATATAGAGCTGGCAACTATTGGCCACGATCTCAATGCCTTTGATTTGCAATAAAATGGCCACGATTTTCTTAAACACTAATGTACATCAACAAAAACGAATACAAAATCATGAATTTGAACAAAAAGGTCATTGAGCTATTTCAACAAACATGTTATGGACATAAATGAGCTATAGTAATCATCCTAAAATTTAGATAATTAACACTTCATTTCTTAAAACAAATTAATCAACTATTCAAGGTTATAACATACCCAATATGGTGACTAGTACACATCATCAATCCATAACAATGAAGTCAAAATAGTCCAACATTTACCACTATAGTAACATACACAAAACCTGCAAAATTAGAAACAAAGATAGCCCTAAAAGAAGAAAAATCTAGCAAATTCATAATAATCAAATAATAGTTAATCAACAATTAGTATATCATAGTAAAACTGGAAAATCAAAAAAATAGAGTCGAAAACTCATTAAACACTAAACACTAAACTGATGTACATTAACAAAAATGATAACAAAAACATGAATTTGAACAAATTGTTCATTGAGTCATTTCAACAAACATCTCATGGGCATAAATGACCTAGAGTAATTACCCTAAAAGTTTCAAAATGAACACCTCATATCTCTTACAATAAAATGAATTAATCAAGTATACAAGGTTATAACATACACATATACATAAAATCATAACAAATAAATAAAAAACGCAAAACACAACAAAAATTGGAAATACATATTACCTCATGGCTTGAGAAGAATGATCAACCATACACAAAAGTGAATCGTGTATTGCAACTGAATGGTTAGAAGATTGAAAATGGGTTAGAAGTTAGAGAGGTTGAAAAAAAAGGAGAAAGACGGGAACGGTGCGCAGAGAAGAGAACGAGAGAAGAGGGAGCGATGAAAATAAGAGAGAGAGGAATGGGTAAAAATAAAAATGGAATGGTAAAAAGAAAAATTGATATATATACTGTGTACAGTCTGTGTACATTTCATGTACCCTAAGCATTATTGTACGTAGTATATATTCGTATGAAGTACTGTATATATGACACAGAAGACAAGAAAACTGAAAAAAACGTAAAAAAACAGAAAGAATACGTCACATGGACCAGTGACTTGCTATAAGGAGTTGCCAACAGGTAACTTGGTCAGATTGATTTTTTTTTTAAAAAAGGTATATTTATGTGATTCTTTTTAAAGTAAAAAGGTTGAAGTGATCTATTTGACATAGTACATGGGTGTATTTGACCTTTTTTCCATTGTTTTTCCCCGATTCTCAGAAATTCGGCTTTCTAGTTAATTTCTTCTCTTCATAACCCTTTGGGGGAAACAAAGTCCTTTGAGTATTTTGCTCACCGTTTCCGTAGATCTTTATTTACCCTAGTCACTTTTTTGTTCAACTAGTTATAAGTAGTAATAATTATGTAAAAATCTCCAAAATTTTTATGTCTATTTAGAGCAATTTCTCTTTTAATTGTTCCAGAACAAGAAATGTTCATTATATGTGTGTGTATGTAAATTATAAATTGGGGTTAGTTCATGAATATTACTAATTAAAAGGCTTTGGACAAATATAAGTTTTCTTTTAATAGTTTCCAAGAAACAGACCATCCAGTTGCTTTATTTAAAAAACTGAGATGAAAATGTCTAGTATACCCTGCTGCCCTGCTGGTTAATACGCATCATCATGAATGATACATAAGTGTCATCCCCAGCGGCTTCGATACATTTCCCTGTTCTAAAGATGCTCTCAAGGAATTCAATAAGAGATGTTGACTTTTTTAAACTCTCATTTTACCCTTACCGGATTATATTTTACAGTTACCTCACCCGCCTAATTACAGTTACCTGACCTGATCAGTTACAATTACTCGAATCTACCAGCTATAGTTACCCGGATTGACCAGTTACAGTTACTTGGATCGACCAATTACAGTTTCCTGGATCGACCAGTTACAGTTACTCGACCCATCCAGTTACAGTTATCTGACTCGTCCAGTTATAATTACCCGACCTGTCCGTAGTTATAGTTACCCGACCCGCCCAATTACAGTTACCCGGCCTGTCCGTAGTTACAGTTACCCGACCCGCCCAGTTACAGTTACCTGACCCGCCCAATTACAATTACATGACCCATTCAGTTACAATTATCCGACTCATTCAATACAGTTACCGACTCATCCATTGCAGTTACTCGACCCAATTAGTTACAATTACACGTTTACCATTACCATTGACAACCACCACCTCCAACCACTGCCGGCGACCACAAACTCCGGCCACCTCTGGCCACAACAACCCCCATCCACCTCCGGCGACCACAACCCCCAGCCATCTCCGGCGACCACCATCAACACCACATCACAACTCCCTGCCTCGCACAACCCCTCCCATGCTTCACCCCAGCCCTTGCTTCACCCAAACCCTTGCTCGACCCCCTAGCCTGCCTCACCACTACCACCACCCCAACCTCGCCGCCGACGCTAGATCCCTAGCCGTTGATGCCGAGACTCTAGCCACCATATAGCATGTTAATTTTACTCGTCATCTATTTTCCGGCCAGAACTATTTTCGACTTCAACATCGCAATTAGAAATCGACGGTGTCGCCATTCCTAGATTGAGGAGCCATGGCTTGTCCATTCGCTTGATTTGAGGAGAAAAGATAAGATGCAAACGATGATGGCAAACAGATGTGTAGAAGAAGAAGAATACTACAAACAACCTTTAATGAGATTCCGGCAACGACGGTGATCGAGAGACGGTTGAGGAGGTGTGGCATGTTGGTGGCAGAAGAGAGATTGTGGAACACCTGTTTCATCCATAGAACAGGCCATAATATCGAACGGTGATGAGGTAAGTGGAGGCGGAAAAGCACTCATCACATTTCATTTAGGTTAAAGGGCATTTCAGTCCTTCTACATCTAATAGATCTCTTTTCTGTCCGAATTGAAAAGCGGCACTATTTTTGTCCTATAGAATGCTGGAGGTATTATCGCCGTCATTATTTCTTATAAATTAGCCATAATCTAAATGTGTGATGAATAAAAATATACTAATCTAATTATATTATGATACATAAAGAGTTTGTTTTAATCTAGTTTAAATTATTTTACGAAAACTTCTCCCTCATATCTTATTTTTATTTAATTAAAAAACTAAAAAGTGGCACCACCAAAAAATAATACACAATACTCATACTATTATTTGCGGCGCGCGGAGGTAAATAGAAATTAGAGTGAGCCTACATCAATTTACTCGTCATCAAAGACTAAAACCCTACCAGTAAAAACAAAGCTACAGCTCACCCATACTACGTCCGACCTTCTCATTCCGCCGGCGGTCGCCATCTTTTTGATTATAGCTGACTTAGTAGAAGGTTTCCATTTCAGCGCGTCTGTCACCTCCGGATTAGCTGCACTAACGCATTTTTGCCCATGGCAAATCCAGTGGAGTCACTGACGTCCATTGATTCATCAGTGACGACGCCATCCACCAAACGTCAAGTTCAGATCTTCCGAGATGAGATTCCGTCTATTCTCAGTCGTTCAGGTAATCATTTCATAGGCTCACTCTATTCTGCGAGCACTATGTAACAGTTATTCTACAAACAACAGTGGATTCAGTTTTGACTGAAATTTTAGTTTCTCTTGGTCAGTTTGTTATTCATCTTGACTACTTTAATCTGCATACTGTCAATAATGCAAAATGTTTATGCTTTTGCCCGCACAGTTTATTATAATGTGGAAGTTCATATGAATTTATTATGAGAATGGAGAAAATCTCTGCTCAGGAAAGAAAGCTTAAAAAGCTGTTGCGCAGTTGTTCCAATCATTTTTATGAACATATAAAATAAACCAAACACACCCACTATGCCCCACTGGGAAGTAAGCTCCAGTACACGAATCTTACCCATACCAGCAGGAGTAGAAGTACTGTTAATTCAGTCTTAAGAACATTTTATTTTATAAATAATTAAAGACAATTAAGGAAGTGATATTGAATAAAATGCAAGGCAAACAAATATAGGAGCTCATGGATGCTGGGCTTCATCAAATACCAATGTATTTCTCTTTTAAATATATATTCATATTACATTTCCTGAGAACTAGAGATGTATAATTCTATACTACGCAGGCTAGTAACCACTTGCTCACTTAATTATACTTGCTTAGATATTTGAAAAAAGTTTTGATACTGATGTGTTTATTATACAAAAAAACCAAGATCCCATTCTTTTCCTTTATATTGTTTATACATTCTATACTTCAAATGCTGATGTGTTTTTTTAAGATGCAGAAATGACGACCGAGATTGCATCTGTGTTGATAGATTTAATTTTCAAGACTTTATTTATTTATGACGACCGAGGATCGATGAAAGCAGTGGATGATGTGGTCATAAAATGTTTGAGACAAGTAGCATTTATGAAGAGTTTTGCAGCAACCCTTGTACAGGTTATGGAGAAGAATGCGAAGTTTCAGTCACATGTAGTCTGTCACAGGCTTTTGAAGTGGTCCTGTTTACTCATCACTGAAAGCGAGTTTAGCTTAGCATCAAAAAATGCATTTTCTAGAGTAGCTCAAGTGCAGGCATCAGTACTTCATATTGGTATGCAAGGATCACCTCGTGTTAGAAGAGCATGCAAACAAAGCATTTTCTTTTTGTTTTCAAAGGTATATTTTCCTAAAGCAGTTGGTCACTTGGTTTATTATTGTTTGAAGTGTGCTATACAGAGATTTTAGCTTGCTTTTTATTCGCTTGCAGTCACCACACCTTTATGAAAGTTATATGGAAGAACTTGAGAATTCAAGGATCCCATATAAAGATTGTCCTGATATTCTATTGTTGATGCTCGAATTTTCAACACCCAACCCCTCTCTATGTGATAAATGGAAGGTAAGAAATGCTAGCAATGGGTTTGTTATGGTTGTAACCTTTTATTTTAGTGGGTGAACACGTACCATGTGCTCCTAGCTACAAAAACTTCAAAAAAGTACTGATTCTACCCCTTCAATAATCTAATGTTTATTTCCTGTATCATACAGCAACTCTATCTTGATATGTACACTAAAGCAGTTCTAAATGCAAAAGAAAAGCCACCAAAAGACCTGTGTCAGGCCTTCATTCCATTATTTGCACATCTATCTCATGAAGATTTTCAAAATACTGTCATCCCACTGTCTGTCAAGATGTTGAAACGAAACCCGGAGCTTGTTTTGGAATCAGTTGCTGTCCTTATGGAATCGGCCAGGCTTGACTTGAGCAAATATGCTCTTCAGATTCTTTCAGTTGTGTTAACACAGGCAAGGCATACAGACGGAGAAAGAAAAACAACTGCCTTATCTATAATTCGATGCTTGAGCACAAAGTCAAGCAGTCCAGATGCTCTAGAAGAAATGTTCAAAGCAGTCAAATCTGTAATTGGAGGTTAGTTTGTAACTTAGGTTTGGTAATGATTTATTTAGAAGTAATTTCTTAATTATTAGCTTAGTTTTAAACTTAGCTTAGTTTGTAACTAAGCTTAGTCAAATCTGTAATAGGGCTTGACTAGTTTTAAACTTTGGCAGGATCGGAAGGAAGGCTTACATTTCCCTACCAGAGAGTTGGCATGATCAATGCACTGCAAGAAATGTCAAATGCCCCTGAAGGAAAATATTTTACTAGCTTATCAAGGACGATTTGTAGCTTTCTGTTGTCCTGTTACAAGGATGATGGTATATTTAGATTTACTCTTTTATTTCTGTGTGCCATGTGTGCATTATATCCTCAGGTGTCCCACTAAGTATCTGCATAGAAAGTTCACTCATTTCATTAGACACACCCATACACATGCATTGATTTTCAGTTTATTCATATATGTTTTGCACTTTTGCTATGTTGCGCACCCAGGTAATGAAGAAGTAAAGCTTGCAATTTTGGCTTGTTTTGCTTCTTGGGTGTCTAGATGTGCTGATGCCATTGAGCCAGATGTTGTTTCATTCATTACTGCTGGGCTCAGAGAGAAGGAGACATTGAGGAAAAGCCATCTTCGCTGTGTTCGACTGATTTGCAAAAACGTTGATGCTGTTCCTCGGGTATGCGAGATAGAAAAATCTTTTTTATGACTCATTGTATGCTTTTCTTTTGCTTCTTCCATGATATTTTAAATCCTATGATTTTCAATGTACTTGTTTCAGATTTCATCTTTGCTAGCACCTCTTCTCCAGCTTGTTAAAACAGGGTTCACCAAAGTAGCGCAACGACTGGATGGGATTTATTCACTTTTTTGTGTGGCAAAAATTGCTGCCATAGATGTTAAAGCAGGTTTCATACTTTCATTTGGTTTTTGACTTTAATATATGCACGAGTTTTACTCAAAAGCACATTTTTACCTTTTCTTATTCCCTTTCTGTAGATGAGACTGTATCAAAGGAAAATATTTGGTCATTAATATCACAGAACGAACCTTCGCTGCTACCAATTTCAATGGTAAATGTTCAGCAAATACTTTTTTACTGTTGTATGAGATGTTTTATTTTCATTTAATAATTGTTAGAAATGCCAAATAGTGTAATTAGTATGATGCTCATCGTTCTCTTTCTTCAGTATCTTAAACACATCTCACTGACCTATTCAGGTCTCAAAATTATCAACTGAGGACTGTATGGCATGCCTTGACCTTTTTGAGACCCTTCTGGTCGAACATCCCCACAGGTTTGTTTTTTTATTGTAAGGAAAAAAACATTGAGATTGAACATTGTAAATGAATGTTTGTATTTTCTGGTAAGCAGCAGGATTCTGGAGACTTTTCCTGCAAGCACATTTGTACAGGTTAGTAGTGATACATGCTTGAACATCATTCTTCTTACAATAGTTGCTTTCATCTAATTGTTAACCAATTCTGTGCAGTTCATACTGTTTGTACTTTGTCATCCAAGTTGGGCTGTCCGGAGTTCAGCTCATGGTTCCGTTAAAAAGGTCATTGCTGCTACCCCGCAGTTATCTGAATCTATAATGCTTGGCTTTTACAATTATCTCTCAACGGTTGGTGAAAAGATTCTTCTTTTGAAGACAGGGTGAGTTTCGACACTATAATAGCCCATGCTGATACACTACTTATGGATTCTAAATTCAATCCTTTAAGTCACACCATTTGCCTCTTAAAACTTATGAAAGGAAACTGCTGAAAAGTCCAAGCTTGACTAAATGTAATAGACAAAATGAGCTATGCTAACTTGAAATGGAACTCCAAGTTTATTAGGGAACTGCTCTTGTACCAGCATTGCTCTTTGAACCATGCCTACTCTTTCTTAACATTCTCCCTCAGCCGAAAAATATATTTTCTCAAACTCACTGAAAGTGAAAATTTTAAAATTTCTTTTGTTGTACAGTTGTAGTTTTTTGTGCGCTTAGTTGGACACTTGGACTACCAATGAGTAGAGATATTCATACACAGATTGACTAGCTTTGATATTTAAAGTCAACTGTATCATTGTATGGACTATAAAGTAGTTATAGCAAGGGAAACACGAGCGGACTTGCACAATTTTTTCTCATTTCAGTACTTTAGAATCTTAGATTGTGCTTGAATTGATGAGGCATGAGACCGTTTCATCATCTGTAGTAGTTTAAGGTGGAGCTTTACATTATGGATAACAATCAGGTAAAATGAATTTGTTGCACAGGATAGTACAACACTTTACTATGCAACACAGTTGAGGAAACTACATTTCAGTAACCAAACCTATTATTTATGTTCTTCAATGTTGTCATTGGGCTTCTTATATTCTATGTGGACTATTAAGCTACCTCCTTATAATTGCACAGACACAATATAATGTTCTCATGAAGTTTGATACACTAAATTTTATCATAGTCACATCCAAAGGGTTGTCATATTTTGTGATGTCTGTCAATGATTTGCAACTGTTATTTGTCTAGACTTCCGGCCTTAAACCAGATGTGTTAATAAACCTGGGCAGAGGTCAATTATCTCTTAGGCTTTAGCTAGATAATTTCCTTTCTGTTACAGTGTATAAAACATTTTAGCCTCCCTCCCGTTTTACACTGATGGTTAAAAATCATTAACTGATATCAGTAACTGGTAACCCTTATATTCTGGCCAGTTGTCATTTCATTCATTTAGAAGAGTGTATTTGCTTAATAATTTTTCATGGCAATCATAGCATTTGTTACATTATATATATATATATATATATATATCAATGCTATTAACTACGTATGCTTGTAGTGATACAGACAGCTCATTGGATAACCAAGCTCCAACTATACCATCTGTTGAAGTTTTGGTGAAAGCTTTAGTTGCCTTATCACCCGCAACTTTATCCGTTGTGCCACACGTATGCGTGCAAATTTTGCTTTGCTCTCATCATCCATGTCTCATTGGTTCAGCTAAAAGAAGTGCAGTATGGAGGGTAAGTGCTTTATTATTTCAGTCTATCTCTGGAGGCATTTATATATAAATGAATACACACATATGTATGTATGTGTGACCATTTTTGTATGAATGCATTTATTCATCAAGTTAAACTGCAGAAAACATTCTCAGTTTCCTTCGTTGTCTGAGTGTCTTTGACTTGCATGTTTGAAAAATATATTCAACCTTTTAATAAACTTCACAGAGTATGGCCAGTTTCTGGCTGCCCCTTTTATTTAATTCCCTATGGTCTATACTCTGTAGCAATATATCTCATGTTTTCTTCACATTT
The DNA here is from genome assembly GCA_945859915.1 of Cuscuta epithymum. Classification (NCBI taxonomy): domain Eukaryota; kingdom Viridiplantae; phylum Streptophyta; class Magnoliopsida; order Solanales; family Convolvulaceae; genus Cuscuta; species Cuscuta epithymum. The sequence continues at coordinate 1,094,896 of CAMAPF010000958.1, forward strand.
CTCTTCATCTACTGTTTATTCTCAGAGGGTGCAGAAGTGTTTGCAGAAACAAGGGTTTGATACTGTTAATCTCTTTACCTCTGACGTTGCCGGCTTATGTCAGGTAAGTGACTTAATTTATATCATGTAGTCTGATTCTTTGGGTCATCGCTCATTACCGATTACAATAAGCCCAATATCTTTTGATATTTTGCAGGGTTTGCTTGGCTCTAGAGGCCTGATGAGTGGAAATCATTTTGAGCAAGAAGCGGCAATAAACTCATTTTTCACTCTTATGTCTATAATTCCTGGAGAAACTTATGCCGAATTTGTTAAGGTTTTCTGTTTGAACTTTCCGATATAATTTGTTTTGCTGTCAGGAGTAATTAATGAACTTCTAAGTTTATTAGATTATATTATGGTGTTGTCTGGGATTGGTTCTGCTTCTAATTTTTTGAAAAGTAGAATCACAATTAGGAGAACTTGGAGAGCGAAAGGAAGGAGATTTTTTAAGAAATGATTATTGTAGAATCAGAATCCTTTTCAGAAGTTAGTATCTCCTAGTTTCCCTCACGTTATTTTTATTCCTCAAAAGTGCTTCTAAACATATGCTAAACTGATTCTGCTTCTAACTGCTCCTTGAAGGAGCAGAATCAGTGTTAAAAACAAAATTCTGGCATTGAGGCTTCATGAGCACATGCTGCATGACAAAAAAGAGTGCATGAAGATATTGGTGGACGCGGGATGCCATTGGGAGATCAGCTCTTGGTTCATGTAGCTGATCCCAGTGATGGGGTTAAAACTCATTTGTTGTTGCTGGTGATGATCTGAATTTATTAGTGTTGAAACTTGTCTTTTTTTTTTATCTGCAGAACTTCAACAACCTTCCAGATCGTCATGCACATGATATGTTTTCAGAACATGATATTCAGGTTAATTCTTACAGTTGGGCGTGAATATTGCATGACTAGTCTTTGTCTTTACTGTTAATTTACATTCATTTACAAGGCTTTAACTACTGTAGTTTTTTTTGTTCGTGTGTTTGTACCGAACTAATCAATCTCTTGTTTATGTGTGAGAGGGTCAGAAGGGATGCCTCATCTCGGGCTAAAAAGACATTTGCACCATAAATTCAAAATCTAATACTACCTCAGTTATTCAGTCCCTATTAAGTTCCTGTATTCCTTTTCAGGATGTCCCTAAATAAAGTCTCTTTCCTTATTCAGTAAAGAAAATCTTATCAATATACGATACTACCCTAAGTATTGGTAACTGTACAGTGTTGCACATTGTCAATACAGTGTACTCTAAAAATATTTATGAAAGGTCAAACTAGGAACTTCTTTAAGGGATGGAGGCAGTATAGATGTTATGTTACCACTGATTTTCATTTATCTTTAGATGATCTAATTGATAATCTTTGTAAGTCTGTATTTTGAGGAGTTTTCTTATTGTTATTTTTTCCCCCAGATCTTCCGTATTCCTGAAGGGATGCTCTCTACGGAGCTTGGTGTTTACATAGCTGAATCCGTTTCAGCCAAGAACACAAAGCAACCAAAAGGCCGTTTTCGTGCCTATGATAGCAATGATGACATGGTGATTCCATTTGTCATGTCTTTCTTTGACATATGTGCTTGTGATCTTTAACTTCTGCTTTCCTAATCACCATTTCCCTTGCAACAGGAAAAAGAAAATTCCAATCGTGTGCCAAAATTTGAGACTTCTAGCAAAGATATGCCTGTTGTCGGAAAAAAAGATGGTGGGAAGCCAACTAAGAAATCTGGTAGGCGATTTTGCTATCTTCATTTACTGCATTGAAAGACACTTATTATAATTCATAAAAATACTAGTCTTTGAATATTAACTTTTAGGCTTTTAGCATTTGTTTTGACGTGCAAATTGTATTTTCCGACTTTTAGAAAAGGACAGAGGCAAGACTGCTAAAGAAGAGGCTCGTGAGATGCAACTTAGGGAGGAAGCATGCATACGTGAAAGAGTCATGGTTGTGAAAAGTAATCTCTCGTCAATGCTGAAAGCTCTGGGGGAAATTGCCATAGCCAATATGGTTTTTACACACAGTCAGTTACCTTCTTTGGTTAGTATTATGTCACTCAGCTTGTCAATTCACATCTAGACAGGGCTGACATTCATTTCATCACTTTGCTATGCTTCTACTCCTTAAACAAATTTCTCCAAAATCCAAATGATGTCCAAGTGTCCAGTTTGGTTTTGAAAAGAATTATAGCAAAATGGATATTTATGAGTAATATTCTTCATTATACGTGGTTACTCCTGTTTTCTTGTGTCAATGAACTTAGTCTTACTTGTCATTCTACTGTGGCTTTAGGTCAGACTTATTGATCCCCTGCTAGGTTCACCAATAGTTGGTGATGTGGCATACACTGTGCTGGCGAAGCTCTCAAAGTGTGTTGCCCCCCCTCTCTCCAACTGGGCTCTTGAAATTGCCACGGCTTTGCGGCTAATTAGGACAGAGGAACCTAACGTCTTATGGGCACTATTTCCATCAGCTAGTGAGGAGGCTAACGAAAATCCTGGTCTCTTTGAGCGAGTAGTAAATGGCTTATCATTCTCTTGTAAATCTGGGCCACTTCCTGTGGATTCATTTACTTTTGTTTTCCCAGTAAGTTTATGTGTTTTTGAGTATACCTTGTTCTGCTTGTGCTGTAATGTTCTTTCCCGATGCATTTGATTGTCAGTTCTTTTATGTGTTTCATTTCATTTTTCTCCTGCTTTGCAGATAATGGAGAGGATACTACTGGCTTCCAAGAAGACAAGGCTGCACGAAGACGTTCTCCAGATAATATTCTTACATTTGGATCCTGCCTTACCCCTTCCGAGGGTTCGAATGCTATCAGTTACGACCTTAGGCTCTGGTCCATATGCCATTTTTTTTAATCTTTGGGATCATAATGTTCTTTTCTAGTTGTATTAGCTCAATTTCTCATTTAATCAATCACAGGTTCTATATCATGTTCTTGGTGTTGTTCCTGCATATCAAGCTTCCATTGGTCCATCACTTAATGAATTATGTCTAGGATTGACTGCAGCAGAAGTTGCCTCTGTATGTACTTTGAATATTAGTTTCTTCTTCAAGTTGACATGTGAATGTCTTATCTGTGATGCTGCATTTTCTCTGCAGGCCCTTTCTGGTATTTATGCCAAAGATGCTCATGTGAGGATGGCATGCTTGAATGCAGCAAAATGCATTCCTGCTATTGCGGGCCGCTCTACTCCTCAAAATATTGAAGTTGCAACCAGCATCTGGCTTGCTTTACATGATCCAGAAAAGGTCATTTATGTAGTTTTTTTTGTCATGTTGTTATTTTCCCAGTCCGTTAAGACTATTATATATCAGCTGGTTGTTACCTCTTTTGTTTCTACAAAACATTGTACTGATTGATAGTTTGCATAGAATGTTATTAGTTTGCATAGAATATTATTGTTTAGGACCAAACTCAATATAGGGTCTAAACTTTCAATTAATGGTAATAACTTAGAGATCAAGTGTTTGAAAAAAGCATAGAAATCAGGTCCTCACTGAACTTGCGTCGATTTTTTTTTTAATCACATTTGTTCTATTTCTGTCCATCAAAATGGCCAAGCAGAGTAAGACATTGTTGGTGATCTATTTCTGTACATTGTTGGTAAGACATTTTTTAGTTAAGTAATTGGAGGTTATGCCCATTGTGATCAAAGCGTGGATGCCATCGTCTTCATGATATCCAACAAGGTAGTCAAACTCAAGATCCTATATAGGATCGGGTAAGGTCCGTAGGGAAATAAAGATCGTAAATCGCAAGATCATAACATGGACCATCTTCATGATATCCAACAAGGTAGTCAAACTCAAGATCCTATATAGGATTGGGTAGGGTCCATAGGGAAATAAAGACCGCAAATCGCAAGATCGTAACATTGACCATAATATCATACATATATATATATATATATATATATATAGAGAGAGAGAGAGAGAGAGAGAGAGAGAAATGATCCTGTCCAGCAGCCCCCGGTCCGAACAGTGTCCGAACATGGCCATTTGGGGCACTTCCCGGTGGAATTTTTTGATAAACTTTTTTGAGCATGTTCCTCATCAAGTATAGTTTGTCCATACCAAATTTCAGCTCAAAATTCGTCCGGGAAGGCATTCAAATCATTTTTTGAAGTTGACTGCATCAAAATATACATATAAAAACGCAGTCAACTTCAAAAAATGATTTGAATGCCTTCCCGAACGAATTTTGAGCTGAAATTTGGTATGAACAAACTAGACTTGATGAAGAACATGCTCAAAAAGTTTCATCAAAAAATTCCACCGGGAAGTGCCCCAAATGGCCATGTTCGGACACTGTTCGGACCGGGGGCTGCTGGACAGGATCATTCCTCACACATATATATATTTATATAATATTTTAGTCATATGTGCAATATTATTCATAAAACATAAGGTGATCTCAAGTACAATGTTTATAACATAACACCCCATAACAGCTGAGGTGGGAGTTGAAGACATATAAGCTAGAAGCATATGAATTCGAGTTTCAGGCGCAGATCAAAAGAATAGCATATGGGAGTGTGGAGAGTCTGGACTAGGGAGACGTTCAGAAGTTCAGAACCAGAGGGCAGAGGCTTCGTTTTTAAGGATGATGAAGGCTTGAGGAATACTGTTTTTGATTGCATGGTCTTCATTGAATTTGAAGCCGAAAATCAATATTAGTTATATTATAGTGCCGGTTAAAATTTCCCACTTTTCCGACTTAGGCAAATTATTTTTTCGCTGTTCTTTCGAAGTAGATCATGATTCTACGATTGTGACCGACAATCCTACTGATTCTATCAATATCATGATTCTTCTAAGGAACTGGATCAGGATCAGTGAGCTGATGGGTAAAGTCATCCGATCCTACAAATAGGATCATGGTTTTGACTACCTTGATATCCACCTTCTGTTTGTTCTCTGGATGCTACACTATTTCTTGTTTTCGTTCTATATTTTTCCAATATTTGCTGTCCTTTTTCTAAAAATTGCCATTTTTTTTAAAAGAGACGAAACTTAGGCGAGTATAGTTTATCTACCTATTATAAAATCTTGAGGTTTTCACAGACAGTTGCTGAAGCTGCAGAAGACATATGGGATCACTATGGTTATGAATTAGGGACTGATTATTCAGGAATCTTCAAAGCCCTTTCGAACTTCAATTTTAATGTTAGAGTTGCTGCTGCCGAAGCATTAGCTGCAGCTTTAGATGATAATCCTGATACAATTCAGGTGATGTATAATAATAATAATAACTTAATTGCATTGTGAAATCTGCTCTTATTTTCAACCTAAATATGTGGTTTTATGCAACAATTTGGTTTATTAATATAGGAGTCGCTATCAACATTATTCTCATTGTATATTCGTGATGCTGGACTTGATGAGGACATTATTGATGCTGGCTGGATAGGCAGACAAGGGATTGCATTGGCTTTACACTCTGTTTCCGACGTGCTTAGAACCAAAGATCTTCCTGTTGTAATGACATTCCTAATATCAAGAGCGCTGGTAACCATTTACTTTGTTGCTACACACAAGGTTGATTCACATTGTACTTTGTGATGCATGTATACCCGAGTAAAATGCTATATATCATCATCAAATACTTTAAATTTTATTCGTTATGCTTGTGCATTGCTCCCTCCATCCCTCTTTTATCCCCTATTTGACTTTGCACAGTTTTGAGAAGGGTGAAAAACTGAAAACTCTTTTTGAGTTTTGTTTGAAGAGAGTTCAACAATATGAACAACAGAATCCTTTACTGATAAAGATAGTGGAGATAATCTAGGGATAGACTCAAAAGGAGAGAATGAAGGTTACAAAGGGATATAGGGAGTATTATTTTTAAGTGGTACATTCATTGAATTTGGTTGACCTGATAAAATTTATAGTCCAGTTAAAGATTCAAATTGTTCTGCTGGATGACTCGTAATGTGCTAGTTCAATCTTTGAAAAATATGGTTGACATTATTAAAATTATGGCTCATTTAAATATTTAATTTGTGCAACTGAATCTTATACCTAAGTGTGATTGTTTTTTACATTGGCACATCAAAGCCTGGATGACACTTAATGTGTTAGTTCAATTTTTGAGAAATCTGTTTGACTATTAAATTATGGCTCAGTTAGAGGTTAAGTTTGCCCTACTGGATGACTATTAGTATCCTTAATCTTTCATTTTGAGGAATCTTAACTGGGTTAAGTATGTGGTTCAGTTAATGGATTAATGATCTATATGACAACTAATCTAGCAGTTCAGTCATATTCAGAAAACTGGTTGATTGATTTTAGCTGGTACATTTGAGGTGCAATTTAAAGCATTCTAAAATAGTCATGTTATGTCCGTTTTTCATCTCGATCTTCTATTTTAGCATTGCATATTAGAATCGGTTATCTTGAACAGAAAAAGCTATTATGATATTTGAAATTGGGTCATTGGGAGCTGCAACTTTATTATAATTTGCAATTTATGCTGTATGAATTCAACATTAATTTGGTGGCATTTTGTTGGTCAGACAAAAATCTTATTAATTTCTATCTGTTTCCTTTAGTCATACTTATTAGAAAAATTCTCAGTTCTCATAACTTGTTGCTTACACTTAATTAATATAGTTAAATTGAATTGGTCAAAAAATAGTTTCTCATACTAGAATTTATTGGTTTGTAATGGCTCTAAACATTGAAGTATATGGGCGCTACTGAGATGCAGGCTGATCCTAATGTGGATGTTAGGGGAAGAATGATTAATGCTGGTATACTGATTATTGACAAGCATGGAAATGAAAATGTGTCCCTGCTATTCCCAATTTTTGAAAATTATTTGAACAAAAAGGTACTGTTTATGGATCTTTTTCTCTTTCACCATCCTACTCTTGTCTGGGCAGCTATGCTTCTCTAATATATCTTTACGTTTTTGTATTACTTATAAATTATATCACACAAAGTCAAAATATAGTGGTTTTAACCAGAAGGAAATGGAAGCATACCTGATCACGATTAATTACGTGCTCGTTTCATTATGTTCAGGCATCAGATGAAGAGAGATATGATCTGGTGCGTGAAGGCGTTGTGATATTCACTGGTGCCTTGGCAAAACATTTGGCGAAGGTGCGAAATTAGTGTATATCATGTTTACTATCTAAACTCTAAAGAGAGGGTGGTGGGCTAACATTGCAGCATCCTATTGTCATGCATGTTTTATAATAGGATGATCCAAAGGTTCTTGCTGTTGTTGAAAAGTTGCTGGATGTACTGAACACTCCTTCTGAAGCTGTTCAACGAGCAGTTTCCGCCTGTCTTTCTCCGCTGATGCAATCAAAACAGGTTCTCAAGAGAACTGTTGATTACTGATTGCCAAAAAAAACATTGATATATGTATTTGTTTTAATGTTTCTATCCCAATTTTGGCAAATAAACTTAATCAATCTTAAGCTTGTTATACACACACACATATTATACTAGGCCCACTAGGGTGAATTTCAAATACTGCACATAACTGTTCATGACATCCACCTAATGTTATGTAGGTAGAATCTTTCTTTGATGCCCTATGGAGTTGGTGGATTCTTACATGACCAATACTATAATTTGAAAATAGATCTACCTTACTATTATGCTAAACCCAAATTGATGAATAGCTACTTTAAAAAGACTTCCATACTAATACTAGGCTTGGTCAGTTGTTGCATATAGTCAATTGGGGTTTAATAAACTTTGAAGATATAGCTGATCCTACCATACTAATACTAGGCTTGGTCAGTTGTTGCATATAGAATGTGTTATCACAAACTCAACTCACTCATGGTCATTGGAATGGAACCGCTTGATATTGGGGATTTTTTTTGCTTATCCACTTCATTGGCTAATTTCTTGTGATATTTTTTTAATCAACTTTTATACTTCCAGTCATCCAAATGTTCTTAAACTTTATTTTTCATTGCTTATTGACCTGATGAGGAATCCTTCATGCAAGGCTATTCCAACAAAATTCCAAGCTCACAATAATAAAAAGTTAAAAACTGACCTGTATTCTTCCCCACTCTCTTCATAGCCTTGAAGCACTTTTTCCCTGTATTCCTCCCCCATTTTCTTCATAGCATTGAAGCACCATTTGAAAGCAAAGTGTGTTCTAATTTGACCCTGTCTCTTTCTGTTGTTTATTTTTTCAAACTACTCAGGAGGATGGGCCTGTTCTTATTTCGAGGCTTCTAGATAAACTAATGAAGAGTGACAAGTATGGGGAGCGCCGAGGAGCAGCATTTGGACTTGCTGGGGTTGTTAAAGGATTCAAAATTTCCTGCCTAAAGAAATATGGTATTGTAAAAGCCTTGAATGAAGGATTTCTTGACAGGTCGGTTTGTATAAATCTAGCTTGTATAAAATATAAGTACGAGTCTTTTCTTCTATATATGTATAATGATGGCACACTCATTTATGTTAACTGCACCAAAAATAAAATGTACAATGTGAGCCCATTTTCTCTCATTTGAGATTCTGCATCGTCACTGTTGGTGATGAACTAAGTCTGACTAGTTCAAAATTACATTTCATGCTTTCGTCTTCACCAGGTATAGAAACTAAAATGTTCTGTATTCTAGTTTCTCAAAAAATATACAAAAACAACATCCAAGCCTTATTCCCAAGGGAAAATATCAAAACCCTAAACTCAAATGTCCTGTATTCTAGTTTCTCAAAAAATATCTGGAAACAAAAAAAAATATAAATGGGAAAACCATTTTTTATTGAAGCTTTATCAATTTATAGTTGTCACATAAAAAAAGAATTATTCCACATCCCCTAGGGCCCCCTAGGACCGGGTCAGTTATCTGGGAGGAGGTAAATTGGACTTTAATCACAAACTGATAGAGTAAGGTTCTTGCCCAGGTCTTTGCCAGGATTGAACCGGGGACGTACCCCTTGTGTCACTCCCTTCCTACCAACCTGGTGTAGTTGCTAGATCAAGTTTATACTTTGCCTGGGCACGGCGACCATCATGCCGTGGGTTTAGTTTCATGTGGCGATGACACAAAAGTGGTGCACTACAAGAAACACTGAATCTAACAAGTATAAGCAAAATAGTACCAAAACTAATCAAAATCAAACCAACTTAATATCCATAACAATATAACATACATCACATAATAATATCACACAGTATACATAATTACATATGCATAACATGCATGATACAAATAATATAAGTACATAACATACAGTATACTGATATACATAATACGCAGTACATAATATAGTAAATTAGTAATGACACACATATTTATACGGAGTTATACGCTCAAACACGAAAATATCTGGGGAGGAATTGCCAGTTTTTTGTATCTGCCAAAGCACAGCTGGGTGGTCGCTGATAGTTGGGTGCTCGTTGGATAGTCGCTGGATGGTCGCTGCTATCTGGTCGTTGGGTGAACGCTGTTCACACACCTCTCTTACACGGGTTTAATGCACCAAACTCCCTCGTGATATAGAAAACCAGCGCATTAATCATGCACAAAACCCCTTTTATGAACAAATCTAACGATTTGGAAATCACTTTTCCTAATATTTTGATTGAATATGCAAGTAAATATGTCAAAATCTCTGAATCATACAAAAATGTCAATCATTTTTCTTTTATTTGACAATTGAATTTGTTCACAGAAGGGATTTGGCGCATAATTAATTAAAACACAAGGGAGTTTGACGCTTTTTTCAAATCACAGGGGGCTAATGCGCCGAATTTCTATATCACAGGGGGATTTGGTGCATTAAACTCCTCTTACACACATAGTCACATACAGAGTCAGTTCTTTGGTATTATTAGCCGTTCTTTGTTTTTATATTTAGAGTCAAATGTTAGTGTACTCATGTAGGATTTAATAGTCAACCCACTCACGAAGGTTGTTATTAATCTAGGCCTAAAAAATTTAAAATTAACGCAATAAAGTGGCGCAAAATAGCGCAGGCGTGGTGATGGCGCACATGTGGCAATACAATTGGTCTCCTCGATGCCATAGCCAGAAATTGTGGCGATGACACCCTGAAACGCCAATGGCGAGAAATGGTGATTGCCATTTGCGCCATCGACTACTATGTGTCTGGCCACTGGGATGATGAATTTGCATCTTAATGACCATGATTTGTAATTCGAAACATCTTTATGTAGCTGATTATTGATTTATTTTTGCAGGAATTCTGCTAAAAGCCGTGAAGGAGCATTGCTTGCATTTGAATGTCTCTGTGAGACATTAGGAAAACTTTTTGAGCCGTATGTCTGCTCTAACTTCAACATGAATTATATTCCTGTTTCGTTCTACTTAGTATCCTGTTGCGTATGATGATGGCAGGAGAAGTCATGCACTAGTGAATAATTGAATGCTAGCTGTCATTATTTTACTAGTAACAGCTTCTTTCAATTTCTTTCAGCTATGTAATTCAAATGCTTCCACTACTTCTGGTTGCATTCTCTGACCAAGTGATTGCAGTCAGAGAAGCTGCAGAATGTGCTGCTCGGGCAATGATGTCTCAATTGACTGCTCAAGGAGTGAAACTAATCCTTCCATCACTTCTGAAGGTTCTTTTTACATTCTTTTAGGTTCATCTTGCAAGTTATAATTGTACGTAGTAGACCAGCATGAATGCCTATTTGTTTCTCTTCCTGCAATGTTATGATTTCTAGCTGGGTAAAGATGTAGTTGCCACCAGATTTACTATTCTGCGTAAGGCCCTGTATCACCATATTTTAAATGTTCATGCTATATCAGGGCCTTGAAGATAAAGCTTGGAGGACAAAGCAAAGTAGTGTGCAACTTCTCGGTGCTATGGCTTACTGTGCGCCACAGCAGTTGTCCCAGTGCCTCCCCAAAGTAGTGCCAAAATTAACAGAGGTTGAATTTCTGTCATACGTGTTTTCTTTAGACGAGGCCCATTATTTTAGCTACTTGTAAAACGTAAGAACACATTTCAAGCTGCATTGGCTGTCTTACAGGTCTTGACTGACACTCATCCTAAAGTTCAATCAGCTGGACAGACTGCACTTCAACAAGTGAAGAAGCTTATCATATTCAAGCCACCATTTTTATTTTTAATCACTCTTTATCTATCAAGTTTTAACATTTTCATTGCTTATAGGTAGGGAGTGTTATAAAGAATCCAGAGATATCTGCTCTTGTGCCTACTCTTTTAACAAGTCTTATGGAACCCAATGAATACACAAAATACTCCCTTGACATACTCCTTCAGGTTTATATCCTTCAGCCTTATTTTTTTCACGTACTTGCAATTTTGAAAAGGCTTATGGCTATTATTCTGTTGCAGACAACCTTTGTCAACACAGTTGATGCTCCATCTCTTGCATTATTGGTACCAATTGTCTATCGAGGCCTTAGAGAAAGAGGTGCTGAAACTAAGAAGAAGGCTGCCCAAATTGTTGGGAATATGTGTTCTTTGGTTACAGAGCCAAAGGACATGATCCCTTACATAGGCTTGCTTCTTCCTGAAGTTAAAAAGGTAATTGTTAGTTTGTTTAAAGGAATAGATCCTGGAATGAATAAATGGATTTATAAACACCCCTGTTTTAAATAGGTTCTGCAGGATCCTATCCCTGAAGTTCGATCTGTTGCTGCAAGAGCTATTGGCTCTCTTATAAGGGGAATGGGAGAAGAAAACTTCCCAGACTTGGTGCCTTGGCTGTTAGATACTCTGAAATCTGATGGCAGCAATGTTGAGCGGTCTGGAGCTGCACAGGGCCTGAGCGAGGTTAAAGATAATTCAAACTTATTACTATTTCTCTTCTGCTTTTTAGAGTATGTTTGCAAACAATTAAAAAAAGCGATTTTCAGCTTTTGGCTTAAAAAATTTGAAATGAGTGCTTTCAAGTGACAATTTTTTCTTAAATTAAACACTTTAAAGCTAAAAGCTGCAAATTGCTTTTTACTTATTCTATTACACAAAAAGCACATATTTTACCAAATACTACCAACTTTTACTTTTTCAAGATCAATTTTTTCTCAAACACTACCAACTTTTACTATTAAGCACTTGCTCCAAAATCACTTTAAAAAGTCACTTTTTTAAAGCAGAAGCAATCACAAACACTCCCTTAACTATACTCCGTTTTAGGAATGTTATCTGTTATGGTTCTGTTTCATAACATTCCATCACTTAAGTTTTGTAAGTCACTGGTATAAAGGCCTGTTTACTTTCTTTACTTCTTGAAGTTGCTCATATATATAATATACTTCCAACTTTAGAATGCTTTGAAGAATGTGGTTTTCATCAGTAGAGGTGTCACATGAGTAAATATTTTCAATTAATTTCCATCAATGCCAATAGTTTACATGATTCAGCATTTCAATGTGAGTTTATCTTCTTGTTGTTAGTATTTTTCAACTAGAGAGCATAGGTAATTATATGCATGCATACATACATATATACACACACTGGATGCATGCATGCTGGATGCATGCATGCATGCTGAATGCATCCTTGTGTATGCATGTATGTATATACCACTTTGGAGACTTGTCTTTTTGAATGTTGTTGTGCATCTGTAACAGAAAGGACATTTGCAATGCTAAACCAAACCCAATAAACCTTGTAGGGTCTGGCAAGGGTGCAATCCTGTCATGTTACTTCTGTTCACATAAACTGAAATAGTATAATCAATTATGCTCCATCTTGGAAGTAGATATGTGCATATATATTTTGTTTCGACGTATAGAAAGTTGAAAGAAACAAATGGTATTTCTTAGTATTCAAAATAAATTAGAGGTTTAACTTATTGACTATATTTAGCCACATGTCCCAACTTTTTTTGAGTGTTTAATCTCGTTACTAAGAACTGCATGAAATTCTGGGTTTCAAATTTATTTCATATCTTGGTCTACCGGTGTAGTGCATTATCAGCTATTGTTTAGTGCTTCATATAGATTTGTGTTTTTGGGGTACGGGTTTAACATTTATCTTTGCTGTAGTTTGATTTAGTTCTGCTTTTAAACCACTTTACTGTGAAGTTATGAACTTACTGCAACTCTGTTGTGGCCCTTCCTTTATGTCTAAGTGGCTTTTTTTAAACTTCACAAAGCAGGAAAGGCTGAACTTTCCCCACAAACTCTAGCGCTTTGATTTTGTGTATCATCTAGTATCACCGGGGATTCAAAGCAAACCATAATCTTTACAAATAACTGTGCTACCCACTTTGTTTCCTTTTACAGGTATTGTCTGCATTGGGTTTGGAGTACTTTGAAACCATACTTCCGGATATCATACGAAACTGTTCTCATCAAAAAGCATCGGTCCGTGATGGCTATTTGTCACTCTTTAAGGTAGGAGCTGATTATTTAACTTGTTCTCTCTTGTGGTGGTTTTATTTTTCTATAAATCAATATCGATTACTTCTAATTTAATGCCCTTTCTTTTTTTAGTATCTTCCTAGATCTTTAGGTATCCAATTCCAGAACTATTTGCAGCCGGTTCTTCCTGCAATTATAGATGGTAACCCTCATCTCTCTCTATATCTATCTCGCACTAAAGTGGGAGAGAATGTTGTGAATAATTTATTTATGCTCATACAACTAAAACATCTGCACCTTGAGCTGGAAAATATTATTTATTAACTCTTACTGATTTTCCAGGACTTGCCGATGAGAATGAATCTGTACGTGATGCTGCACTTGGTGCTGGCCATGTTTTAGTGGAGCATTATGCAACAACGTTCGTTTTAAAAATCCCTTATTGTGGTTTATTGCTCTTTTCATTGTTTTTCTTCCCGTGAATGTATTTTTTAAATTCATGACATGTTAATGTGGTCTACTTGGATAAAGACTGCGATGCTTTTGTCGATTGTTGTTATGGTTTCTGAACCACAGATAAATCTCACCATGGCAGTGTTTTTTATTATTTTGTTTTTATGTGTTATTAGTTATGTTTTTCCTCACCCCAAAAAATTTGTAGGTCTTTGCCTCTGCTCCTTCCTGCTGTGGAGGAAGGTATTTTTAATGACAATTGGCGTATTAGGCAGAGCTCTGTGGAGTTGTTGGGTGATCTTTTGTTTAAGGTATGATCTTATAATTTGGGAAGTTTGTATTCCTAATTTGTGTCTTCCAACCTCAATTGTTCAACTACCTTACAGGTTGCTGGAACGTCTGGAAAAGCTCATCTTGAGGGTGGCAGTGATGACGAAGGTTCAAGTACTGAAGCTCATGGTCGAGCAATCATTGAGGTACTTGGAAGGGAGAAGCGCAATGAAGTTCTTGCTGCACTGTATATGGTTCGGACTGATGTCAGCCTTACTGTACGCCAGGTACTGCTGAAGTCATTTGCTATGCTTGCTTCAATTTAACTGTACCTTTGCATCATATGCTGGCAGTACATAATGAACTAAATTTGCTCTCTTTTGCTTCAGTCTGCATTACATGTCTGGAAAACCATTGTTGCAAATACTCCGAAGACTTTGAAGGAAATTCTACCGGTGTTGATGAACACTTTAATTAGTTCGCTTGCTTCCTCATCCTCTGAGCGGCGACAGGTTTTTTATATTTTTGCCAAAGGAGTTTCCAGATGTTGTCTTATAAGCATGTCGGAAAAGTATAGAAAATTTTAAAGTGAATTTTGTTACATGCAAGGTTGCTGGACGAGCTCTGGGTGAGCTTGTTAGGAAACTCGGAGAAAGAGTGCTTCCATTGATCATTCCAATATTGTCACAGGGTCTAAATAACTCTAACCCTGGCAAAAGACAAGTGAGAGTTTATTAACCTTAAGGCTATTGTCATTGGTCTTGAACTCTTTAGTCATTGTTTTGCTCAGCTTATTTACAGTTTTTTGAATGCTTATTTTTGAACCTATAATTAGTATTCATTACGAGTTATTTTTGTATCGTTGCAAAATGTTTTGAACAAACAGATTAACATTTGATTCTATTATGCATGTATGCACACACAAGCAGATGCAGCGTATGTGAATTGTATAAAAGTCAAACGGTGGCAACTAGTAAAGAATGGTCAAAGTAATAAGAATAATACATTAAAATATATAATGCCCTATAGCCCTACAAGTTGTGTTTACCTGGACCCTGACATGCACCTAGGTCATTCAAGGGTTAGTCAGTGCCCACAAGGCCTTGGATGACAGTCACTTATAATAAGTTTACTTAAAGATGCAAGTATATTTATTGATGTGTTGAACTGTTTGAACAAAATCAAAATTTTAACTCGGTAGTGCTTATGGATAAAAATCCTAGATGGCACATCATCAAGAAAATGCTCAAATGTTTGATAATTGGTACTTAAATTTCAGTATATCCACAGCAAGTAGGAAACACTAAATTCATCATCTCATTAAATTGCTTTAAATGTCTTAAACTCAATATATAGCAAACCACTCTTATTTTAGTTTCATTTGGAATATGTTGGATCAATAACATATTCTCCCTAGTTTCGTTGATTCTTGGACATGTAAAGCTGGGTAATGACAATATGGTTTTGATGGCTGAACTGAGGCTGCAATGTGATGACAGACACTTGGAAAAGAACTTTAAAATTTTAATGTGATGATTTCTATCTCTGAGCACACATTATATATGTCTTTCTGACTGCTAAAATGTTCATGAAAATTTGTCAAATTGTATTGGAATGAAGGTGAAAATCATATACACGTATGCAAATCACATCTGTGGCCAATCAGTTGTCCTCCAATTGATTGTCCACAAAAGTGATTTTTTTTTCAGATTTGGTTGAATAATTTTGTTTTTAGGTCTCACTGGTGCCTTTAATGAAACTAAACTATTTTTTCAGGGTGTTTGCATTGGTTTAAGTGAGGTGATGGCAAGTGCTGGGAAAAACCAGTTACTGCATTTTATGGACAAGCTTATCCCTACAATTCGTGCAGCACTTTGTGATAGGTCTGATATTCTTTTCTTTTTGAAGGAAGCACATCTGTTTTAGTTTCTCTGCTTGACGCATTTCTTCTTTTTTATTCTAATAGCATGCCTGAGGTTCGGGAATCAGCAGGGTTGGCATTCAGCACTCTTTACAAGGTACCTTTTGTTAGTCACCATTCTTGTTAAAAAACGTTCACCCACATGATGTGGTCCAAATTACACCACTTAAACACGATTAAGGTGACATCAGGAATATAAAATCACTACAATCATGACTAGTGTAAGCAATTACTTAATCGCGATTATGGTGGATTGGTGGCACTACGTCATTGGTGGGTGGGTGTAATAATGCCCGCCTATAGTGAGTGAACTTCCTTTTATTTTGTTTGATTAATGTTTGATGACTATGTCTGCTTGTTTAGAGTGCTGGACTTCAAGCAATAGACGAGATCGTTCCCACACTTTTGCATGCTCTGGAGGATGATCAAACCTCCAATACTGCTCTTGATGGCTTAAAACAAATACTCAGGTTTATTACCATATTCAAATGTGTATTATTGGCTTATTGCCTTTTTTATGTCTCTTGCCTGGTTTATTAAATACGTTAGATGCTTCCTTTAGTGTCAGGACCAGTGCTGTGCTGCCTCACATTCTTCCCAAGCTTGTACACCTTCCACTCTCGTACGCATCCTGTCTGTTTATTGTGCTTTCTGCATATTTCTATTTCTGTTATTTTGTTGTTTATTTCAATCTATGGATTCAAATTTAGTGCCTTCAATGCACATGCTTTGGGAGCTCTAGCAGAAGTTGCGGGACCTGGTCTTGATGCTCATCTTGGTACCATTCTTCCTGCTTTACTCACTGCAATGGGATATGCTGATTTGGTAGGAACATACTTTTGTTTCATAATGTTTTTTACCCTGTGGTTGGGGGTTCCATCTTTTACATAATTTGAATCTGAATCATCACTCTCATTCTCTCTCCCTCCCTGTTTCTCTCTCTTGCAATGCTTTCCCCTTGGAATTATAGGAGATTCAAAGTTTGGCAACGAAAGCAGCAGAAACTGTTGTTTCAGTAATTGATGAGGAAGGTATTGATTCTGTTCTGTCAGAGCTTCTCAAAGGAGTTGGGGATAATCAGGCATGTGTGATTGATTTATTTAATGATAAATATACTGCTTTCTTTTTTATTTCTTTAGCTAACTCTTTTTGCATTCCCCCCCAGGAAACTACCAGAAAAAGTTCTGCATACTTGATTGGGTTTTTATTCAAAACCAGTGATCTTTATCTTGTTGATGAAGCCCCAAATGTGATATCCACTCTAATTGTTTTACTAAGTGATTCAGATTCAGCTACTGTGACGGTAATATATTTTATTGATTGTATGAGTGACTTTTACATCAGTGTGCATGTTTATCTTACCCTGCATTTCTATAGGCTGCATGGGAAGCTTTGTCATCTGTGATAAGCTCAGTTCCTAAAGAAGTTTTACCTTCATACATAAAGTTGGTTCGTGATGCTGTATCAACATCTAGAGATAAAGAACGCAGGAAGAAAAAGGTAAGGCTTTATGCATTATTATTGTTATAAATGTGTGAAATATCCATATGCACATGTGCATATATTAGTAAATTGACAGTACCAACCTGGAAATGTGGTTGAAAGACCTTTTTCAGGATACTCAGAACATTCATTAAAATATAAAGTTCGTGAATGTCCACATTTTTGGCCCTTGTTGATCAGAGTTTAAAATTGTTGGGGATTTATCTGAATAGATAAACAACTCCACTTATCTTTGTATACTATCCAAAGATATATCCATGAAAAAAACCCTCCAATGAAATATTAAAATAAACCTTTACATATGATATTAATATAATTATTTATTGTTCCATGTTATTAATTTTTTCTTAATTGAGTGACATGTTCATGCATTTGCTTTAGGAACGTGAGGGAAATACTATTCCACGCTTGGCACATTCGAAAAAAAAGGATGACACCCCATCCCTTACCCCCCCCCCCAACACCGACCGGATGACACGATGGGAGGATGTAAATTGGACTATAATCACAATCTGACAGATAGAGAGTGGGGCTCCATCCCCGGTACTTGCAGAGGCCCTATGCATTTTTAGCATAATAACCTCTCATCGCAGTTGGCGGGATTCAAACGCGGGACCTAACCCTTGTGGCACTCCCTCGCTACCAGTTGAGCTACGCCCACTGGTACACTTGGCATATTCGATTGCTAAGGAACGTGTCAACCATATACCCCTACATTGTGAAAGTATGGTTGGTTGTAGACTTGTAGGCAGTGGCGTAGGCAGGGCCCAAATTGGTTGGGCCAGTATAATGATTCTTTTTGAATGTTTTCTAACACAAAATATTTTAAACTAATATGTAAGGCATTTTTTAAATGTGGGTTGGCCCTGGGCCTAGGATGCCCCCCTCTAGCTCTGCCCATGGTTGTAGGTGTTTCACACATTAAGAAAGCTTTCGTTCATGGGCATAAAAAGTGTGGCATGCTAATGTACTAATGTGCGATTTTTTAAATTACATTTATCTGTGCTTCAAAATAGTTTTTCAAAGCCTCAAAATATGAGATACGATACCTTATTGAGTACAACAGGGTAAATTGAAAGGGTATATTAATCATTGTCTTTTTAGTGTAATTTGTAAAACAACTACTATTTTAGCTTTGAATCGGTGACCTATCACTGTCTCGTAATATTCTCCTTTCACGTTGAAGTGCATTTTATTCTATTCATAGCCCCCTTCTTATACCCAAACAGACGTGGATTAGAGGAATCAAGAGTGATGTCCTTTTTCTTGGGTTGGATGAGAGTATGACGTTGGAGAGAGCAAAATGAAGATTGATCTCTTTTCTCTCCTTTTGTCTTTTATCTTTTTATCTTCCTTACCTTTCTTATGACCTTATTCCTTTTATCCTTTTTATTTTTATATTTTTTTTATCCTCCTTGTCTTATCATTTTTATCATGCCTTATCTTTTTATCTCTCTTATCTTTCTTTTCCTTTTGGCTCTGATGTCATATATTGATTCAGGTTAGCTGACCCAAAAATCTTTTGTGACTAAGGCTTGGATGTTGTTGTTGAAGCATATGTATAACGTGAAATAAGAAGCGTGGAACGAGAATTCGAGAAACATGAGATGAGAGAAACGTAATTTAAAAAAAAATTAGGATACGAAATGTGGGGGGAACACATAAATATTAAAACTTGTAAAGATATATTTGTAACTATATATATATATATATATGCACATAATTTTTTTCGTATGACTTTAATAACCCAATGAATCCAATGATATAAACGTTTACATGTTGAAATTTAGAAATCATTACATATTAGTACAGAACTAAACATAAATTGCAATACATTTCTAGCAATGCATTGCATTATAGAAATGTCACAATGTTGTTAGGAAGAAAACCCACAAAAGCTTGTTTTAGAAAGATACTCTGTAATATTTTCCATTAGAGAATTTCCTAGGGAAAGAGGTTGAAAACCCAAGGTTTCTAAAATGCTAATTAGTTTAGGAAACAGGTTTTCTCAATTCTTCTTAATTTCGGAAACGACCCCAGAACAGGAATTTTAAGTTTCCGACATGCTTTTGAGTTTCCGAAACGCGGAAATGTGAGGCGCGGAGTGTTACCATGCTTCATAGATGTCAACTCATCAGAGTCTGATAGTGTAATCCAAGGATATCAGATTTTCATCTCAGTATTCCTTCTTATACCTTCTTATGAAGGTTGAACGGTAGGGGTATTCAGTGTAAAAAATTGCCACTGTTTTTTGAAAGTGTTAATTAAGTTTAGGAAATTATATAATTAATTAGGCATTATAAACATAATACCTTCAACACTAGTTGAGATTAAGGTGCTGCCGTGCTGATAATGATAATGATGATACATACATGTGTGTTGATACTCCATCCTGGATCGTACTTTAGTTGGTGTGAGAAACTACACAGGGTTTTGTGACTTTTATGCTTCTTTTTAATTCACGGTTTGCAAGTCTAAGTGAAATATAAAAACATGCAGAAAGGACCAGTGCTAATACCCGGTTTTTGCCTCCGAAAAGCTCTTCAACCTGTGCTTCCTATCTTCCTTCAGGTATTCCTTCTAATTTACTGTAATACTATTTTGTTTCTGAGTTTGTTAAGTATTTATATTTCCGATCACTCTTTTGATTGAAGAATGATTAGCCTTAAAATATAGACGTTTTGAGAATTATATTTCTTCTTTAATCATCTTTGATGTAAGATGTTCCAAGTTTGTGTTTTTAAAAGGCTTGCAAGAGTTGGAAAGATCTCTTCAGGCCTTGCCAGGACTCTTATATAACTTTACTTGTCTTTGATGGTAGATGCCCCAAGTTATTGTATTACTGCTATAATGGATTGCATGTTTTTGTGATATTTTTATTATTATATGTAGGGTCTTATGAGTGGATCAGCTGATCTAAGAGAGCAAGCAGCTTTAGGGCTTGGCGAGTTAATTGAAGTGACAAGTGAGGAAGCATTAAAGGAGTTTGTCATCCCAATTACAGGGTATGAGTTGTTACCCTAGCCGTGCTGCTATGGTTAGGCATATATGACTATTAGATCAGGGCCGTGTTTAGCAATTTTGAGACCTTAGACCATGGTCGGCCCTGGCCTTGAGCGATTTTCATCTTTTTATCCTTCTATCTTTTTGTCTGCTTCATCTTTTTTATGTTCTATGTCCTTTTATCCTTTTTATCTTATTATTTTTTTATCTTTATTTTATATTTATCTTTATCTTATCTTTATTTTATCTTTTTAGATCCGATTTCATGTGTTGATTCATGTTAGTCGACCCCAAACGCTTTTGGTACCAAGGCTTGGATGTTGTTGTTGTAGACCAGGGCCGGTCCTAAAGGGGTTGGCAACAGAGGAAACAGGCCTATACCCATAAAAATAGAGAAAAATTGGACCCAGTAATCTTCTTTACATATGTTGTGACTACGTTATTTTTTTGGGGTTTATTTAAGCTCATTAGTAAGTTTAATTGTAAAATTCTGGAATATAACCACATACGGAAAAAACCTAAAAGAGTGCGGAGAATAGGGAAATTAATTGTCAAATTGCGAAAACTTCATAAAAGGAATCTGCCTCCATTTAATAAAATTGAAGTGATATTCTTTAAACTTAATTCACTAAATTAATTCTTGTTTTTTTTGTCGTTCTTAATATACATTATTAGATTTCATACTTTAAAGAAGTAGGGTTATAATTTTTTGACAATATTTTAAATCAGGCCACAACAGAGTATCACCCATAGGCCATAGTCCCTACCATTCATTATAAATTAAAGTTAAAGAAAATGTAGTTAAAGCTATCAATGCAATTCCATATTAATGAAATTGTGATTAAAACTGTTCTCCCCCGTCTCACAAAACTTTGCCAACTTTCCTCATCTAGCCGTCCAAAGAAACTTTGCCATTTCCATTTGAAGCAATAAATATGTGATTCAAGATATTTCTCTCTCCTCGGGTCAAATCTTGACCGCACAGTACTTTACTTTTTATTCCCCGTGCAAGTCAAACTTAGCCAAGTTTTACGGGGCATAGGAAGCATATGAAATCAAATTATTTTATAATATTAAATAAAATCATAATATGTCTAATTTTATATTTAGGTCTGAATGATTTTTAATAACAAATCATTACATTAGTTTTTCACACATAAAAACTTGTGTTTCTATTTTTCACACACACACACAAAAGAGGCCCCTCTCAAAGTGGGGCCCTAGTCAATTGCCTTGCCCACCCTTTACTGGCACTGCATTCAATTAAATGCATGAAGGACCCTATTCATGTGTGGAATGGAAATACGTTTTCTCTTTATTAGTATATCAGCCATTATGATGTCCTATATCGGTTCATATTTGAACTTTAAGGTTTGTTTTGGGTGCAGGCCATTAATTCGTATAATAGGGGACAGGTTCCCGTGGCAAGTGAAAAGTGCAATTCTCTCTACTTTAACAATCATAATACGAAAGGGAGGGTTGGCATTAAAACCCTTTCTTCCCCAGCTTCAAACAACATTTGTTAAGTGTTTGCAGGAAAATACAAGGTTAGCTTTTAAAACTGATGGTTTCTCTGTTTCTTTTTAACTCATTTATTCACACCCAACAATATTTGTATGTTCAAAGTTCATGCTTACACAAGTTATTTGCAGGACTGTTCGATCAACTGCTGCTCTTGCACTTGGAAAGCTAAGTGCACTCACTACTAGGATTGATCCTCTTATTACAGATTTATTGTCTGTTTTACAGGTGATCCAATTCACTTTCATATTTGCTTTCTGTTTTTGTCTTTTCGTTTTTTGTTTTTGACTTGCGAAATCTAAAACCAAGGTGATATGGCAACAGATATCGGATGTTGCAATCCGTGAGACTATCTTGGCTGCTTTAAAAGGAGTGATCAAACACGCTGGCAAAAGTTTGAACAGTACCTCTAGAACTCGTGTCTATACGCTCTTAACCGATATGATACATGATAATGATGATCAGATTCGAATGTGTGCTGCCAGCATATTGGGAATTGTGTCCCAGGTTAGACTTATCAGTTATTAAACCACCTATTCGTTTTAGACTATATATTGATATATTGATTAGTGAATTTTCCGGAAAGGCTGCGTACATGTGACCCCCCCTTACCCCACCGTAGGTGGGAGCCTTTGCGGCACTGGGGTAATGTTGTTGTTGTTGTATTGGTTAGTGAATTTAATTTTCAGTTTAATAAATTTACTTCTATAGCAATTTAAAAAAAAAAACTGGCGATTGAACTTGAATTCCTGCATATTTTTCTCTGATGTTCTGTGTGAATTATTTGTTTCACGTGTTATTTTACTGTAGGAGTATGTACATACTAACTAGGCATCAAGGCAAGATTTAGTCTCGAGACTAACAAATGGAAACGTGTGTGGTTGTATAACCTAAGTGGGCTAATTGTATTTACTCGTGCACTATATCTTTATTACCAGTCGGGCAGTCCCATTTAGGGATGGACTGGGACCGGTTGGCCTGACCCGGGACCTGGCCTGGTACTATGCAGGCCCGGGCCCTTTTTTTAATGGGGGGTACGAATAAATTCGAAAAACCAAATTAAAAAAAAAACTTAGACCTGAGTCACCCGGGCCCGGTACCAACCGGTACCGGGCCTTCATCCCAAAATCCCATCCCCGCCCTGTCCTGGAGCCCGGCCCGACCTGGTCCCGGTCCATGCCGAGTCCCATTCCAATATTTCTTTGAATGGACTATATTTTTTTTATATGGTTGGGAGGATATCGTATAATACATTGAGCACTTCAGCCGTTTTAGAATATTGTACCACATGCTTGTTTCCCGAGAGAAGCTTTCTTAAATTTGCATTTGATGTTGCTCCAGTAATTTGAAGATGAAGAAGTTTTAACTTGTAAATGGTATAGTGTGCACAAATCATCTTTAAATGATTTTTTTTTAGTGAATCTGATTTTCAGTTTAAGACATTTACCTGTATTGCTATTGAAATAAGAAAGGGAACAAGGTCAAATAGACCATTCTATTATTTCCAATACATCACTTAAGGCCTACTAAAAAAAGTATATGTAACTATGCTTACTTTAAAATTACAATCAATCAAGCCATTTTGACTTGTTATAGCAACTTATTTTTCTAAAAATATATAAGGACAATTGGATTGATAAATCTTATAAAGATTAATTTAAATCCGAAAAATAATGTATATTAATATAAAAACAGTGTAAATGCAAAAATAGATAATTAGTATAAAAATGTTAAATTAAAAAAACAAAAAATTAGAAAAATGATAAAAATAAAGTGAAAATGTAAAGAATATATAATATAAATGTCACTCACTCTCCCTTATGGAGGGTCTTGGGTTCAATACTCAATGGAGTGAGTTTGATCCCAGTTTACCCCGACTCCCCGCCACCCCATCCACCCGGTGTAAAAAAAGGTGTAAAATATACAAATAATCCAAAAATGCAAAAATATTGACTTTGACATTCTGAAATATGTCACAATTTTTATCCATATTTCTTCGAATTTTACCATTTGTAGAGTTTTTAATATAAAAACCTGCTATTACAGGTCAAAAACTGATTGAAAGGCCGGATTGATCAATATTTTAAAGTAACCGTACTTATATGATACTCTTTTTAGTATAGGGGCTTAAGTGATCGATTGGAAATAGTAGAAGGGCTTATTTGATCTTTTTCCCATAAAAGCAATTGTGGTTTTTAAAATTAAATTCCTGAATATTTTTTCTCTTTTGTTTCTGTGTGGTTATTTGTTTTCAGTTGTTATTTTAGTGCAAGTGTGCGTACTAACTAGCCAACAAGGTGTGTTTTATTCTAGACATGTTTGTGATGTGTAGTAATCTAAGGTGTTGTTGGGGAATTATATTTACTCGTTTACTATATCTTAAAACCTGCTCCCGTCCAATATTTCTTAGAATATGGACTGCATGCTTTTTTATATGCTTGGGAGGACATTATATAATATTTTGAGCTCTTCAGCCTTTTTAGAATATTTGTATGAGGTGTTGAATTTACCCAATAAAAGATTATTTTTTTTCTCTCGGCTATATACTGAGTTATCCTTCTCTTTCACTTCTATATATTACAAAGTTCATTAGTAGTTACCAAGTATGCTTACATGTCTTCATTTCACATTTGATGTTGCTGTAGTACTTAGAAGATGTAGAAGTTGTTGAGGTTCTTAATGGGACTACAAACTCTGCATTGTCTCCTAACTGGTGCACAAGGCACGGAGCAGTACTTACGATCTCTTCAATCCTAAAGCACAACCCTTCCATCATTTTTTCCTCTTCATCATATGGAGCTGTAATAGATAGTCTCAAAAGTAACTTAAAAGATGAAAAGGTATTTGGGTTTCCTTTACATCTTTTGATAATTTTCCTATATGATAAAATGTAAGTGCTATGTGCATTCCTTTTTTTATTTTAAATTAAGACTTCTAATTCTTTGATTTCACAGTTTCCAATCCGTGAAACATGTGCAAGGGCATTTGGAAGACTTTTATATCATCAAGTTGTGAGTGATTCTTCTAATGCTTCTTCACATCTAGAGATTCTCGGATCTATAGTATTGGCCATGCAAGATGATTCAAGTGAAGTCAGAAGACGAGCATTGTCTGCTCTGAAGATAGTTGCAAAAGTGCGTGTACCACATATAAACTTCTTATTGTTCTTATCCTTGAAACTGTGTTGTGTTTTATGTATCAATTTCTTTAACTCTATGTATTGTATTATTTGTGTGGGAATAAGTCATGGCTTGTACATTGCAGTGTAATCCTAGTGCCTTAATGGTCCATGTATTAAAGTATGGTCCTGCACTAGCTGATTGCTTGAAAGATGGAAGTTCTCCAGTGAGAATTGCTGCTGAGAGATGTGCCTTGCATGCCTTTCAATTGAATAAAGGTAAGGAATTCTTTCAAATGTTTGTTCGGATCTAGGGTTTTGGAGGGGAAAGTTTTGGCTGGTTTACAGTCTACATCTTGAGAAATATGATTTCATTAAAAATGTATAAAGGTCGACTGTAATGTATTTACCATACCTGTTTTTAATATCACAAATATAGAAGTATCTAGATATAGAAATGCATTTTTAGATATGCTTACCGTTCATATTTTTACTTCCATGCTAATCGGAAAAGACACCGTTTACACATTTTCTCAAACTGTTGTAATAATTGTCTGTGAAATGTTCTTTTCCAGGCGGAGACAATGTTCAAGCTGCACAAAAGTTTATAACTGGTTTAGATGCTAGGCGGATTTCCAAGCTTTCAGAGCACAGGTTAAATAATAGTATCCATTTTATCAATGATTTTTATCCGAAATATTGTATAGGACTAGGTAGAATTGTGTGCCATCCGTCCAAAAAAAATTCTGCTTCAAAAGTTTTTTTGTTGTCCAAAAAGTATCGTATTTTATATAACAGGGCTAACTTTGGATGTAATTTACCAACAAGAGATACAAACCAGTCCAATATGATATAGGCATACCCGAAACATAAATTTTTAGAAATCAATTGGGATTCCATCACTTTAAAGAAATATACCTTACCAAAAATAAAAAGTTATACTTTGACCAAACCAGACTCCTTGTGGGACTGTGGGCCTCTTAGATGCTGGTTTTTTCGTGTAAAAATGTTATTCAATAATGTAATATTAATCCTACTTTTATAAATGCTCTTCCTGGTTAATTGTTATATTTTTGGTGCAGTGATGCGAGCGACGACAGTGACATTGAATCAATGGCCTGATTTTGCTTTCTTATCCCTAATTTTCCTTTAAATTTCAAAAATGAATCATAGTTTGGTGGCGGGAAGTACATAGCAACCTACACCTGTGGGAGAGATGCCAATATTTATACATATATATGTGTATGGTATATAAATCGGCCTTTTTAGGATGTCTCAAGGTCCAATCTTCAAAATTGTGATATAAATATCTGTAACATATATATGTAACATATTGTATGAATTCACTTGTTCAGGCCTTCAAGCCCGAGATTTTCTGTGATTTAGTTGCTTCTTCTCCTTCAAATATTGCACAGCATTCGATGTGCTAATGGACACTTGAATTTATATTAGAGTAAAATTTATTTTCTCATTCCAAGTGCAAAAAGGATTGATGAAAAAACGATAAAAGCATAACCATCAGTTTTTGAATTGACAAAAACAAGAGCAATTTCTATGATGGGCAAAGAATAGGGGTGGACCGGTTCCGGTTCCGGGCCAGAACCGGGCCGGGCCGGGCCACCCGGAATGTTTTTTTTTTCTTCTTCTCTTATTTAACCCCCTACCCCTCCCCCTCCACCCCAAACCACCTCAAATGGCCCAAAATACCTAATCCAACCCAAAACTTAAAAAAATTTCAAAAAAAAAAAATTAAATTCCGGCCCGAACCGGGCCCGGCCCGGCCGGGCCGGTTCACTAAACTGGAGGCCCGGGCCCGGACTGGTATACCACCGGGCCGGGAGGCCCGAACTGGAACCGAACCGGTTCACCGGGCCGGTCCGGGCCCGCACAGTAGCGGGCCGGTCCGGTTCCGGGCCGGTTGGCCCGGCCCGAGTCCATCCCTAGCAAAGAAGTAATTAAAATATTTGAAAGGTTTAAAATGCCTAACCCTATTTCTCATCTCCGCCATTATCCGGCCCAAAGTATGATTCTTTTAAAAATCAAAGAATCTAAACTGCCCAAATGTATGTGGAAATGTGGAATCTGTCCCGTTTCATACCAATTTTCAGTACGGTTTGGTGTTGTGGTATGGTACTTCAGTACAATTTGATTCTTAAATACGAAGTAATTAATTTTTATGAAATAATTTTTTTTAGGTTTTAGCATTTGTGAGGAACATACAAAAGATTAAGAGTAGAGTTCGAACTTTTAAGGATTGAAAAGTCCATATTAAACTAACATTGTGCAATCATATCTAACTAAAAAACTAATAGTCCAACTATAATAAAGTTATAGCTTATAGCTCTAATCTTTCGGAGGATGCAGAGCAAACGAGGATGTTGACAAAGTAACTAAATTAAGTTTACATCTTTTGTATCATAGTTCTTACTAGTAGTATTATTTTTAAACAGGAAAGATCTTGTATATATGGTCCTATGGATGTACAGGAAGCTCCGTACGGACAAAGCCATCAGAGGCTCTTCTTGGTGGAATTTTTTGATGAATTTTTTTAAACACGTTTTTAATCAAGTCTAGTTTATCCATATCAAATTTCAGCTCAAAATTCGATCGGGAAAGCATTCAAATAAATTCTTGAAACATATGGCGCATTTTGCGCACATATAATGTGCAGCATATTTCAAGAATTTATTTGACTGCCTTTCCGATCGAAATTTGAGCTGAAATTTGGTATGAATAAACTAGACTTCATGAAGAACATTTTCAAAAAAAATCATCAAAAAATTCCATCGGGAAGGGCCTCTGATGGCTTTGTCTATACGGAGCTTCATGTACATCCATATGTACAGGAACAACCCTCTATTTATAAAATTTAGTATGCTAACTAATTGTATTGAGTAGTGGTGGACTCGGGTCGGGCCACCCGGCCTGTGAACCAGCCCGGCCCGCTACTATGCGGGCCTGGGACCGGCTTGCTACTGTGCGGGCCCGGGACCGGCCCGGGACCGGCCCGGTTCACCGGTTCGGGTACCGGGCTTTGACTCGGCCCGAGGGGGAGACGGTTCCGGGCACGGTGCTGCCAAAATGAGACTCGGCCGGGCCCAGGCCCGGTTCGGGCCAAAATCAATTTTTTTTTTTGTTTTTTCATTTTTTTTTATTCCAACGGGTTGGACTGGGTGTTTGGGGGGGGATGATGGGGGGTCGGGGGTTAATTAGAAAATGCAAAAAAAATAAAAATAAAGAGGCCCGGCCCGGACCGGACCCGGTAGCTACCCAGGCCGGTCCCGGGCCCAACGTTTCAGAACCGGCCCGAATCCACCCCTGGTATTGAGGGTCCAAAGAGTATGCATTATACGATCTATACCAAAACCTTGAGTAACCACAATGTATGAGTTAATATATATGGAGTATATATATTCTTTGTATAACCAATTTTCTAGGACAGGACGGTTTAGTTCAATACGGTTTTGGTATGATTTTGTGATGGTTCTTATTTAAGAACTGATATTGTACCATATTATTAAAAAATTCTGATACGGTACGGTATTATATTTTTCCGGTTCGTTTGAATCCGGTACACTTCTGGACAATTCTCGGTACAGAACGAGAAACCACAGATCCGTGTTGAGCCCTATTTATAGCTTCGTCCTTTGCAGCGTCTTCATGTCTTCTTGACCAACATGTGCTCTTGAGAGGGAGCTGTTGTTGCTATAGTTAGGAATGGACAAGGTCTGGTCGTAGGTTTAGGCTATGTTTGGCGCGCCAGTTCAGCTAAAAAAGGGCTGAAATCTCTAAAATTCAGTCAATTTTGATCAAAATAGACTTGTTTGTTAGGAGGGCTGAACTGGGCTTGATCTCAAATAATAGGGTCATGAACTCCAACGTTGACGAAGGTAACGTTTACACTCAGCCGTATCGTTTCAGACTTTCAAATCCCAATATATCCCTGTTCAATCTCACGCCACAGCTCTCGACACCTTTTCTTCCTCGATTGATCACCTAAGTTTCATTGTAGAGCCCTTCAGGTTTTACTTATTCCCCTCATTCCCTACTGATACAGATCCCATTTCCTCCTCAATCTACAAGTTATCTTTCTCTACGATACTCCATCGGCTCTCTCTTTCTTTTCTCCAAGTTATATTTTTTTTTGCGGATTCCAAGTTATATTTCAAAGAATCACCAAATTTTAATCTTTCTTCAGGGGAGTAATAGATTTCTTATCTGTTTGCGCCTTTTCAAACTCTCACGTTTGATGAACTGCACTCAAGAGAACCATCTCCTCATGGAGTCATCATGGATGGCTTGAATTAGCGGAGAATGCTATGACCAAATTTTAATACGTAGTACTTCCAATGTTCTTAAATAAATGCAACGGTCAACATTTCATACTTGTCGATACACAACTTTGACCATTAATCTATATATATTTGTATTAGTAAAAATGTTTAAAAAAATAGATTTTGAAAATTTACAATGGAGCGAATTTAAAAATATTTTGTTCATAAAAAATATTAATACATTAATAAATAAAATGTAGTCAAAGTAGAACATGTGAATAGTGTAAAATTCAAAGTGTTGCATTTATTTAAGAACGGAGATAGTATTTTTTATTGTTTCATATATTGAAGTGTTTTTAATATATATATTTTGTATTTAATGCGCTATATTTTACGGAGTATATGAATATACACACATATAAATATGTAATAACAATCTCAATATTTATTAAATTATAAAAGCATTATAATAAATATTTATTGTGTTAATTAACATATGCCCTTTAATGTAATTTCATATTAGTTGGACAATTTTCAGCTCTTTTTGCCAAACATGTGTACTTCATTCAGCTAAGAGTTTAGATTCAACACTTTAAAGTTCAGTTCCAGACAATAGTCTCTGATTCAGACAATAGCCCCCGATTCAGACAAAAGTCTCCAGCTTCAGCTCGTTCTGCCAAACATATCCTTAGTCTGAATCGGGACATGCTTATTCTTGTGAGTTGATAATAGATTGGTTCTAGAGTTCTAGTAACCCACCCCCTATTTTCCTATTGGCTGAAAGAAAGATCTGTTGGGGGTACATTGCAGCCTCATCAAACAGCTCTTGAGACTGTTGGAGGGCCTGGTGGATGCGAAGATTATTTTTTCTATAAATATCTCTTTTTCCCCAATGTTTTACAAATCTTCAATTCTCTCATCTTCATTATTTGTACTCTCTATATTATGATATAATATTTTAAAATTTGCATCTTATCATTGTATATTTATATCTAAACACATTCTTAAACTTATATTTAATACTTCCTCCGTCCCATTAGAAGGTTCTCCTTTTCCTTTTTTGGATGTCCCATATAAAGGTTCTCATTTCCATTTTAGGGAACAATTAATAATCTTAAAATTATTAAATATTAAAAATTTATAAGATCATTAAATATAATACATTTATTTTAATATTAAAAATAATACATTTATAAGATCACAGTTATCAATACTAACTACATTATAATATATACCTATTAAAATTATTTCTCAAAATATACTCGAAGTACTTTATTTAATTATTGTCTAAATAACTGTACCGTTTTGTTATGAGAACCTTCCAACGAGACAGAAGTAGTATTAATATTCATCATCACTCATGGGGTTGTCTTTCAATAATTTCGTTGCGATT
This sequence comes from Cuscuta epithymum, assembly GCA_945859915.1. Lineage (NCBI taxonomy): Eukaryota > Viridiplantae > Streptophyta > Magnoliopsida > Solanales > Convolvulaceae > Cuscuta > Cuscuta epithymum. The sequence goes on from CAMAPF010000958.1 coordinate 1,125,678, forward strand.
TGAACACACTATTGTTTCATTAAAAATGTTGTAAATAACCTTTTCTATGCACAATGTCATGAAGATGAGAATAACCAATGCCTTGACACATGTCATTTATACCGTAGTAAAATAAAAACTAAGAAGTGAATAATTTGTAATACATGATAAATTTATCTAATAAAAATAAATACAATAATATGTGACTGATATTTCAAATAAATTGTGAGGTTTGAGTTGAAAATAATGACAAATCCTCATGTTTTGGAGATTTGAAGCTATCTCTTTGTCAATTGATAAATTCACCGGTTTTAAAAGTTTTAAAATGCTTTTGGTGGCGATGAGGATTACCATTTCGTATAAAATCTCTAAATGACTTTACCCATTTAAGGCTACACCTATTTAGGTGTTGATACGGTTCCAAAACCAGACTTGAATTGATTGTTTGTTTTGTAAATCTAGAATGAGATTGGTTTTTGAAGCAATACAATACTCGTTTCAGATATATTGGACTTGAACTTGCTAGTGAAATTAAATTCCTTTTGTGTGGGAGAGAGAGGGAAAGTGAGAAAGTAAGGGAAACTCTAGAAACAGCTACAGTCCACAGTAGTACTTTTGCGGAGTGATGTAATTGATACATACTATTCCCTCTTTTCTTTTTTATTAGTCATTCTTTCCTTTTTGAGACGTTTTTTTTATCTGTCCTCCTTTCCATTTAAGGAAAGTTTTTACTCTAAATATACCTTTATACCCCAACTTTTATTACCATTACCCCTTTCTCTTTCCTACTTTTTCATTTACCCACTACTCATTACACCTTTTACATTACCCCTACTACTTTCCTCTTAAAACCCGTGTCAAAGCCTAAGAGGACTAATATTAAAGAACGGAGGTAGTACATATTAGCTTAGAATACTTTTCGTGCATAAATCATTTGTATGAGACTTAGAATTGGCTCTCAATTTAAATAATGATCTTCAATATATCATTCTTGGTATGAGATTTGAATATGAATCTTTACGGCCTGTTTGGATTGAGTGTTGGGGAGTGTTAGTAATGGAAGTGTTAGTAAGTGTTAATACTAACACTTGTTTGGGAGAAAAATTAAGTGGTGTTAAGAAGTGTTAGTAAAGGTTAGGAAGTGTTGATAATAACCTCCCAACACCTCAATTGTCCACTTTTTCAACACCCCAATTTGGAGTGTTTTGAAGTGTGGGACAATTATTACCCTTCTCATTTACCATAAAACATAAAATGCTTCGACATCTCACTTCAAATCTCTTTCCCGTAGGTCTGACGGTCTGCCATTTTCATCTCTTCTCCTTACTCGTTTCTTTTGTCTCAAGATAAAATTATTAACACTTCCATTATTAACACTTCATTCATTTGACTCTCCCAAACAAGGTAAAATAATGTCTACTTAGAGATCTCACGTTTGATGATTTCCGAATCAAACTAATTAATCATGAACAGAGGCTATCATATATGCGAATTCAGCATAGTTATTACACGCCACATGTTTTCTTTTGGACTGAAATTTGCTGGTCTGGTCTGGTCTGGTCTGTTTAAGTCTGGTCTGGTCTGGTCTGGTCTGGTCTGAACTGGTCTGGTCTGGTAAACGTCTGGTCTCTGTGTATTTTATAACTACGAAAGTCTGGTCTGGTCTGTTTAAGTCTGGTTTGGTCTGGTCTTTTTAAGCCTGGTCTGGTCTGGTCTGGTCTGTTTAAGTCTGGTCTGGTCTGGTCTGTTTAAGTCTGGTCTAGTCTGGTCTGGGACTGAAAACAGTCCAACAGAAAACATCCTTACTCCGCACATCATATTTTGGTCTTTTCTTGCAACCTTTTAAGAATCCTTCTATTATTCTGGCTTATTCAAATGTTGATTTAGCTACTTGTCCAAATAGGAGTCGTTCTACTGGTGCCTATGCTATCTTTTTTAGTCCCAATTTAGTATCACGGTGCTCCAAGAAACACAACCAATTGTTTCTCGTTCATCTACTGAAGCAAAATGTTAGATCATTACTTATACTATCCAAGATACTATGCACATTGAATCAATCTTGTCTGAACTCGATATTCTTATACGTTCTCTAGTAAAGTTGATCTGTGATAATATTTTTGTTTCTTACACATACTAGTTAATCGGATACAGAATGCTCACAATAAACACATCAATATTGACTATCACTTTGAACATGTTGCTTATGGAGATCTTATTGTCAGATATGTTCTCACTCAATTAGCTAATATTTTTACTAAGAATTTATCTTCACAACGGTTTTAGTTATACGTACCAATTCAATTTGGGCATAGTTCCTCCTACACAAATTGAGGGATGTAATATTGTATAATAAAATCTTCATGGTTAGTAATTCTAGGAATTAATTCCACTTTTGGTCCTACGAGTTTTGTGCCAATTCCACATTTAGTCCACGTCTTTTACTTTGTCCACTTTTGGTACTTGACTAATGTTTTTTAACCGTTTGTGGTCCTTTTCCGGCGATTTTAACCACTGGAAACAATGCCGGAAGGACCATATATGGGCGAAAACCCAATAGTTGTGGATCAAAAGTGGACAAAGTGAAAGATGTGGACTAAATGTGGAATTGGCCTAAAACTCGTACGACCAAAAGTGGAATTTATTCGTAATTCTAGTACTAATAGACATCCTATTGTAATCAGGTTATTCTTTTATATATATGATACTACGGGTTACCACTTACCAGTCGAGTTAATGCTATTCATTATTATTCACAAGTACAATACATTCTAATTTAGCTTTAATAATGTCACGTTTATTCTAATCACGCATTATTAATACAAGTTACAATAAAGTGGAGTAAATGTTTTATTGAGTAATTGTCAACACCAACCAACTCCTTTGAATGGAGTTATGAGGGAATACATATAGTAGATGGTAGTAGTTGAGAAGGCCAATGTGTCAGCCCCTCATTGGGATATCCCCACTCTATCATCATCTTTCCAAATCCATGCATAAACTGATTTTTCTACCAAGTCTAGGATACAAACCGAATAAGAGGGCTACGGGCTACCTATATGTCAGGCTCTTCTGATGCGATCACTAACGGAGCTAGGGGTCAACCTAGATTCCCACCCACCCCAAATGTAAAAATTCCTTAATTATTAATGCAAAAATTTATCTAATAAATTCTTTATATCAGCCCAGTCTGGGCCAATGCATGCTCTGGCTACGTCCCTTCTACGCCATTAGATCCAATGATGGGAACCATGCAATTTAGCATGCAAGACATGTACTCGGACCTTGCCAGACATGGTCCCAAGCATCAACAACATTTGTACTGTGGATAATGACGATGATATTCATTCATTCTCTTATATGATGTCGAGCGTACAATATATTCTAAATGGAACATGATGGCTTCTCCGGTGGTCTAAAGAGCTCCTCTTGATCCTGTCGGGTCTACGGTCTGAATCAGGCCATTGACAAGTAGCTCGACCTCTGGATCCAACTCACTCTCTCAAGTGGTATGGACCCTTGGTGGATTTGGATCGATTGTTATGGTTCTGGGTGAATATCACAACAATATGAATTTAAGACTCGTTGTTAGTCCCAACGAGATATAACTATTTTCGGAGTGGGCGTTGTTCATGTGGAACACATCCCACCTTTGAGATTAGAGGCCTTAAGTTCAAGTCATCAGTGAGATGTGTTTGAGAACGTCGCTCTGGTTGAGTAATCACGAGATCGCCTATTTTAACAAAATAGTTTAACTATTTGTAACTAGAGTAATGATCCTGTCCAGCAATTTCCTGTCCGAACAGTGTCCGAACATGGACATTTGGGGCACTTCCCGGTGGCATTTTTTGATGAAATTTTTTGAGCATGTTCCTCACCAAGTCTAGTTTGTCCATACCAAATTTCAGCTCAAAATTCGATCGGGAAGGCAGTCAAATCATTTTTTTAAGTTGACTGCGCCAAAATATACATATAAAAACGCAGTCAACTTCAAAAATTGATTTGAATGCCTTCCCGATCGAATTTTGAGCTGAAATTTGGTATGGACAAACTAGCCTTGGTGAGGAACATGTTAAAAAAATTTCATCAAAAAATTCCACCGGGAAGGGCCCCAAATGGCCATGTTCGGACGGAGGCTTCTGTCCGAACGTGGGGACCTGAATATTCTTGTTTGTAACTATACTCTATTCGTCTCACTATATTTTATCAACTTTTTTTTTATAGTCTTTCCAAAGAAATTATTCGTCCAAACAACAAATATAAGGTTCTTGTTATTTTTGTACAAATCAAAACCATACTACACTGCTTAACTTTGTCAACTTTAGTGGGACTTGTTTTAACCAATAATATTACACTTTGCATCGAGATAAACCTTGAACCCCTATATAACTAAACTTTCCTATTAGAAATCAAATCTCCAAAACCATCGTCGTCGACTTCATGATTCTCTCATCAAAGTATCTAGTAAGAGCCCGTTTGGTAGCACCAAAATCGGCTGTTTTGGCTGATTCTGCTGAAATTTATGATATTCTGGCTGGAGTGGCTGTTTTGGCTGATTCTGATGATTTAAGAAAAAAATATTTTAAAAATATATTTTATTAATAAATTAAAGAAAAAATTATATGTAAAAATAGCTAAAATGGTCCTCTACAGTAACTTCAGCCAATACAGCCAGAAAAGTAACTCCAACCTTACTTTTCGGCTTATTACACAATTCAGTGCGCGAAAGTAAAAGTTACGTGTTTGGTGAAAAAGCTGGCTGATAAGCCTGATAAGCCGAAAACAGAGTTCTCCAAACGGGCTCTAAGTCTTTCATTTCTTCTATTTTTTGAATTTTTATAATTATACTACTCCGTTCATCTTTCTATTATTTTCTTCCCACACTGTATGATTAACATTTCTCTTTTTTTTTTTCCCCTACATAACTAAAATCATATGTTTCCGCATGCTCTTTTTTCCCGGCAAACAAGTACGTGTTTGGGCTTAGGTAAGTGGGGGTCGAAGCCCAGACTAAAAACAAATAAATTAGTATCACATAGGTTTTAAAACTACTAAAAATATGAAAATAAGTTCACAGCCACACAATTACTCTCTTTTTTTTTTATTCCATGGGGGTCTGGGGGGAGGAGGGCTGGGAAGCCTTGAGTAATCAGAGCTGAAACGCATTCCATTGAATTTCAAACCCTTATGTGCCTAGCGCGTTTCGAACTCGAGACCTCTCACTACGCACGGTTACCTCACAACCAGTTGAGCTGGAATGCTTGGTTAGCACACCAAATTAGAGCACAACTTAAGTGATGTTTGGATGAATATTTAAAATGTTGACGATTTGACAATTATTATGCATGTATCTTTCATTTTTTCCTCAGCCAACCCCATTCTGGATCTGCCCCTGCGTGTGAGTATAACTATCTTTTAATAATAATTATTATTATTATAATGTTATCATTATTATTAGGCTAAATGGTCAAATAGGTACATGAACTAACTTGAAATGTTCAATTAGCCCCTTATATAGGATGTTCTGCCCGGCCGTTGCCAATTGGGGCGGTTCCCGGTGGAATTCTTTGATGAAATTTTTTGAGCATTTTCTTCATTAAGTCTAGTTTACGCATACCAAATTTAAGCTAAAAATTCAACCGGGAAGGCAGTCAAATGATTTTTTGAAGATAACTGCGCAGTTAAACAACGCAGTACATTTTGGAAAATCATTTGACTGCCTTCCCGATTTAATTTTTAGCTGAAATTTGATATGGATAAACAAGACTTACAAAAGAAGATGCTAAAAAAATTTCATCAAAAAATTCAACCGGGAACCGCTCCAATTGGCGACGGCCGGGCAGAACCTCCTATATAAGGGGCTAATTGAACACTTTAAGTTAGTTCATGTACCTATTTGACCCTTTAGCCTTATTATTATTAATGCTATTACTATTATTATCGAGTATATGTGATTAACATTCGAATCGAATATACCGATATTCTTCTTTTCTTTTGATAACAATTCAAATATCAAATTTAGTATTCCTATTTGTATATGAATTTGAATTTTTCGAGCTCGAATAGCCTTATACAAAGTAATCGTGAATCGAGTATAAATTAGGGGAATTCTAATTGCAGCCAACATTTTACTATTCACAACCACCCGTAAATAATTTTTTTTCTAAATACCTATATTGCCCATCCCCTTAAATCGATTAATACGTTATCTCCTTCCACCCGTTCACCTGCTGCCGCACTACTTAATTCGGAGATGAAGTGCAAATAGGCAAAAAACATATGAAGCTCAATTTTAACATCCCAACAATTGTTTGAAACAATAAATTAATTAAAACCAACTTCCAAAGCTAAGAACAGGGAAAAAACACGGATCGAAAGAACACCAGTCTCTTGAACTTCAAAAAAGAAAAAGAAAATAAAATAAATTGAAACCGGCCATCTAGTAGTTTCCATCTTGAATCCAGGCTACGACAGCGAAAGACACTAGATCAGCAGACACTTTTTTTCCCCTTGGAAACAGCGAGAAGATGGTTGGGATTACAATAATCAGGAGTACTCTACAAGTCTGCATCTCTATCGCCTTTGGTGGCTTGGGCTAGAAAGTTTAACCAAGAATCAAACCACGCCTAGGTTTTGGTGGAGTGCAACGCCGAATGAAAATCAAACAAGTCCATCCCAAATCCGATTCTCAATTCAGACCTTTCCCCAATATTGCCCAGGTTTTAGTTCTTGTCATTGTATAATTACTCCGTATCAGAGCTTTGCTTCGTGGGAGACAGTCTTCCCTCTCAATGGAGGATCAAATTTCCTAGAGGAAGGAGATAATGCTCCGTGTCGAAAAGTGGATTTGATGCTAAGTTACGTAAAGGGTATTTTAGAGATTTTATAAATATGTGGCTGTGTTTAGTAAAATGGTGGCCGTAGAATTACCCTATAAATTATTTGATTAGTTAGTTAGTTTATTATCGTAAGCCCAGGTCCTATGCCACCGAGCAGCCCTTACTCTCGATTGCTGGGCCGTCTGCCCATCTCGGCCTATGTACCCAGACCCGACCCTGGCATCCCAACTGCCCAAGTCAAGGCTTGCGTGCTAACGGAGCACGCCAACACGGAAGCCTGAGCAACAACCGGTGACCCACGTCGACCACGGACCACCCCTTCCGCCCTTCTTCTGATATCTGACTCATTCTCCGGTGCGACGGCTGACAGTCCTCCCATCTCCAGGTAAGCCGTTAATCAGCTGAATCTAAGTGTTCTTTTGATAATCTCATTCTCAATTAAAATTGTTCAATTTTATTTGTTGAATTCAAATTGAATGTTAATTGTCGAATACTTGAGTTGTTGAATGGTGCAGCGGGTTCTTCAGATTTTATAAATTATTGATTTTTTTTGGCAATTCTATTCTGATATATGATAATCTCATTAAAAATGTCAATTACTCCGTATATTGTAACTGTGGGTTTGTTAATTGGCAATTTGTTACAATGTAATTTTTGCAATTATACTCATATTATTTCAATTGTAGTCTGTCTAGATTGTTTGACAAACAATCCCTATGTTACAATATTATACACCGAAACTTAAACGGCCGAGCATCAATGATTCTTCATCGAATAATTTAATTTTTTAATCAAATAATGTCATTCCTAATAATGAAAATAATGTTGAAAATTAAGGTATTCTTCAATTAATTTTTTTATTTAAATTTCATTGTTTTCTTTAGTACTGTATTATTGATACATAGTAGTACTTCGGTGTGATTTATGTGCTTATGTGCCCCCAACTCACGAGTCCTGGTTCCGCAACTGGCCCCTCGCCCTGCTCATGGCACACCTCCAGACGTCCCCTCCTCCTCCTCCTGCATGCAGCAACACGCAGAAGGTTCCGACATAGGCACTTGGCGAGTTGTGACTTCAGCCTGATTCGTGAAGGCAAAAAACAAGACAGTGCCCCCTATTCGTCTGTTCTTATAATTTTCAAATAAATTTAATATGATTGAATACATCAACTGGGTAGTTTATTTCCAGAACATTTGGTCAATTTATGCATCACATTTACAGTAAAAAATTCCTTCAACACATTATTTGATTTTTTTTTCATAGCAAATTTCATTTTTTTATAGTTTATGATGCCTGAATTCATTAATTGATCTGTTAGCCCGGGCAACTGCCTACTGCCTAGGGCCTCACAATTTAGGGGCCTCAAAAAATAGTTTTTAGTATAAGTAGTATTTTATAGTTGGAAATTGGACAACTCCTCAACTCCCTGGCTCCCAGCTAGACACGAAAGCGGAAAGAAGTAGGCTTACAGGCCAAACAACATTCAACAGTCATTCATTCAGTTAAGTCCCTCCAAAATCGGCAATCTCAATCACAGTTCAATCGATTCCTCAATCCTCATAGGCAGCGAGACGCATAGCCGAAAGAGTGGAAGAGGCAGTGAGGCCCGTGACGTTTTTGGCCTCGACACGCTAGCGCCAATTGATCGATAGACGATGCAATTACGATTGAAGATTCTCTTGATTCCTCTTTGCTCCTTTCGACTTATGTTCTTTATCGGGTATGAGTCAATAAAATATGGAGTAGTAATGACCCGCACCCGTTTTAGATTTCAGACCTTTGTTTGTACTTTAGTAGTTAGGATGTTTTTTACTTGAGCTGAAACTTTTTAATCTGGTTTGGTCTGGTCTGATTTGGTCTGAACTGGTGTAGTCTGAACTGGTCTGAACTGGTCTGTTAAATGTCTGCTCTATGTATATTTTACAACTACCGAAGTCTGGTCTGAACTTGTCTGACCTGGTCTGAGGTTGAAATATAAGTGTAAGTAAAAACATCCTTAGTACACTATTGCCCAAATGCCCACTGCCCAATTCACTTTTTATCATTAATTTGTATGCAATTTTTCAGTTGGGGGGGTTAATAATAATTGTTACTTTGTTATTATGCATATATGCTTAGTATACTTATTATGTTTTGTTAAGATTTTTTTATGACTTTACTTGTTTTCATATTTGTTTGATTATTTATTTTATCACCAATTTTGCACTTTAAAAGATAAAAGGATAGGGTATTAAAAAGTTCAATTTTGGTGCATATTATATGTTACATTTAAATTTATGTTTCTCAAATGGTGTATTTGTATTCATTTTATCATTTTTATAACTTTGTCTTATAAAAATCACATTAGTATGATTTGTGAATATCAAGTCTTTTTCGCCCGCCTAGGGCCCCCAAAATGCTCAAGACTGCCTTGTATATGCAGCACACTTACACTTTCGTGCTCTCCAAATGTAAAACAATATAATAGAGTTACATGGTGTATGTTTATGATCACTTTAGTATTTCTAGAATCATAAGTTTTATCCTAAACATCTGGTGCCGTAGAAGGAAAATACCTCATGATATATGAAATTGACGGAAGAATGCTTATTTACATATTTTTGTAACACATAGTGTGCATAGGCTAAGGTGAACATTTTGTTTGTTTTTTCTTGAGTCAATAGATTTGATGCAGTGCAACATTTTGAGACTCTACAAGTATTGCCATGGCACGAAAGCAAGGGAAATACTTGGAGGCATGATTTGTAGTGAGGGAGCATACACTAACATTTGATGATTAAAACATTGTCATAATTCAGAGATTTCGATGAACATTTAATTTTTATGGCTTCTTTAGAAGATCTACACATATGTCTATTACTTTTTCTAAGTTACATTTGCTTTTGCATTTAGATAAGTTACACTTATACTTCTCTTCCCTTCTATACCCAAACATACTCCATCGTAACACTTTCAACACTGACGCCAGTTTAACACCTTTCCCGAAAATACTGAAGCTATATACTTGCTTTCATTTAATAAGTGATTTTGATTATGCTTTGCATGTTCGTAAATCAAATGAAGAATACCACTCAGATGTGTTAATGGTTGAATTCAGTTATATTGGATAGCAAAAAGCAATGGAGTTTTGCCCTACATGTTCGAATTTATTGCAATTTGGGTTGCCGGATATAGACCGTCCTGCTGGTTTCCGCTGCCCTACTTGCCCCTATGTGTGCGCCATTGGACCCAGGGTGCGGTACCTTAAGGAAAATTTCTCTTTTGATACTGGCATTACTTTTTGTGTTTAATTAACGTTGTTGAATTTATTTTTTATTTTCTTTTCAGATAAAAATCAAGAGAAGACAGCATCTAGTTCGGAAGAAGCTTGATCCAGTGCTTTCAGTTGACTCACTGGCTACAGCCCAAAAAACTAAAGGTTGTAAGGGAAATTTTCTTTTCTTATTATTTATTTATTTATTTATTTATTTATTTATTTATTTATTTATTTATTTATTTATTTATTTGTTTGTTTGTTTGTTTGTTTTTGTGTTTGTTTGTTTGTTATTTGACACAATTTTAGAGCCTGTCTGGTAAGGGTTATCTGGTTTTTAAAGGGTAAAATACTTATCTGTTTCACCAAAATAAGTAAAAAAGCACCTTGTTCTGCCTATGCTGAATAACCTGAACAATGTTTTGAAAGGGATACAAGGATATTAATTGCTGGTTTGAAGTAATCACTTCCATGCAAGTTTTTTCAGGAGTCTTTGGTCTAATCATTCAGGATTGAGTTTTTCTACTGGTGATGAATTTGAAAATCTTGCTCATATTCTGTTTTATTATTGACTGTATATCCTTTAATTCTCATAGATCAAATGTCTTTAGTAACTTGTTCTATGTTGGGAGGACTAGGAGCACAAAAATGTCAAAGAGGCGATTGACATTTGTACTTTGTAATAATGTAACTGACATCTTGCTTGGGGGCCATTTTCAACCAGGAGAATGCTTGGGAAAGAAAATAGGGAGGAACAAAATTTTGAGTGAATAAAATATTTGTTGGCATTTCGTAAATCATTTTTAATACAATTAATGTTTTAATTTTTTTTCAATATGTATTTCGGTATCATAGATTTTATATTGTAGATATAGATTTTAAATTAGTTTGAACGAATAATAAAAATAAAGTTGTTGAATTTCAATGGTTGTTCTATTTTCCTCAACAATGATCTTTTCTTCCAAATTTCTTCTATAATCTCTCTATTTCTTTCCCTGCCATTTTTCAAGTTACAAAAAGACCCATAGCAGTTCTTTTCACTTCCTTGCAAAAAAATTCAAGTGACAATGCCAGTACAACTTCTGTCTTAATAGTACAAAAAAAACTCTTCGTTTTGGGAGAGATGAAGGTACTGTATACTAACTTGAGATGTGTAAAATTTGTTTGTTATATACACATGCAGAAAGATGCCCTACTTGTGGATTCGATGAAGCAGCTTTTGTGGAGATGCAGACAAGGTCTGCAGATGAGCCTGCAACACGGTTTTACAAATGTATAGGATGCGGATTCACTTGGAAAGAGGACTGATAAGTTGATGTTTGGCCTGATCAGATACGTCTTCAAATTTTAATTAGGCTTAACCATCATACAAATAGGACATTTGTGGATGGTGATGGATCTATTGCATATTGGCATCGAGCCATTTTTTTGTTTGGGCAGAATTTTTTGGACTTTTGAGTACTTAAAGTGTGTTCTCTTATATGGCATCAATTTATTTTTATATTCAATTTTGGACGTGATTTTCACTATGGGTCGTCCGGAAAGAGTCTCTCTGCGTACATCGGAGTTTAAGAAAGTGAAAATATATGGTTTTGGTTGAGTAAGAAAAATGTAAATGAATGATAGTCACACACAACTTTCCAAAAAGGGAAATGAGAACTATTTTTGGGACGGTCCAAAAAGAAGAAAATGGTCAATTAAGTACACTAAGTTGAAGGCTGTGGACTGTGGAGTAAAGAATACATCAATTTGCAACTCAAATGTAAAGGTACTTGTACTCGGTTGTTTGGTGTTAAAGCAGTACATCTGTTACATTATAATGTTAACATTACTGACTTGGCAAACGGAACTGTGAGATGTCATAAAAAAAGTCATGTCATCCGTAAAAAATCATCCAAAAATTGGGATAGGTTCAAAAAACCAGATCTAGTGCTACAGGGGTAACCATCTAGAGTTAGGGATGGACCCGGGCCGGTCCGGTTCCGGTTCCGGGCCGGGCCCGGGCGGGCTTTTTTTCGGGTTACATGGGCCCGGAACCAGCCCGGGTTGATACCGGGTCCGGGCCTAACCGGGCCGGGCCGGGCCGGGCCCGGTTCAATGTTTTTTTTTTTTTTTGACTTTCTTATCTCCCTACCCCCCCCCCCCCCTCACCCCCACGCCCCAAACCTCCCTAAAACACCCAGCCCTACCCTAGGAAAAGAAAAACAATTGAAAAAACCAAAAAATAAAATAAAAATGAACCGGGCCCGGCCCGAACCGCCCGGGCCGGTTCAACAAAAATAGGGCCCGGAACCGGCCCGCCCGACCCGCCAACACGGGCTAAAAGCCCGGAACCGGCCAACCGGGCCCGGTCCGGTCCGGGCCCGCACAGTAGCGGGCCGGTCCGGTTCCGGGCCGGTTCAGCCCGGCCCAGTCCATCCCTATCTAGAGTGAGGATCTTGTCGCCGCCACCTTCTGCGTGCTTCTCGCGGCTAGCTCTACCTTGTTCGCGACACCACTGCTCTTATTTCGTTCCTCCAGGTTTGAGCTGCCTTCGTCGTCATCTAGGTCGTTGTTGTTCAGGGCTCCGTCGTGCATCGTCAAGTGAAGCTCGCCAGCTGCTGCAGAATCTTGTCATCGGCTCTGGAGGATCTCTGCCGCAGAAGGAGAGACGAAAGGGTATGAGAACTTCATATGCGCAACCCAGAGGCAAGATCCGAAGGGAGTCTCTGATTTTTCCCAAGCTCCACCATGCATTAAGGTCCGATAGAGAGCAGCCACAGCAGGTCACGCTCCTCTCCTCTCCGCCTGAGTTAGCATTTTTTAACGGTGCATTAGTTTTTGTACTACTCTACCACTAAAATGCAATTATATGTACCATTGTGTTTGATATGCAAGATGACGTACTCTTTACTCCACACGCTGCAACTTCATGTACTGAATTGACCTTTTCCTCGTCCAAAAAGGAAACCGGGAACTATTTTGCGGGACGGAGGGAGTAACTATGTTTAGATTGTATTTTCATTTGTATTTTGGATGTTTTTACGAGACCAGACTTCTGTAGTTATAAAATACATAGAGATCATACATTTAGCAGATCAGATTAGTTCAAATCAGATCAGACTAGACTTAAACAGACCAAACCAGATTAGATCAGCAAATTTCATTCCAAGTAAAAACATCCTTTGTCTACCTATTGTTTTGCCATTTACTTGTTTGAACAGAAATTGCCCTAAATAGGAGTAAAAACGTTTTGAAATTCCAAAACAGGACTATCTTGTTTTTTATTCCGTAAATATGAGTAATCTGCCAAATTTGGGGGGAAATGTCATGTTTAAAGCCTAGTAATTCCAAACTTGGCACAAATTTACTTCTATTCAGGGAATAAAAAAACATGATAGTCCTATTTAAGGAATTCTCTCTTGTTTGAAACATAAGTCATTTTGATGTTTTTTGCATTTCCATTCAAATTTTACTCATCTAAAATGTAAAGTGTAACTTCAATTTAGTTTTTGCAATAAACTTACGCTCAAAGTTTTAATGTATAAATATTGTTATATAGAGTAGCATTCTCATAAGGTCAGGCTGACAAAAGTTGCTGTGAGATGAGTTTATTTAGGGACCTCCTGATGAAATTTTTTGATAATTTTTTTTAGCATATTCTTTATTAAATGTACGTGATCTTCACAAAATTTCAGCTCGATGTTCAATTGAGAAGTCAGTTAAATAAATTATTGAAACATATTGCGCATTGTCTATATACATAAAACACAATATGTTTCAATATTTTATTTAACTAACTTCCGAGTTGAATTTTAAGTTGAATTTTTGTAAAGATAATCTATACTTAATGAAGAACATGATAAAAAAATTTATCAAAAAATTCCACCACGAAGGGCCCTAAATTGCCTTGGGTTGACGGCGATTCGTGTCAAGCCGGTTTGATATGATCGCCCTCTTGTTATATATTTAAGTGAAAATGGTCAAATAAGCTCTTCTACCTTTTCAAACTATCATTGAAGTCCTTGCACTAAAGAAAATACCATATTAGTACACTTGCTTCAAAAAAATGATCAATTTGGCCATTTTGACATGCAAGAGCAGCTTTTTTATATTAAAAAATTCTAAAAAATTGCTAACATTTGAAGAAATATAGATAAAAATTGTGAAAAAATTCAGAATGTCAAAGTTAAGGTGACGGAAGGAGCAAGAGGAGATAAGGAAGAGAAAAAGAAAAAGAAAAGAAAAAAAACAAGTTGGGCAGTAGGGCACCACGTCAGCAATATGACTGGATAACCTGGCCTTCACCTGCTCAATTCCAAATCTGATCATTTTTTTAAAAGTTGGGTGACTTAATTGGGTGTTTTTTAGTTCGAGGACTTAATTGACTTTTTCGATATACTACAAGGAGTTATTTGACAGTTTTCCCTTTAAAAAATTGCAAAAAATGCTTTGTCTAGGTCTAGGTCTGGGACCGGAGACCGGACTGCCCGAGTACCTAAGACCGGACCGGAATCATAAATATTCGGGTCAGGCCCATTAGTTTAAACATTTTGTATCATATCATTTAAAATGTTTTACAATTGAAACGTTAGCTACAATAGAGTTTGAGATGATCTTTAAGGGAAAAAATAGTTAGTGTAATAAATGTTGTAAAAAAAGATAAGAGAGTTGGTGCAAAAATATGAAACAGAAGAAAAAATACATAGAATAAGAGTCGTTGAATTTTTAAAACATGAAGTTTACCAAAACGGGCAAGTATATCCTAAATTAATATAAACTGCAAAAAGGAAAAATTAAGAAATAATTCAATACGGAGGGAGCTTGTTATTTAGTAAGGCCCTTAGTTTTGTTTTACACTAGTATCTCATCCGTGTGTTACACGGGATGTAATTTATATATATTATAAATGAGCATTTATAAAGTGTTTAAAAATTTGTATATAGAAATAAGGAAAAACTATCAAATAAGCCCTCGTACTATGACAAAAAAGTCAATTAGGCCCTCGTACTTTACAAACACTCAATTAAGTCCTCAAACTGTTAGAAAACGTTCAATTAAGCCCTTTCGGACGGTAAGTAACCGGTTTCCCAGTTAAACGGCGACGACGGCGACGATGTGCTCGAACCCCAGCAACGGCAGCTGCCGGGAAACAGGTTATATTTAACTGGGAAACCGGTTACTTACCGACCAAAAGGGCTTAATTGAACGTTTTTAATAGTTCGAGGACTTAATTGAGTGTTTGTAAAGTATGAGGGCCTAATCGACTTTTTCAGTATAGTACGGGGACTTATTTGATAGTTTTCCCTAGAAATAAAATACGGAGTATAAATTATTGCTTGATTGAAGTATTAAGTCTCCCTCTGTCCCTGCATATCAAAACCACTAGCTTCGCCACGCGCGTTGCGCGATTAGAACAATGCCCAATGAAATCTTATAACGTGAACGTTTGGCTATTGTTTCCGTGACCACAAAAATGATACATATAGAAGGAAAAAATGAATGCAAAATTGAAGAGAATCATATGATAAGTAATTAATTACTCCCTACGTCTTGCTAAGATTATCTCAACTTTCCTTTTCGGTTCGTCCTACTAAAATCATCTATTATCAAACTTGATAAAATTTATGTGATTCTAAAGATCCTTATTTTATTTTTACTTTATTAATTCCATATGAACCACATGAACTCATTTTTTTATATCCGCACCACCTCCTTGTGTGCTAATATTATTGAGACGGATGTAAAATTACGTCAAACCCAATCTAAAAAATTGAACATGCAACAGTGAAATAAAGGAGATATAATGTCTTTTGACAGGGAGAGAGTACACTTTATGGAAATATGATTACACAATGGCTAAATCTTATATATAAACTCGATATCACACCAACACTTTTTACATGCCACTTATAAGTTTTAAAGATATAGAATGAAGATATGATTAGAGTGCAAAAAACAAATAGATAATGCTAAACTCACATGCACCTTGTTATCAATGCCTTATGATAGAATCACAATGCTATGTATTATGGACAAAAGACATATGTTACAATCTAGGATTTGGTGGATTGTACAAATGAGATCATGTCGAAAGAGCAACACCTTTTCAAAGATAGGATATCCTATATCATATTTAGATCAATTAGCCAATTACACATGCTATATATTTTTAGTGTTATATATTTTTTGCTTCCCTTCAATTTCCTTGAACATCCACCTGTGTCTCAAAACAAACATATCATAAGGGCATCCCTCACTAAGCCACCCCACAAGGAGTTCATTTGTAAAGTTACATACTTTTTTCAAACAAAAAACAAATTTCCCATGAAATATAAAAGTTACACATGATAAGTGTGCAGGATTGAATTAAATATGGCAGATGATAAATATATATGTTGTTTACATGGTTGAATTGTTAGTAACCACCCCAACAAAAGCATATTTAGTGCAAGTTTTGTGCAAAAAAAAAAATAGAGAGCCCGTTTGGTGACTCCGCTTTTCCGTTTATCAGACTTGTCAGTCAACTTTTTAACCAAACACGTAACTTTTGATTTCACGTGTTGAATTGTGTAATAATAAGAAAAAGTAAAGTTGAAGTTACTTTTCTGAATGTATTGGATGAAGTTACTGTAGATGATCATTCTAGCTATTTTTCACATCTTTTTTTCTTTATTTTATCAATAAAATATATTTTAAATATAATTATTCATAAATCAACATAATCAACCAATATAGTCAGAACTTCAGAAGTTTCAGCAGAATCATCCAATTCTGCCGATTTCAGTGTTACCAAACAAAATCATAATGTAATTAATTAATGTGCTTATCATTCTAAATAAAACTAAAAATTGGAACATTAGCATCACTACTATCTCATCCTCCAATTTATATAATTTAATGTTGATTATTCGATAAATACGAAGTACAAATATGCTCTTAAGAATTTTTTATATATAATTTGCTTTATCAGTTATTCTCTAAGTCAGTAGAATCGAAAAGAAAACTAAAGACATTGGATAATAATAAAGTCAGTCCCCAGCTAAAGATCCTATTGATCACAATAAATGGTTGCAATTAATATGAAATGTGAAAGAGCTTCAGTGAAACAAAATGTAGCAACTATTAAGCCAAAAGAGAACGTTTTGACGGAGTAAAGAAGGTTCATGAGTGAAAATTGAGAGTACTATCGATTAAGCTTAGAGGCCAACCATGTGTTGCTGTACTATTACACCAATACTTTTTTTTGTACCATTCATACCCTTACTTTCATTGGTGTTTATAAGTTTTTAGACAACACTTTTTATATACCATTCATACTCTTACTTTCATTGGTGTTTATAAGTTTTTAGATTTTAGATTTAGAAAGAAGGTTTATGAGTAAAAATTGAGAGTACTATCGATTAAGCTTAGAGGCCAACCATGTGTTGCTTTACTATTACACCAACACTTTTTATATACTATTCATACCCTTACTTTCATTGGTGTTTCTAAGTTTTTAGATTATAAGTTTTTAGATTCAAGGTTTTCACCAGAATGATAAGTATTTATGATGGACATTTATGTGAATATTTGCAAATCATTAGTGAATACAAATAAAAATAAATACAAAATAATATACTTTAGTCCAAATATATGCATATACATACCAATTATTGAAATTGTGTACCCTATAAAATCAATCCCGGCTCTAATATGGTTTTAACTTGTAATAGGATGATAGAAGTAACCACTCAAGCCAGGACCGACTAATACAACCACATAAACAAAAAATAATAAGGCATAATGTATTGGATAGATTTCTCAATTCAAATTAGTGTAAAAAAATTATAATTCATCATCGTTGCATTAATATATTACAATTCACTATTGTTGAGTTACTGAACTATTTGTTCTAATTCTATCAAAATAAGAAATACAAGTAGCCTATAGTTTGATTCCAATAGAAAAGATTAAACAAAAGCTAGTACACCCAACTTTGAATTCTATTAGTCCGGCCTACTTCACACCCTTACCTCTCACAAAAGTCTTACCTTCTCTCTTAGACATTACCTTTCACACACAAACATTGCACACCCACTTTCGTAGTGATTTAATGGAGATCAAGAAGACCACTTACATGTGTTGCCCTGCCTGTTTCCACCATGGATAATGAGGTTGCCAACAACCCTACCCATACCAAGCACCATCACCAGCTAGCAGTGCTATTATTTTCCCCCAATGTCCGGTTGTTCACTTTCCTTTGAGTTGAAAGTTTGATAAATTAAACAGTAACTTATAATCATTATACAATCCGGGCCCAAACATTTTTTAAACCAAACTCAAAAAATAGGTATTGATATGGAGATTTCCAAGTAAAGCTATGCATTTATAGCTTCTGTACGTTGTATAGTCTGCAATTTATAAGCAAATTCTAAAAAAGAATCTTCATTAATTAATTACTGATCAACAAAGCTTCAGAGGTAGTTGAGCCTTCAATAAATTGTACGTACAATTTGCATGAGGATGTAGTCATGCCCGTTTGCAATGTCCAACCCGCAATTGATCCACAAGTCTGAGCGGGAAAATATGCTTGAAATCCACTTGCTTATATATAGAGTTAGATGTCGGTTTGTTCACTTTCCTTTGAACTGAAATTTTGATAAATTAAACAGTAACTTATAATCATTATACATTTCGGTCCCAAACATTTTTTAATTCAAGCTTAAAAAATGGGTATTGATAGGCAGATGACCCAGATTAGATTTCCAAATAAAGCTATACATTTATGCTTGTGTACGTTGTATAGTCTGCATTTTAAAAGCAAATCATAAAAAAGAATCTTCATTGATTCTCTACTGATCAGCAAAGCTTCAGAGTTAATTGAGCATTCAATGAGTTGTACGTACAATTTACATGAAGATGAAGGGTTGGTTTGAAACTGCTTTTAAAAAAGCACTTCTCAGCTTTTGGCTTTAAAAAGCACTTATTTTCCCAAACACTACAACTTTTATTTTTCTCGGCTTCCGCGTCAAAAGTGCTTTTACTTTTTCATTACACAAAAGCATTTATTTTACCAAACACTACCCACTTTTACTTTTCAAAATCACTTTTTTCTCAAACACTATCAACTTTTATTTAATCACTTCTCCCCATTTCATTTAAAAAGCACTTTTTTAAAAGTAGAAGATTTGCAAACAGACCCGAAGTCATGCCCGTTTGCAATCTAATATATAGAGTTAGATTAGATTAGATGTCGGGTTGTTCATTGATTTTTTCAAAACTAAAATGTAAATACTACGTATACACTAATACGGAGTAGCTGGTAATATTTTATTAATACCAGCCACAAAATGATTCAGGAGGGCCATCACCTTGGCCGTTTGATAAATAAAGCTTTTCGCTTTCCCTCTAAAAACCTTTCAATGGCTTCTATTCCTTCAGCGCTTCTGGGTCTTCAACTTCCCGATCATCAATGCCCTCATCTCACATTACACTTCCCTAGAAATTATTCAAACACTCCCCCTTCTCTCCACTTCCCTGGACCGGGTTTTCACACAATAAATCCCCTCAAAATCAAGTCCTCAAGAGCAGTCAAATTTGCTGCCACGGGATCAGACTCCACGAAACCCCTAGAGCCAGACCCTCAAACTCTTCTCCAAGAAGTTGCAGTGAGCTCTGAATCTTCTTTTTGGCGTTAATTTCATTATTGACGAAGCTATTGCTAGTATTTTGATTATTGCCTTTTCAGGACAGTTTTGCCCTCCCTGCTGATTATTTTTCTCAGCTGCCTAGCGATCTTCGTCTAGATGTCAGTTCGATTCTAGGTTATCTTACTTATTTTTCAATTGTTTTTGTTATCATTTGCAAACCCCCTATTTTGTAATATATGCCTTGTTAATTAGTAAACCATGAATTGGTTAGCCTTTTCTGCCAGATAGACGTTTCTATGCGCGACAAAATTTTGCTGTGCATGGAATTTAAAGCTTAATTTATTTAAAAATGAAGTATTTATAAAAGGGAATATCACGCCCAGTAAAAAATCAGGGTGTCAGAAATTTATGTGCATATCATTGTTCCTTTTTAAGGAATGCATCCCTAGTAAAACTTTGACAGTTATTTGGGTCTTGAATTGATAGTATGAACTGATTTTAGAGTTTATACAATGCAATGACACTATAACCTTCATCTCAGTATGTCATATGTTATTTTAGTAGTTTATTCGTAAATTTGAGTTTTTTCTCTTGGAATAATGTGGTGGCCTGGTGGGGTCGGAATGTCGGATTACCTTTTCATTATCTTGACTTGTTTTTTAAATGGTATGAAGCTAAACGATGCTGCCTTTGATCTTTCAAATGGTCAAGTTCAACTAGAGGCAAGTTATTGCCATTATTTTCTTACTTTATCAGACGCTCTTTATTTTCCTTACTGAATGCATGATAAAAGATGATCCTTGAAGTTTAACTTTCCAGTGTGGGGAAGAGCTCGGGGAGACATTGGTTAATATTAGTCGAGCATGGGAGCTGGCTGACACATCAACCTCCACAGCTTTAATGAACAAGGTTCCTCAGCTAGAGAGCTCTTTGACCGGTTATCAAAAGTCAGGCAAGAAAAATGAAGAAATGCATATGAAGTTTGCTTTTCAAGCACATAGTGAATTAAAATGAATATAGAAATGCTGAACTATGCTATTATTGTTAGTTAGCACTGGGAAAGCGCTTATTATCTGCTGGAAGGAGGTTTCAGGCCATGGGACAGTATGGTGCAGGTGAAGTACAGCTGGTAGCGTATTCGAACTTTATTTTCTTTTTCCTTATGAACCCACACTGTTTGACTTCAAAAGAAAAATATAATAGCCAATTTATGTGAAACAAAAGCAATCAACTTCTGGTTCTCAAAGAGCGTAGTTTTAGAAATTTGCATAGGTAAAGAAAATCACTAAATATGATAGAAGCATATGTAAACAAATCTTAATTAATACCCATTACTTTAATAGATGATTCAGATGAATATGAATGGCAAAGGTGGGAATTAGCATTAAATGATTTCTTGATTTCATAAAAAAACACATCAGATAGGAGAATGCCAGGCTACGGTAAGTCGTATATGCGAAGATGCTACTATTTAATTCAAACAATCCTCTCTTACATGCATCAAAGTGATTATTTACTAAACTGTACACTATTGATCTAAAAACGCGCTAGGAGCAGAGTAGGACCTACGGCTAGACATGCTTAGACAGGGATCACTCGAGGCCTAGGTGAGACTGACTCAATGAAAAGTTGTAGGCAGATTAGTGAGGCCTAAAATTACTTTGTTGTGGAACTTGTCTTTTGCTTGACATCATTTAATTCGTGATTGAATATTTGAGTTGATACAGATTGCTGAAGTGATGATGAGGAGTGGGATGCTTTTGTCCAGATGTTCAGTATCTGGAGGTACTGATGAAAAATTAAAGCAGCAAACCCAAACTCTTAAGGTAGTTAGTGTGTTATCTTTGAAGTTGGAAGTTTATCTTGCAACTGGGAGGGAATTTGTGAGAGGGTATTTCTCTGGCGCAGTTTGGTGAGCTTCAGGTTGCACTGACATCAGGAAAAGCATACTTTGGAGCTGCCATTGGTGCGGTGTTTGGGTATCTGTTTCATTTTATCTATTTTTTTTTAAATCTCCATCTAAAACTAGTGTGGGCGTTATTATTGTTGTTGTTGTTCTTGTCCGTATCATCTTAACCTATTATTATAATTTATAATAATTAATATTATTGTTACTAAAGTTATTATGTACTTTCTTAGTAATGAATTTATAAAACATTCTAATTGAAATTGATTTAATAAAAAATACTATCGACTCCAATGAATAGTAGGCTTGCCCCTTATACACCCTTATGGCAGGACCCTTCCTTGGACACTCACATTGCAAGGATGGCTTCGTCCACTGGGCTGCCCTTTTATTGACTGCAATGAATTTATCTTCAAATCTTCAACTGAAAATACTTTTTATAACATAATAATCCTTTTTAAGTATTGAGATATTATAATAGATATACCATTAGGGCATGAAATTAACCCTACAAGCACCTGTCACTGTTCTTCTTCATTCCATGAAAGACACCTTATTCTTCATCAAATGGGAGTTTGAAGTGATACCCTAATTAGGGTAATCCCTTACGCTGCTTCCTTAGTAGCGCTGCTCTCTGATTTTATTTTATGCTCTGCAGGATATTATTGATCATATCTGCCGATGAACTTTTTCCCTAGCTTTTAACCCCCATTAGTATCTTTATAAATGACAGCTTTGAGTATTATTGAGAGTTTAGTTATAATAGACTGCTATAGGATATTGCCATATTGGTTTGTTATAATAATTCCATCATAGAAATTGTAACATTGCTACTGTTATTATTAATATTATTATTGTTCTCACTTTTATTTCCTGTCTTTCAAATATAGGATCCTTTCATGGGTATTAAGCCAACGCGTTGCAAGTATACCTGAGAGCTCATTTCAGTATTCAAATGACAATGCTTTGTTACTTTCTAAGGTAAGCACTGGGTACTGTGGTGTTAGAAGTCGCTTTTTCCATTTGTTTCACAATACAAAAGTGTTGTTGGTTGAAAATGAAGAGAAGTAATTCATACCTTCATTTTCTGTCTTCTTCGTCCCAAGTCTCAACTATAGTAATTTTCAACAGGCATGGGAAGGGTATCAATTAAGGGTGGTTTGGGTATTATGCTGTTTTTTTTTTGCAGTTTTAAAGATATTCAATGAGTTACTTGACCTAATGACCTGCATCTGTTGACATCTACGGAACTTGTTTCTTGTGCAGTCATTGCATGGAGCTCTGCTTGCTCTTCTTTATTCCTCGGCCATCTTGTCTGCTGTTACAACAGTTGGACTTATTTTACTTGCCAGACAGCTCAAGCCAGATGATAAATGAGCTTGAAGTGCCATCTCTCGAGTCAATAGAAGTTTGGTTCAGATGTAAATAGACAACACACTGTCCTTGATCTACTCTCGAAAAGACTTGTCTTCTGCTACTTAGCTGTGTTATCAAAACCGGACCGGGAGGTGACCCGGGCAAGGGACCGGGTCAAGGGTCAACCCAGACCCGGGAGGGTCAGCCCGGTCAACGGCGGGTCAACCCGGTCAACGTTGATTAAAAATAATATATATTCCTATATTCATAAACGCACACGCACACAGTGATACACACACACATATTAGATACACACTTATATATTAGATTAGAGGTATATGTTGAAAAGCCACTCATTCAAAATTAATATTGATTCTAAAACTATATTAAAAATTAATGTAACAAAAGTATTAATGTAAGTATGATTGATAGATGAAAGAAATAAACATGCAAAGGGTTTTTAATATAATATTAGAGCAATAGCAAAAATAGTTATTATTATAATTAATACTCCGTAACAATTAATCAATAGTTGTAGTGTTCCTAAAAATCTGAAACGAATATATATAATTATAGAGTAAAAGGCAAATGTTTACACAAATGCCTAGTAGCCCGGTGGTACGCAATCGGCAATACGGAAGCTCCACCGAAGATGCAGGGCCGGGTCTTGGTTAAATTTCTGGGTATACCGGGTATTAGCGGTCCGGGTCCGTTTCGGGTTTAGCCGGTTTGCCGGTGGGAAAATTGTCAAATAGGTCCTCGAACTTTTATAAAAAAATCAATAAAGTCCTATAGGAGATTCTG
Source organism: Cuscuta epithymum (assembly GCA_945859915.1). NCBI lineage: Eukaryota > Viridiplantae > Streptophyta > Magnoliopsida > Solanales > Convolvulaceae > Cuscuta > Cuscuta epithymum. The sequence goes on from CAMAPF010000958.1 coordinate 1,149,423, forward strand.
TCCGGCCGTCGCGATTTGAGGCAGTTCACGCTGGAATTTTTTTATGAAATTTTTTGAGCATCTTATTCATCAAGTCTAGTTTACTCATTCCAAATTTCAGCTAAAAATTCAATTGGGAACATATTCAAATTAATTCGAGAATGCAAAAATGCGCATTTATCTTCATGAATTAATTTGAATATGTTCCCGATTGAATTTTTAGCTGACATTTGGTATGAGTAAACTAGACCTGATGAATAAGATGCTAAAAAAATTTCATCAAAAAATTCCATCGGGAACCGCCCCAAATCGCGACGGCCGGACAGAACCTCCTATAGATGGACTTGAGTGACCTTTTTATGAAAGTTCGAGAACCTATTTGACAGTTTTCTCTTTGCCGGTTAATCCCGGGTTTATGCCTATTAGTGGGTTTAGGCTTAACCAGACCGGTTCTGTGGTCGGGTCGCCGGGTTCCGGGTCGGACCGCCTGGTCTGGTCCGGTTCTGTTAACCCAGCTATTTAGTAAAGTCAATATTAGTTTTATGTTTTAATAAATGTATTACTTGTAAGTGTGTGAATCTTGCGTCTTAATTATGTTTTCTTGTTATCCTAATGAATGAGTTCTTGGGATGTACTCCGTACATGGTATGGTATATTAGATTATTCGTATCAGAAGAAAAAGAATCCTAGTACGTTTTTTAATATTTTTTTAGCCAATTCAAATCAAGAGTGTATTCCTTAGGTCCGTCCCTGTTTAATTTTTCTCATTTTGGACTTTGCACCAAGTTTAAGCAAATGAAAATTGCAGTTAATATTTAATTTTCAAAGAAAAATATTAAAGGGGGCGCAAGGAATAGTATCCAACATCATGAATCAATTTATCACAGTTAAGTGAATTGGTCACAATATGTATAATTGTAGTTACTACACATCAGAGTAACTCGAGTATCATAGAAGTAATGGATTTGGTTCACAAATATGAGTTGATTATATTAAACTACATTTTTCTTGAAAAGGATCATGGCAAGTATACTTGGTTTGAGTTTTGTGCAAGATAAGCCTCAATACAAAACTGCAACAGGCTAGAGTGCTAGACTAGTAGACTGTTGGGAAATGCCATTACCTAAGACTGTTGAGCGTTCATTGTACAAAATATCTATAAAACTTACGTAGTAATTCTTGTGAAGTTTTCTCAAAAAATTATGATTACAAATGAAGCTTCCACACAACCAAGCATTCCAGCCGAGCTGGTTGTAAGGTTACTGTGCTTAGTGAGAGGTCTTGAGTTCGAAATCCATTAGATACATAAGAGTTCGAAACTCAATGAAATGAACAAAAAAAAAACTTTCTCACACAGTCACACCTACAATTCACAATCACATCCACTGATCCACCACCATTGTTAACAAATTAAGCTTCCCTCAAACTTCCACACACATAAAAATGGTCCTATAAACAGCAAGTCTTCTCCGACTTTTCACAAATAACCAAGAAAAGTCGTCTGATATCTATCATAGAGGTATTTGTGAAGAGTTTTCGAAAGCTTTTAGTAAGATTTTGTAACATCTTTTCTTAAGTAGAAGTATTTTTTCTCATTTTAGTTCGTAAACGATCCTTTGATTTTCCAAACAATATAAGGTATATTTAACTATGAGTAGCTAGAACTGTAGAAGCCAAAAAGTAATATTCCTCTATCCGAGAATTAAGAGAACAACATACTTGGTTAATTTAGCACAACACTTGGGACAAGTTTTCAAGTACCGGGGACGGAGTCCCACTCTGTATCTGTCAGATTGTGATTATAGTCCAATTTACATTCTCCTATCGTGCCGTCCGGTCGGTGTTGGGGGGCCTGAGATGGAGTGTCATCCTTTTTTTTCAAAAATGAAAGTGGGGCTTTAAAATTGAACGAATAAATTCAGTGAGGTTATGCTCAATCAAATTCGTGAGCTACCAGCAATGATTCAATGCTTATTGCTCAATCAAATGCTTTATTACTATATGGGTTAAAGTTGGGAAAACTGTCAAATAGGTCCTCGAACTTTCATAAAAAAGTCAATTAAGTCCTTCTATAGGAGATTCTGTCTGACCGTCGCGATTTGGGGCGGTTCCCGGTGAAATTTTTTGATGAAATTTTTTGAGTATCTTATTCATCAAGTCTAGTTTACTCATACCAAATTTCAGCTAAAAATTCAATTGGGAACGTATTCAAATTAATTCGATAACGCAAAAATGCGCAGTTATCTTCACGCATTAATTTGAATGTGTTCCCGATTGAATTTTTAGCTGACATTTAGTATGAGTAAACTAGACCTGATGAATAAGATGCTCAAAAAATTTCATCAAAAAATTCCACCGGGAACCGCCCCAAATCGCGACGTCCGGACAGAACCTCCTATAGAAGGACTTAATTGACATTTTTATGAAAGTTCGAGGACCTATTTGACAGTTTTCCCGTTAAAGTTTAAACCAAAACATGCTATGACTTTTCGTTTTATGCACCGAAAAGTGACATTCATTAAGTGACATTTCATTACATATATACGCTGCAAGAATAAATAAGTTCCAGCAAAGCTTCTCTAGAATTTTCTTGCTTTGCCATTTGTCCCGTGTAGGGATGGAACCGGGCCGGGCCGGGCCGGGCCAGGTGGGCTTTGGTACTACAAAATCCAGGCCCGGTTTGTACCAATACTGGTCCCAAACAGTACCGGCCCCGGCCCCGGCCCCCGGGCCGGTACCCGCCCATTCTTTATTCTTATTTTTAAAAAACTAGTTGTTTGGCCCAGACCGGAACTGGGCCTAGCCGGGCCTCAAAATTGAAGCCCGAATCCGGATTGTATATATCCTCGGGCCGGGACCGGTACCAAACAATACCGGTCTCGGGTCGGTCCCGGGTTGGGCTGCCCGGGCCCAGTCCACCCCTAGTCCCGTGCCGCGCTATATTCCAACTCTTGACAGTGTATAGTAGCCAATGCAAAACCTCAATCATGACATTTGTTTTCTCAAGCTTCAAGTCAAGGCTTAATAACCAGTACATTATATACCTCTTATTTACGCTTTGAAGTCACACTTGTCCAGTTGTCCATGTCACGATATCCCAACTATTGGCAAAGTGTAGTAGCTCATGCAAAACCTCAATCATGACATCTATTTTTTAAGCTTCGCAGAATCGTGGCAAAGACTTCATCATCAGTACATATACGCTTCTTACTCTCATATTGAACCTTGAGCCTAGAGGTGCCAATAAGATAACAATTTTTGTTATCAACCTCGGACTTATTCACCTGGGAGTGATTTTGAGGTGATTTTATTACTCTTTCATAACCCTCACTCCATATCATTATTGAAAGAGCCAAAGAAGCAAACAGCACTACACATTATTTGAATGGTTTACTATTATTATAACATTACAATTGTTCAGAGGAAAGTGGAACACGTAATAGAGACTAGAGAGGGGAGGGAGTATTTTACATGTATAATAGCCTGCTATAGAGAAGAAGAGAAGAGCTCAGGCCTTGACCAGTTAATGAAGAGGCAAATGCCCATTGTCTGCAATGCCAAGTTTATAAACTAACTGTATCAGAATGGACAGCTCATCTTTGTACCATGATTCAGACTCTAAATCAAGTCAAGTCTTTTTTGCATTGAAGTGATATTTAACAGATACAAATGCATGCGTAAGCAGAATTACGACAACTGTATCCACATGAGTCCAATAACCTGAAGACGGCCATTAGTAGCCTCAGAAACAAGCGATGTTTCCATCTTCCTTTTTCTCCTACTCAATTTCCCTTCTCACCTGGATTCCGATTTGGTTGTGTTTTAGGCACTTCATTTATTTACGGTGGTCCCTAGGAGGTTCGAGAGAATCTATCTATCAAGCTCGTCCCATCCACCAAAGTCTTGTTTGGTTCTCACATCATTTCCATTCCTGCTGTTTTGTACTCCTCTCATTCTAATATCTCTAGCAGCATATGGCTGCTGCTGCTTCTTTTTCTTTGTTCCGGTGGACGCTTTTTGTCTTTGACGCTTGTAAGACGACGTTCTTCTCGAAAAAAATGTGTCAATTACTAAAGAAAGGGCAGTTTGAGCTAAGGGCAGTGCCAATGCCATGACAATAGTGTTCCCACTTTCCCCTAAGAGCAATGATGAAATGACTACAGGCGGGACTATCCAACCAAAGGCTCTGAGTATCTGCAGAAACTCCAAATGTTAATTGCCAAGTAATGCCCGAAACATTGAATAATTATCATCACTAGTCACCAGTGTGTGCGGGTGTTTTCTATCAGACACTAAGACCCTGCCTCGTTTACCTTTTTTGGCTTATCAGCCACTTTTTCACCAAACGCTACTAATGCTTGCTGGATTAGTGCAACATGCTAACCAAAAAGTGTTGGATGGACTTGAACTAGAATACAGGACTATTTATTCCACAATGAAAAAATTAAAAATATGAAATGATAAAACTATAAGTACACATTTGACACTGTTTAATACATAATTAGGGGTACCATAAAACGAGGGGCTGGGCTTGCTGTTATATTTTTAAAATCCAACCAGACCGTCATGGCAGGCTTAAGTCTGGCCTATTTGTCCCAATTAAGACTAGACCTTTAGCCCATGTGTACCATAAAATGTATGAACCAGAATGAGAAAGCGTCTATCAACCAAGTTAAAAAAAACATCCTTTATAGAAAAATGAGAACTTTCGCATTCGAATGAGCATCCTTTAAAGAAAATGACCAGAATATGAAAGGGGCATCAGAAAGTTACAACAATGAAACCGCCTGTCCAGCCAGGTGTACAGTACAATTTTCATAGAATGGTACCATAACGGCATAAACAATATCAATGCCCTTGCTACATATACCTAACAAAGGTTAAAACTTTATTTTTAACTTTTTGAAAGAGCGCAAGTTTGGAGTTGCACATAGATTTTTTTTAGCTCAGACGATAGTATGATACAGAACCTCGTGATCATTACAAGTTGATAGAGATGCTGCCTGGTAAGCACTATTCAATTCATAAAATGCAACATTGTAGATTCCAGGATTAGTTTATCGTTGCTGATCCCTGTAATTATATCTTTATATATAAGTAGGAAGCAATTTTAACAGGGACAATAAGTTCATTTCATCCAATAGTTGAGTGATTGATAGAACCGTAGCAGCCACAAATAACAATAAAAATCTTCAAAGCTAATGATTTTACCTTGAATATCCAGGAAACCCCAATCGACCCCTCCTTTGCTCCAAAACCTTGGAAATCTTCATCTTCATCGTCATCTTCGAAGCCATTGCCACCAAACGGTTCATCATCTGACCACCAAGACCTCTTCTTGGGGGCTTTAGCAAACCCGAAATCCGCATCTCTTTGGCCTCCTTTAGCTAGGAAGTCCTCTTCAAATCTGAACCGTAGTTGGTTACTCCGGGCCTCACTCTCCCACCTAGAGCCGCCTCTATGACCGCCATGCCTGGCGCAAAAACAGCATACTGAGGTGGAAGAAGTGCGGTTTAGAATAGAAATTGCAGTGAGGGGGGCAAGGAACTGATTATGCACAGGGGTTATAGTACTCATGGAAGGGAGCTGCCATTTACCAGCGAGCAACGGCAATGCTCTCTGCCATTTATCAAATTCACAGTCTTCGTTTTTCAATCAAGTGAAGATTTTGAGTGAGCGTTTCTGAAATGGAAGGTCAGGGACCTCATTTTGGGAGGGGATGGTGAGATTGGGGTTGCATCCAATCTGCTTTTGGTTGTGGTGTGGCTGAGGGATGAAGAATTTGATGACCCTTTTGATAAATCTCATTAACCACTTAGCTTTTAATTTCACCTATTATTATTATACATAATTAAAATGAGTCAAATTTAATGGATTTTTTACAAGAATATTACTAAAATAAAACTTATTTACATAAATATGATTATTCATTATTAAAACGTAGTGTTGTGGTAATTTAAATTCAAAACTTGAACATGAATTACTATGATTTCATTATTACTCTAATAACTAATCACATTTTTGTAAAACATCTTTATTTTGGTCGTATTTATGTAATTATTTTAAAATTTTTTAATTTACGCTTCTAACGAAATTTATTGAAATTAAGGATGACCATTGAGCTCTTTTTAATAAAAATTTTCTGTTTTACTAGTAAAATAATTTTATAATAATTTTTCATTAATTAGTACTACCTCCGGGTTTTTTTAATCTTCACAGTTTGACTTTACACAAAATAAGGAAAGAAATTTGACTTTACTGTAGAGTACACTGTTGAGGCACTGTTTGACACTGTTTGGCACTGTAGAGACACTGTTTGGCACTGTTGAGACACTGTTTGACACTGTTTGGCACTGTTTTGATGTAGATTTTTTTGCCAAAAAAGGAAATAAGGAAGTGTGAAGTTTATTTTAGACCGTCCCAAAAAGGAAAGTGTGAAGTTTATTAAAAACCGGAGGGAGTATTTATTTTATCCCTCCCATTTCTCTCTATTGATCCGTCCAACTAAGATTGTTTTATACCAAATTTAGTAAAATTTGGGATATTCTAAATAACTTTTACTTTATTCTTACATCAACTCAATATTAACCACATAAACCACTTTTATTGGTATGCGAGTCACTCTCTCTTGTACCATTGTTAGTGAGTCCGAGGGAATAAGATTTAACCGCTTTAATCAATCCAATCATTTCAACTAGAGTTTCACCGTTTTGAATGGACTCAGCTGATTTAATGTTACCAAACAAGCTCTATAAGAGAAACTAGTATTTACACGCGCGATGCGCGATTGTATACGTGCCCAATGCACATTTTGTTAAAAAATGTGCATATTACATATTTATCTTTGATCACATTTATTATTTGACGGGTTGATATTTATAGCAACCAAAGAATACAATTTTAAACTTTCTTTCATCGTGAAAGAGGATTGAAAAACAAAATAAAAAAATATACAAAGCCATAAAAGAGCTAGACCTCTTTTTCCTAATTTTACAAGGAAAGGCTATAGAAATAACTTGAAATGTCTAATACGTCATCCGTTCCTTTTTAATTGCAACAGTCCATTTTTCACGCTTGTCAACGCACAAGTTTGACCGTTAATATTTTTCATTCCTTATTAGTAAAAAAATTAAAAAAAATCAGATTTTGAAAATTTATTATGAGAGGAATTTAAAAATATTTTTTAAAAATTTAATTCGTAATACATTAATTAATAAAATGTAGTCAAAGTAGAATCTGTGAATAGTGAAAAAAGTCCTACGTTGCAATTAAAAGAGAACGGAGGTAGAACTATTGGTGCTTAAATCTAAACACACTTCTGGTAAGAGCACTATAAATAAAACTGCTTACCGTTTGGCATGCTAGTGTTTCAGATGCTTGAAACAAGACCACACTACCCAAAGACTTGTTTGTTTTCAAAAGAAGAAAAAGAAAAAGGGAAATATAGAACAAGAACATCACTATGTAACACAAATTGTCAAGGAAACAAGGTTTGAAATCCACAAAGGTGCACATATGAAATTTACCCCACCACTGAATGATTTACTTTCAAGTTCTCGCCTCCGACCCAACCAGGAGAGAACACAGGGTCAAGCCTATTCACTTCACAACAACAAAACAAGCAAGGGATTTAGCTAGCGTCTCAAGCCCTCTCCTTTCAGTCGAGTCACTTTGTACCTCTCGCTTTGCTCGATCCGCACGTTGCGTGTTAGCGCATCCGTTTTCTTGCTTGAACAACGAACATTTGATTCAATTCCTTACCGCTCCGTGGGCCTGAGATGAGAGGGAAGGTCTATTTTACTCGAATCCTGGACCTTATCTTTCATCCTACACCGGTAAATGGGATCAGTTTTTCTTTTTGAATCAATGTTGGCCCAGTCGAGGCTCGTCCATGCCCAATCCCGATGGACAAACCTTCGATTTGCCCCTAGCTCTTTTTCCAAGAATTTTCCACTCCCCGTCGAATGACCCGTCTTCCCCAGTCCCTTAAAGCCCTCCCGGGGGCCTAGCCCTCTTTCTCAACTCGAGTCTGAAGTTCAGCGCCTTTCATCGTTTTACGAACACCTGCGCTAATAAGACAAATAAATGGGGAGTCTATGCTTTGAGTGAATCAGTAACAACGGATTAGTGGAATGAGGGATCAAGAGATGGATAGGGAGGGAATGGCCTATAAATCATTGGTGGACCTTCCCTTTTTCCAGTCACGGAGCTCTCAACTGAGTTGTTTAGGTTATGGAATTCCATCTCTAGTTGGGATTCGATAAAATGTGGTGCGGTTTCATCTCTCTCGACCAGTTCAGGTTCAAGGTGAAAAAAGGGGGAGAGAGGTTAGAAGATACTATACTCAACTGATAAGGAGAGGGGACCCAGACTTGAGGATTAACAAGAATACTAATTAACTAATTACTATGAACACAAATTACTATGTAACACAAATTGTCAAGGAAACAAGGTTTGAAATCCACAAAGGTGCACATATGAAATTTACCCCACCACTGAATGATTTACTTTCAAGTTCTCGCCTCCGACCCAACCAGGAGAGAACACAGGGTCAAGCCTATTCACTTCACAACAACAAAACATTTTCGTATGATTTAGAGATATTGACATATTTACTTGCATATTCAATCAGAATATTAGGAAAAATGATTTCCAAATCGTTAAATTTATTAAAAAAAAAAGGTTTCGATGCATGATTAATGAAACACAAAAGGGTTTCGATGCCCTTCTCTTCAAGCATCAGTCGATTGTACAGTTGTACGTGAGCAATCAATGTCAATACTCAATACAATACTTAAAAATAATGATAATAAATTAATAATGTAACTTAACTCCTCACTCAGGTTTGTAGTTCAAATCTACAAAACGTATGTTTTGAGCAGATGATTAACCCCCAGAGGTCGGAGTTTAATGCTATATTACTAATATTTTAATGGCTAAAGGGTCAAATAGGTACATGAACTAACTTAAAGTGTTCAATTAGCCCCTTATATGGGAGGTTCTGCCTGGCCGTCGCCAATTGGGGCGGTTCCCGGTAGAATTTTTTGATGAAATTTTTTGAACAATAAAATAACCAAATATCAGCAAAATAGAAAATATTAAATTTTCATACAAATTGTTATGTATGAGTTTTCTGTTTTGAAATAATCATTCAAATATGGTCGTTAATTTATTGTGCAAACTTGATTTAACAATGTTAACGCAGAAAAGTTTCCTTTTACTGCAGGGGTTGCAACGGGTAAAATCAATAATTTAAAAAATACTCATGTCGTCCTTCACCTCTGTCCAATTTTAATTTTCTTGTCTGTTTCGTTAATGTTTTCTAATAACATTTTTGGTAATATTTGATGAACACAATTTATTACGAGTATTACTTTATTAACACACAAAACGGAGAAGGCTGATTCTACATCAAGATGTTCATTATAGAATTACCAAATTAAATAACCATTTACAATTTGAGCGGAAATAGAGGTTCTCTTAATGAAGTGTAAAAATATACAAGACAAACAATTTGAATACGGTTTAGTAACTTACAAACACATGATAGCCAAGAAACCAAATCCCCTTTCAACAATTTGTATAACATATTTGTAATCTCCTTTTTTTTTTTATCCCGGAAGGCAAACCACCAAAATCAGTGGGGCAAATGCCGGGAGTCAGATGCCGTTATTTTATTAAAATAGAAAAGGGTACATAGGAAACATATTTGTAATCTCCCATATAAAATAACATTGGACTTTAATTTTATCTTGTTGGTCACTATCCTTGTGAAATTCTTGTCGGTTACTGGTTGTTTCATTCTTAACAGAGATATTAAAAGCTGATGCACAAAGAGAAGGTAACGGAGAAGGAATTTGAAATTGCAATCAAATGAAAACATTAAATGGAAGGCAAAGTAATTAAATACATAGAGCAATCAAAAGATGATGGAAAAATAGAGAAAGTTGAACACATCGAACATGGATCTTAACGGAGGTATTGCGAAAAAAAGGTTAATAATGAATTTTACAATGACAATAACATATTGCACAACTACATAATGCTTTAATTTTACACAAACATTTTTATGAAACCTAAACTACCCTACCATTATAAGTTTTTATAAGTTAATAATAAAAGTAATGAGGTAAATTGACAATGATGTCATTATCAAATAATATTAATCGATGAAAACCCATAGAGAACAATTGTAAAATTGTGGTATTTTTGTATTTGACTTTAATGAGAACTCCGTTTCCTATTATGTTTATTTTGTCTTGATTTTGTTGTTACAATAGCTTTTTTTCAATATCTATTATTTAATTAAAATTTGGCCCCACCTGGATGCCAAAGCTAGATCCACCCCTGATCGAGTACCCTGTTAAAAAACATAAAAGTGTCATTGAGCAGAACATTGAAGAATTAAATGGACAACAGAAAGAAACAACAATATATAAAGGCTCTGTCTTCTTCCAGGATGATAGTTTTGTGGGAAATGTTGTCCTTTATTACCTTTACTATCATTTCATTTGAGTTAATGAGAAACACTTTTAGCACATTAAGCTTCCATTATTATTGCATAGTACAGGGTAATAATTAAGCTATTTTTAAGGTGTGAAAATAGGAATGACTCGTAACTTGCCTCCTTTGGAAAATATCAGCAAACATTTGGTGGGCATAACGAAATGTATCAAGTATCAAGCTTCAAGCAGAGCAGATATTCTTCATCCTAATTTGCGACGATTGATCCATCGAGTACTCTTCCTAGACCCAGATGGAATGATTGTAGGTACGTTGAAGCAGGTGGTGGAGAGCGATTGAATTGTTGGCGTCAACTTCTCTGTAGTTGACGAAGTTCTCTCGAGCGTATTTGGCATAGTAAGGCCTTGTGTCTTCTGGAAGTCGCTTCATTTCGCTACACCTCACCATAGACGTCATCTGATTTTGATCTTTAACGGAAAAAGAGAATCGAGGATATGAAAGTAATTAGTGCAATGGCTGAAACATACCGTACAACTGCATTTTGCACATGAGTTACACCAACAAAAAATTTATTCCCAAAAGGGTTTAACTTTCATTCACATTTATAAGTTTGTAGAGATATGGGTCCTTTTGGGGAATCTTTTTGAGAATTTAATTTTGAAGTCATATTAGTAGGGCGAAATTCACAAGAATAATTCTTACTTTTATGGATTCTACAATAATAATTCCTACTGAGAGGCTTTACAAAAAATAATCCGCTCTAACAATAGAGTTCACAAGAATAAATTGGAATGAATTCAAACTAATGCTCATTCAATACTCTCAGCGCCTACATCTACATTATGTGAAATAATGGGATTGGATACTCCAATAGGAATCCTGACAGATATATTTATAATAGAAGAGTTGTTAAAATACAAAGTATTCCTAAATAGATATTAGACAGATTCCTAAATATATATTAGGCATATTTATAAATATATTAGGCTATTAAACCCCCTCAAACTGTGCGGGGGATACAATGTGTATGTTGTCTTTTAAAAAATGAAATTGCAAACTAAAAAAAACTCTTAATAAATATATCCGTCAATGGAAGATTAGGAGCCACATATTTGACAATAAGATCTCCATGAGCAAGTAGGTTCTTTCTAGGACTTCCAAGAAACCAGATTAGGACTAAGGGATACATAAAATATTGTCCATAATTTGGAGACCCCTTAAAATACCTTGAGCAAGAGCAGCGAATGAAGTGGGCAGCAGAGATGATCCCGACCGACGGCCAACTGACCCAGTAGAAGACGATGGGATCATGTCAGGGTCACCGGGAAGAGGAGGACAAGCGTAGCGCTCTGGAACAGTTGTACAAGCGGCTGAACTAGACTTGACTAGAGAAAGAAAGTATGCAGCAGCGGACGGCGAGCTCAACGGCACGCTAAAAGCAAACATTGTGGTCAGCGACGCGGAGAAGGTGGGTTGCGCGGACATAGGCAGCATGAGGCGGAGAACTCAACAGCACGTTGGAAGCAAGCACAGTGGTCAGCGACGCGGAGAAGGTGGTCTGCGCCGTATCAGCTGCGCTCATTCTCAAAAGGATTGGAGACTGTCGTAGATGTGGCGGCAGTCGACCTCGAGGCGGCGGTGGCTGTACTATGGTTCATGGGAACCGAAAATAAAATAAAATAATCAATTGTATTTAAAAACCTAGAGCTCTTGATACCATGTGAAATAATGAAAAATGGTACTCCGATAGGAGTCCTGACAGATATATTAATAATAGAAGAGTTGCCAAAATACAAAGTATTCCAAAATATATATTAGGCAGATCCCTAAATATATTAGACTATTACATTCCCATTCACCACACTCCGTCTTGGTTAACACTTTTATGTTCAAATCTAGAGAGAATCACATATGGTGGAAATGGTGTTGGTTTTAAACGAGTTTTACTTTAAATTCTCCCTAGAGGGAGAGTGGGAAAGAGAAAAGTGAGAGTAAAGATTGAGAGTATTAAACGAACATTAATTTTAATTCACCTCAATTTATTCTTATGAACATCATTACTAGTTCAAATTATTTTTGTGGATACTCTAAGTATGAATTATTATTGTAGAATACCTAAAAGTAAGGATTATTCTTATGAAGTACACCATTAGTATGCATCCAAAGTAAAAAGAAAAATGGTTAAATAAGCTTTTCTACTATTACAAAAAGGAGTTTTTTCCCACATCATGCCTACGCTGGGAAAGAAAGTTACGTTGCACAACCGCAAATTATATCGTGCAACCGGCGCACCATGAGGATGGTGCGCCCGGTTGCAAAACGACGGAGTATTGTGCCTGGTTTCTTTATTTTTTATTGCTTTTGTTGTTAAAAAATGGTAATAACTTTTTTATTTTTGATCCGATTTTTATAAAATTTATATCAACATTTTTTATTTTTCATGATCTTTCAAATGAGACCAATATTGCTTATGTAATTTTAAGAAATTATCGAACTATTATATTAATGAGTATTGGATTATAAGGAAAATCGAACTAAATTTAATACAGAAAAATAATTGTGTAATCCACAATTTATCTTAAAGTTGTGTATATAAAAATTTATTGTATTATGTATTTATACATGTGAGTTACATATTTTTACACATAAAGTTACATATTTCTACACGCGAGTTACATATATATACACACGAGTTGCATTTGACCTGCTTGAACGCGAGTTACATATATTTACACATAAAGTTACATATTTTTACACGTAAAATTACATATTTATACACGCGAGTTACATATTTATACACACGAGTTGCATTTGACCTGTCTCAACGCGAGTTACATATTTTTTACGTAAAGTTACATATTTTTACACGTAGAGTTACATATTTATACACACGAGTTGCATTTGGCCTGACTGAACGTGAGTTACATATTTTAACACGTAAAGTTACATATTTTTACACGCAAATGTTAATATGTTAAAATTACATAGGCAATATTGGTCTCATTTGAAAGATCATGAAAAATAAAAAATTTTGATATAAATTTTATAAAAATCGGATCTAAAATAAAAAACTATTAACATTTTTTAAAAAAGGAGAAATAAAAAATAACAAAGCCAAAATATACGAACTGCTTCTTCGCTCTCCCAGGTATACCATGCGCACCTGGGACGGTTGCATGGTATACGAACTGTTGCACAACAGGGAGTGGTGGGGGTGGGACCTAAGTAAAAAAAATCATCTTTTTCTTTAAAGTGCTACAACTTTTACAATTTTTCTCCAACATTTTTAAAAATTATACCAAATTTCATAATTTTTTACGATCTTTCATATGACACCAATATTGGATATATAAAAATTAAAAAAAAAATCTGAAGCCCATGTGGGGGTGAAAAGGCTGGTTGCAACCATGTTCCGCTTATAAACTTAATTTTAAATCAATATTTTTTTTATAAAAATTTGTTCAAATGTTGTTAGATTTAAATCCAAAAGTTTTCATATGACAATCTTTTTCTTCCATGCTCCCTCAATAAATGTGTTTCTAAATCAATATTTTTTTAACCAGTAAATAATACTCACTCAATCCTGTTTTTCCATACAATCTAATGCCTCACCAGATATAGTTTTTATCTTACTTCAGATGAAAAAATGTCTAAAAAGATATAAAAACAAATATGAGATCTTAATTTTTAAACTTGAATCTATTTATTTAAGATTTTGAACCTAAGTCTACTAATTATATTTTTCTATTTTGGTTAACAAATATTGATTTAAAATTAAGTTTATTGACGGAGCATGATTGCAACTAGCCTTTTCACCCCCATATGGGCTTCAATTTTTTTTAATTTTTATATATCCAATATTGGTGTCATATGAAAAATCGTAAAAAGTTATGAAATTTGATATAATATTTAAATAAAATTTGAGCGAAATTATAAAAGATATAGCATTTTAAAGTAAAGGAGTTTTTTTTTTAAATTAGGTCCCACCCCACCACTCCCTCTTGTGTAATTCTGTTTTCCGCAGCGTAGGCATGTGTCGCCCTTTCATTTGGTGACTCTTCTTACCATGGTTTATTTGAACAGTAGTTTCGTAAATAGTTTTAACCACATACTAACTTTGTAAATACTTTATTTTTTAGCATTAATGTGGAAAAAATCTCACAAAACTATCACATAAATTCTTCTACTAAAAAAAGCATCATCAATGTACGTATAGAAATTAACTTTTATTACATTCATCCATCACTTTCAGGTACACTTCTAGCCTCTCTTATCTTCTCTCAATCTATCACTTTCATCCAAATAAAAGATTTATCTAGCCCGTGATTACAATTTATGATGTACGTATTATATTTTTCTCCTAACAATTTCTGAGCTAATGTATTCTTCGTTGTTCATGGTTGACAAAACTAGTTCTTCCTAGTTTTCTATGAGGTTTATTTGCTCCCTATATTGGTGGCTCTAATGTATCAGTTATTTGCTCTCCTCCTTAACCACCACCATAGTATGAGAGAAAGATAGTGTTCTACTGAATTTCTTTCTCAGTAGTTCGTGAAATCAATGATTCAAACAATTTCATTCTGGATAAAGTTTTTTTATTGGTTGTTGTTCAAATCAATTATTTGAATTATTTGTAACTTTTTATCGTTTAGTTATTAGTGATCTGAATGAGTTTCTGGGATATGCTTGCTCTCATGCTCTGAACGACTGTTTCATGGATACATGGTGAGAATTGAACTGCGAAGGATTATCCATTTCTAAAACAAAAAAAATAGTTTACCGGTATTATCAGGTGGGCCCAGTAAAAAGTAATTGATTTTGACGGCCCAGCTTATCTTTGACAAACATCTGAAGGCCCATACTTGACCAGATTGCCCATCGAAAAAGTTAAAGGAAAAGTCCAAAAGATTAATTAAAAACTCGACTTTGCCCCTACAATAATCGGGAAGCAACTTAGCAACAACCCACAGCCTTTCTTCTTCCCCGAATCGCGAAGTCCATAGATTCTTTCCTTCAGAAACAAATTTGCATTTGCAGAGAAATAGTTCGATTTTAATAGCAATCATTGAAATTGAATTTGTTGTTGCTAATAATAAAGAATACTAAAATCCCGATTAAAAAATACTGATATGAGAATCCATCGAACGTAAATCCCTTGATTTTCAGTATATATAGAGTAGAGAAAAGAATCCGAGCTTCTAGATGCGCTTCTCCCTCTTTTCATCTATAGTAGCTTCTTATAAATCTCCAGTTTCAACCCCAACGCTGATCAAATTCAATCCCCAGCTAGTTTTTCTGAATACATTTTATCCTCATCTCCGCCGATCTTCGGCGACTGCTGCTACTGGTAGTGACTGCGCAATAACCAAAAATTCTGCTGGAATGGCGTCGGCGAGTTCAAAGCTGGCTGTGGTTGGAAATCCGAAACTCATTCCGAGGGAGTTGGATGAAGTCGTCGGCATAGCGAGGAAGTGCTGGATCAAGTTCAAGAAGGAGGCTACCTTCGCAATGTACACTCCATTTCTCGTCTGCTTGGCTGCTGGAAATCTCAAACTCGAGACGTTCAGGCATTGCGTCGCACAGGACGCTTATTTCCTCAACCCCTTCGCTCAAGCGTCAGTTCTTCCCTTTTCTTTCTCTTTTATTCCGATTCAGGCTTTTGCCTTTAATTGGTACAATTTTTGTTTATCTGTGGTTTGAACTTTGAATATCGTTCCTAAGATATTTTTTTTATCCATGGGTTTGTCTTTTTCTTTTTTATGTATAATGTATTCACAGTTAGTTCTTTTCCATTTTATTAATCAAACAAGAAATGTGAACGGATATAACTTCTTGATCCATTCTCTAACTTTTTTTTGACAGAGATCCATTCTTTAACTTGATACATTAAACATTTGTAGAAAAAATCGCCAAATTATTGGGAAGTCCTCCTGTCTGTGGGTTTCGTGTGTTATGCATACATTCTTTTAGGGATTATGTTCTTAGAGAGAAATACTCTGCTGCCTTTCGTGATATAAAATGTTAACATTGGTTAGTCTGCAAGATATCTTAAAAGACTTTATTTATTTATTTATTCATAATTCATGGTTTTTAAAAGATTGTTGCAACTTGCAAATCAATAATGGACAAAGAATTATGATTAATTACAGGTTTGAGGTAGCAGAAGATTGTGCAGAGGATGATGATGCAAAGATTGGGATTAATGAGTTGAAGAAGATTACTTTAAACAAACTCAGGATGCATGATTCTTTTGTTCAGGTAAAAAAGACCTTTATGTTTCAAGAACCCCTATCACTTATTCAAGTATATTCTCATAAATAACCCCTTTTCAGATACTAGACTAGTTCAAAAGATCTAGGGGTTTTCAAATGGTATATACTATCGTAGATTGTAGGCCTTGCACGTGACACTTGGCTAAACTGCTCCAGTAGACAAAAAGAGGCTTCTGCTACCTCTTATCCTTTGTGTCCAATTGGGTCTCCAAAAATGGTAGAGAAAAAATTAGGAGATGAAAGTATAGAGAAAAATTGGGAGAAAAGAAAATGTAAGGGGAAATTAAAGAAATGCTTCAAATAGAATAAATTTATATTAGATATTTGCTCTAGCTAATGCATATAAATACTTCCATACTACAATTATTGTTCAAAAACAATTTTCCTTTTTTTTTAATTACCCTGCCATTTTAATTTCCAAATGAAACCTTATGTATTGGAAGTGTTAAAAAAATGGAAGTGTTATCTTTCCTGTTGGACAAATTTCACCAGTTTGCAATGAATATGGCAGGAGTGGGGGATTGATCCTGTCAAAGATACTAGTATGAATCCAGGAACTACAAAGTGCATAGATTTTTTATTGGCCACCGCTTCAGGAAAGATTGAAGGTGTGAAAGCTTCTGGTAAACTTGTTACTCCCTTTGAGAAAACGAAGTTGTCAGCTTATACACTTGGTGCCATGACACCTTGCATGAGCCTTTATGCCTACATCGGTAAGGAGCTACAAAGAGTTATTGATGGTGAGAGTAATCATCCGTACAGGAAGTGGATTGAGAGTTACTCCTCTGATAGTTTTCAGGTTCAGTATTTATCACGTTTTTTTAACCTAAGTAAAACTCCCTCTCTTTATTATTACTTGATGATTTAGGATACATCACAGGAACTAAGAAAAATTTATTTCCTTGTGTTAGTCCTTCTGTAAACCTGTTAGCATAAAGATATAATTGACAGATCCATTGGGAGTCTCAAATAACTAATGCAAAAAAGGTGCTAGAGATGTGCAGTATCTCTTTACTGTAAACACATTGGTAATTAAAGAAAATGCTTCTCTTTCTCAAAAAAAACTCCTAAAACGTTTTAGAAATAAAAACTAGCTAGAGCATCAAGTAAAAAACAAGGAGGTGTTTGTTTTATCACAAAGGTGCCAAATTTTGTCTATATTTGTTGTATAGGCATTTGCATTGCAGACAGAAGAGTTGCTGGACAAGTTAAGTGTCTCTTTGACCGGGGAGGAGCTCGACATAATTGAAAAACTATATTATCAAGGGATTAAACTTGAGATTGATTTTTTCTTAGCTCAGCCACTTGTTCAGAAATCTGTTGTACCCCTCTACGGAGAGCCTAATCTAGAAAAGCGCCACCTGATGATGTTTACTGATTTTGATTTGACATGCACTACAATTGACTCGTCTGCCATTTTGGCTGAAATTGCAATTATAACAGCTCCAAAATCTGATCAAAGCCAAACAGAGAATCAAATTGCTCGTATGACATCAGGTGATCTGAAAAACACTTGGGGAGTTCTCTCCAAGAATTACACAGAAGACTATGAGCAGTGCATTGAAAACATTCTGGTCACCGAAAAAGGTAATTTTAATTTTATCTCAATTTCATTACTTGTAATATTTGATGATGTAGTTTGTAAGATCTTTCTTATTGTATTTGTGCAGTAGAGAAGTTTGACTTCGAAGGTTTGAGAAAAGCACTTGAGCAACTTTCAGAATTTGAGAAAGGAGCAAACTTAGCAGTGGTTGAATCTGGAGTGCTTAAAGGACTTAATTTGGAAGACATAAAACGAGCTGGGGAACGATTGATGCTCCAAGATGGCTGTGTCAATTTTTTTCAAACATTATCGGTCAGAAGAAAGGATGATAAAGTGAATGCAGATGTTCATGTGCTCTCCTATTGTTGGTGTGGTGATCTCATTAGATCTACCTTTTCATCAGGTATGTAATAGGGTTTCTTGATTTAGTAAATGCTCGTGTATATTGTCATTTCATCCAAGGTCAATTTGGATGGAGATTTTTGGAGCGGAATATTCTCGAGGGCTTAGTGTATATTTTGATAATCTAATGTTTCTAAAAATGAATAAAGAGTGATTGAAATCTTATATGATCGCCTATAATATCATTTTGTCAATTTTACAAAAAAAAAACTTAAATGCGGAGTATATATCAAGATATGTAGACTTAGCCCTCCAAAAGCCTCCAATCCTAACTGACCATTAATGTAAATTGTGCTTCACTCACCTGCTTGTTCTAAAAATCTCCATCTAGGGGCCTAAGTGGGGCTAGGCTTTCCTTGGATGCCCAAGTTTAAAGCCCTGCTTGACCTCACCCTGACCCCCTAGGCTCTTGGTGCGTTTCAAGAACAATGCTATTACCATCAGAATTTTTCTGCTATTTATGTGTCAACTACACCTATAGGAGGTTTAAGGGATGTGATGAAGGTGCATGCAAATGAGCTCATATATGAAGAATCTTTATGCACGGGCGAGATGGTGAGGAAGGTGGAGTCCCCGATAGACAAGCTTCAAGCTTTCAGTGAAATCCTCCAGCAGCAGCAGGAAAAGTTTGGTGGTGGTGGCAGTGGGAATGATGAAGAGGAGAAGAAACTGACGGTTTACATTGGAGATTCGGTAGGGGACTTGCTTTGTTTACTTGAAGCAGATGTTGGGATTGTGTTGGGCTCAAGCTTAAGCCTTAGAAGATTAGGGAATCATTTTGGGGTCAGATTTGTTCCTTTGTTTCCTGGTGTGGTTGAGAAGCAGAAAGAGTATGTTGAGGGAGACCCTTCTTCATCCAGTACTACTTGGAAAGGGTTGTCTGGCATTCTTTACACTGCTTCAGGCTGGGCTGAGATACACGCTTTTCTTCTTGGCTCTTAGGTTTTTTTTGTGTGTGTTTCCCTGACTTGCACACCTGCCACGTTAAATCGAGAAAAAGAAATTGTTGATAGAAATGAGATATCCAGCTTGAGATGGCCATTTTTATTGTGCGCCACCCTGCAACTTTTGTTCTTACTCCCTTTAGGCTACTATGCTCTGAAATGTAAATGTGAATGAATCATTTGGCTGCGCAGATATTTTGTCCTCTATAAGTGCTAGTTTGATTCAGTTCACTGTTCACAAAACGTTTGATCTATTAGGAAAGCACTGTGACTTGGCAGCATCGCTCATTACTCTGCATAGATATTTAATTTTGGACCATTAGACCATTACACGAGACCATTACACGGTCGCAAGTCATACTCCTCTTCATTTCCTCCTCTCCATTTCTTTTTCATTCTATCTCTCCTTAAAAAAAAAATCAAATCCCATTGTTTATTTTCCCCTACTCCACCATTCCCTCATCTGTCTCACTCTCTATCTCTCATACTGGAAAAGTCCAGTTATTGGAGAGGAGCACAATTCGTTCTTAAATAAGTTTAACTTGTTAAATTTTACACTAATTAAATGTTCAACTTTGATTACATTTTATAAAACATTTTATTTATAAATGTATTAATAAATTATTATTTTTAAATATTGTTATATTTGTCCCATGGTAAGTTTTAAAAATCCGATTTTTTAAACTTTTGTACTAATAGAAAATTATACATTTGATGATAATTGTTTATTGTCAAAAGTGAAAAGTGGACTTAGCAAGGCCAACAAGGACTGACAGATACCAATAAGTGCAACATAAGGCTAGTTTTGCGGTTATTAAAAAAATGAGCGACTAAAATTAATGATTTTGGGACTAAGAAACAATATATCCTTCATAATTTACCCTTTACACAATAAGTTGGATAGTTATTTAACACATTTCTTTCTCATGATAAAAAAACACATTTCTTTCTCATTGCTAAATTGGTGTTAATTGAATAATCTAAGCTAATTTTACTAAGTTAGTTTGTGATGAATATGTTGAGACGGTGAATTTTTTATTGTCTTTTATGTTGTACCAAAAGAAGCACATTATTTTAAAGAAATGTGTGATAGTATCACATTTAAATTTTGAACATAGTACATGTATAAATCAAATGTGCATACGACAATTATGAAATGTGTGAGAAAATTTTAAAAATCGTTCATCACTTATTATATAGACCGGGGTTATCACTAGTCTAGAGTGGAGTTTGGAGCCCATATATCTGTCATTATCAACCTTTTAGCTATATTGTTAACCAAACACTAGTGTGATACTGTGATTGTAGCATACAAAATTAGTTATTAGTAATGAAAAAACATTACTCTCCTTATCTCTTTGAGAACACTATTTTGCAAATCCCTCAAGGAACCAAGGTACAATACAATTTTAATTGTACATTTGTAAACGTGGAAGTTTTAATTTTAAATATTAGAATAGCCGGTTAACTTTAAAGTTCAACACTTCAACCAAACTTTGTAGTTAACTTTTATTTGGGAGGGAATCATAAACTGAGGCATATGACCTCTTATGATAAAGTTGTGAAGATGAATGAAAATAACCACAAAAAAATGGTTATTTTTTCAACAATTCATCACCTTTACCAAAAAGAGGCTCCTCTAAACCATTCATATCACACACCCCTGCCTGGTCTGTGGAATTGATGTCTGAGCTAGCTAATTATCCAAGAAAGTCCAATTGAATATAAACCTTGCGTTCCAATATCACCTTCCCATTCGGCCATTTACAGATCAGAAGTTTGCAGGATGGTCATCCACCAAACATTTTCCGTAATTATATTCTTACAAGATAGTATGATAAAGCATTCTATCAATAAGTTTTCCCAACAATCAACAAATGTATAATTACTACATTTTGTCTATACATAACTGAAAGCTGTCTAATCTCATGGGTGTCAAAAAAGTAAAAAGATTTTTAAAAAAATCATGCAAGAAAAATAACAGTTTGATTTGTGAATGAGAATCAGGATGAGTCAGCAAGGCGGTACAGTGTGATTTCCTGCTGCTTAAAATACCGACGGTCTTCTTCGTCAACAAGAACAAGGTTCAAATAATATTTCACATTGAATTTATTGTTGGTGTTTCTGTAAGTTGGTGTCAACTCATACGGACTCAGGAAGAGTCTGATGGGTATGGATTCACCTGAGATAGCAAATATCAATTACCAACTCTGATCGTCATCTATACATATATTTTCTATCATTCTAATTTTAAATATCAGATAACTTTAATGAAGTCTACTGCAAATGTTCAAAATGCTACTAATCCTTGATGTCTTGATGATGATGGAGAGAAGACTAAAGAACTGACACTTTAGTAAGGCCAAGGGTCCATTTGGAATAAGGAAAATACCATGTAACATAAAATAAGAATTAAGAAGGAAAATAGAGAGGATATTATAAAGAAAATGTAATATGGGGGTAGGGTGGGGGTCAAACTTAAAACAATCCATTTTAGTTTTTTATTCAAAGCCATTTAATTAAAATGTTTCTGTTATAAACTTACATAGACTTAAAACCCTAAATATCGAGCATGTATATCTTACCCTGTTATCCTCAAATTTAATTTTTCTTCATTTTTCAAGGTAAAACAATACATAAGAGCCTGTTTGGTGATGCTTATTAGGCTGAGCTGAATAGATTAATTTGATGATTTTCTGAGAGCAAAAGCATTTGGCATAATACTCTGCTTATTTGATTTGTTCTACCAAAAAGCCTAACCAGGATACCAAACAGGATTAAAAAACAATGTTCCTTTCTATTTTTATCCATCTTCCTGGCTCAAAACATAGCCTAAAGATCCTAAAAACTAAAAACAAGGGTAAGTACGGAGCATCATTTTGCATTTCTAATCAGTAATCCCATGAAACCTGAGGGTAGTATATATATGTATACCTCTGACAGGAGCACCATCCATCAACTCAAACTTTGCCAGGGTCTCTGTCTCAACATGAGTGTTCACCCCTGAACCTGTAGACTCTCTTCGCCTGATCTCAAGATCCATATTTTTTATCTTTATTCGCACGAGAAGGAAATATATTTTTCCTATAATAACATCTTTCAAATGATACCTGTGTTTATAGAAAGTTTTAGTTGCAATGAGATTTAGTGTGTGTCATGTTACAGAAATATGCTAATTGCATACAGTTACCCAACTAATTACACACAAGAATTAACCCCCCCCCCCCAATGAACTTCATCAGCTCCAAGAGAAAGTCTTGTTTCAATAACTTTTTACATCCCAAAGAAAAGAGAGATCGGTTTAGAAGTAAACTTTCATTTTTTAATAAAATCCCTCTCTGAATCCAAACCGCGGACGGGTTTAGCCAATATATTGAGGGGTATGAATAAATACCCCTCAATATAAAAAAAGATGCACATTACTCAAGTGAGACTCTTTTTCGGGGGTGGGGGGTGGGTAGTAAAAAGTAGAAACCAACAAAAAAGTTTGAAGCACCCAAAACAAAACTCTATGTATAGGAATGCCACATTGTAAATTTAACTTACTTGCTCTTGTTGTACTCAAATTCAATATGAAGACAATCTTCAATACCAACTTCCATCTACACAGGGTTGAAAGAATGAATATGAATAAAGTTTATAGCTCTGTTTGTCCTAGCAGTGGAAGCTATTTTGAGTTAAAGTACTTCTTCTTAAGTATTTTGGTTAAAATTGTGGTTGGATAGAAGAGGTTGAATATTTGACCTAACTGATTAAATGTATTTAGCATAATAATGGTAAATAACTAAAGATCATAATTAAGTAGTGTGACCAAGTAAAATCACTTTTTGTGGCGGGCTAAACATAATATGAGTGCACTTTTAGACCTCTATAGCATATATAGCTTTTAGAATTATGGGTCCTCTATATGTGTGCACTTTTAGACCTCTAAAAGCTAGGCCAAGCAGATACTAGCTGGTCATCCCAGAGGTTTAATGTATACAATAATAAATAATTAATGTAGACTTCTTTCAATGTGCAAATGTCCATAAACTGTCAATTAAACAACTATCATGAGTGCACTATGTTAACATAATAGTACCTTAATACTATTGTTAATTGATGGAGGTATGCTATAGTTCCGCACCTGATTCATAAATGTCAACATAATTAAAGACCAGACAATAATCATGCCAGGTGAAAGACAACAAAGGGAGAAAAAATATAATAAATCAATACGATAATCCCAAACTTACAAGAAATTTCCAAAGTATAGCATGCAAAATGAAAATAATTTAAAACAAAAAAATCTTCTATCAGGGCTTAGGGTAATAGTTAAATTTCCATATACGTTCATAATTATCTTATGTGGTAAACAATCCATAATGAACAAAGAATACCCTTTTGACTGAGTGATTTAGTCAGTAAAAACTAATAGGGTACAGGGACAGAGCAAGCCGAACATTTTAAAAACTACATAGTATGTATATATAATTGTTATGTACTATCCTAGTATACTACACACCCCATCAACCTCCGGTGCACAATGGATGATAACTATATAGTGTTCTTTTCGCGCTATAAAATTAGTCATATTTGAATATTTGATAATTTGATTAATGTAAATATTTAATGTTGACAGATGTACAATTGTTATAAATCACAGGTGACGCTTATATCTAGAAACTCTGTTGACAGTTTAACTAAATATAACATATTGGCCATGTTTGTATTCCTCTTTCTAGCCAACTTTTTCAAATGTTACCGTAATTTGATAAAAAGGTCCTTTTTTAGTTACAGAAAAAATTTTCCATCTGACGGAGACAGCGCTATTTGAATGCCTCCCTATATGCAATTCTTGGCTCCGTCCCTGGAAGGCTATATTAAATGTATTAACATACATAGTCATGATATACCGTTAGAACATGCATTGAATTTTGGAAAACACAGCTTGAGGTTATCAAAGTGAAGGGAAGAAGAACAAAAAAGCATATATTACCACAAAGTCCTGGTACTCCACTATGCTGCCACCATAGCTTCGACTGATTGTCACTTTGAGGATGTACCTATATGAGTATTGAGTTAAACTCCAGAAACTAGTTTGCTAAAAAATTGTCCTATAAAATAGAAATTAAAAAAATATACTACGTATAAATCTTTATTTTGAATTATCTAGTTTAAGATTTCCACAAGACTATTCTACTTTAGGCAGACAATTAATGCTTTCTACTTTACTATAAGAAGTATAAGAGTAGAAAAGAAGGTATATATGAAGTGAAAGTACTACTAAAGACATGGGCAAAAGATGCCTCAACATATTATAGCATGAAAACATACCTAAGACGAACATTTGTTCCATTGTATGCTTCATACGGCATTTCAACAGTTGAAAACTCAAATGGGTATGTTTTCCTTTCGTATAATTCACCTGGAACATCTAGCTCCCGAACTACAAGGGTTGAATCAGACATTAAATATGAAAACCAAAATACATATTTTAGCATGTTTGACTATGAAATATTGAAATGACATTCAAAGAGCTGAATATGGTGATGAGAAACAGCTAATGAGAACCAATGGAGAATAACAAATAATGTCAAATGGGTAATAACTAAGAAATAAAACAGGAAGTATACCAAGATATGGTGGATCAATCCCAGTTCATTAATTAAGCAATTGAATAATGGTACTCACCCAGAGACGTAAAGTCATAAAAGTTCCCTTTATCAAAGTACATTTCTGCGATGAAAAAACAAATAAAAGAAACAATAAGGATAAAAAGAAGAAGCATGATAACGTATTTTATCCTTCTAGCCTGCATACGAAGAAGGCGAGAAGGAGAAAACACATTTTACTACTTTTGAATTCAGAAATAACAGAAGCATGAAATATTATAAAACATGGGTTAAGCCCAACCTATCTGACCAAGCAGCTCGACTTTGATACCATTGTGTTCAACCTTCTTTCCTGATACTGGTTCAATTGATATCTAACAGAACATCAGAAATCATAATTTCAAATTAATTCATAATGTGTTTGGAATGAAACAAACAGAAACGAAGGGGGGATATATTCTAGAATACCTTCCCAACAATATTTTCTTGACTTTGGAAGAGGGGGACCATTACCGTTTGGCCATTTTCCTTTTTCATTGGGACCTGAGACAACAAGCAAATGATGGAAACAAATTACTGAGAAGCATACTGCGCCAGTTCAGCATGATCAACTAACAAAAACTAGAAATAAGATCTTGGGGTATATAGATATTGGAATAATGACTAATGAGTTTCAAGATACATAGTGATTAAAATTCTGATAATGCCATTAGATCCCAAAATCCCACAACTATCATTTAATCCACCCCTCAGGATTTACTGGTTTATACGAAGTATATTTCTTCATCAATTTATCCATATTGAGTAAATATATTAATTAGATATGAATCAGTAAAGATTACAACTTTGCTAGCCTAAAAAGATAAATATACCTGCTTGCGTGACTTCCCGTCTGAAAATGTGATTACAATGTGGCATGCTGGCTTAAAAGCTCCAAGGATGTAATTCTGCAGCCAGAAGTGTCACCAATGCAATTATGCAACACCACAATGTAGAAGAATTGAGATAGTAAAAGCAAGTAAACTTCTCAGAATTGTAACAATAAACAGTTTTATGAAGCAATTACCATGCTATTAAAGAATGATCTACTCCACAGTAAATCTTCAAATTACCTGCAACTGTGACTGGTCAAGACTCAAGATTAACCCATGGCATACTAATATGAATGCTGCCATTTCAGAAAACTAAAGCCTACTCCGTACATAATATGAATTGAAAATTTTCAGCAAGAAATGGCAACACCAGTCAATCCTCCAATAGTACAACAACGATCAGTTAAATCACGCAAAACCAACATTTAATATTACTCGTAGTTATTAAAAAAGTAGAGTACCCAAGCTTCTAGAATCAAAATTCCTAGGGAAATCGGTTGGTTTGCTCAATTGCTCATGATCAGTGTACAAGTAACCGTAATCGTAGTGTGGTCTCATCGGACGAGATATTCTAAGTGCAAGAAGTGTAGAAGTAGAAGTAAAGAGCCATACCTGGATTGTGACGATTGTCGATCGAATCGAGGAAATTGGTTCAGAGGTTCAGACTACAGAGGGTAGTTTCGATTGTTAGACATATCTCTGAGTTTTCTAGGACGACTTCAGTTGTTTGTCTTATAATTAAGTACAGGGTTATGTTTTTCTCAGTATTTTTTTTACCTGGGGGCGTTAGAGGGTGACCCGAAAGGATTAGTGGGTCACGGGTCAACCCGGACCCGACAGGTCAGCCCGGTCAATAACCGGTAAGCCGGTCAACACTATTATATATAATTAATTAATTATATAAAAGAATAAATCACATCCCTTCATAATTTAAAAATTATAACAATGCGATATAAGCAATGTCAAAAAATATTGTATTACAGTACATATTGATTTTAACATAATTTAAAATAGAGTTGGATTTAGATGAATAATAAATATTACTATGAACATAATTCCATTTACAAATTTTAAAACAATAATTAAAATATGATACACATAATTAGGAACTATAATACTCTGTAATAGCATTGATTTTTATTTATTCGCACGTATCATTTTGATTATTAATTAATTGCTTTATTAACTAGTTCTCGTAGTATTTAATTAAGATTTAACAAACAAATTCAGGCTTACAAGTTATAAGGACACATAAACAACGACAATGACCAATTGAATAGAGTAGTTCGGTGGTATCTATGTTGAATGTTGCAGAGCATCATTAGGCGCGAGTTCGATTCCCTCCTTCTCCGCATTTTCTATTTTCCGGGTCTCGTAGCGGTTTACTGGCCAACAGAACCGGATTCACGGCCGGGTGGGCGGGTTCCGGGTCGGACCGGGCGGTCCGGTCCGGTTCTTACAACACAGGTATGGGGGACATTGAGAATTCAACTCAGGACCTCCCAAAGGAAGAGTGAGTCGGCGACCAGCTGGGCTGGACTGCTTCCTCATGTTTTCTCAGTATATTCGTACGTAGTATATACTAAGAGCCCGTTTGGTAGCACAAAAATCGGTTGAGTTGGCTGATTTGCTGAAATTTATGAATTTCTAGCTGAAGTTACTGCATTGGCTGATTTTGCTGATGTAAGAAAAAAGTATTTTTAAAATATATTTTGTTAATAAAATAGAGGGAAAAAATATGTAAAAATAGCTAAAATGATTATCTACGTTAACTTCAGCCAATATGGACAGAAAAGTAATTCCAACCTTACTTTTTCTGCTTATTACATAATTCAGCAAGTGAAAGCAAAAACTACATGTTTGGTGAAAAAGATGGTTGATACGCCAAAAAACAATGTTGCCAAACAGCCTCTAAGTGCATGTTTGGCAGACATTACTGCATAAAATTCTATGCCTTCTAGTTTTTATATTATTCAAAAAGTTTCTAAAATCCTCTAGTTGTTTTTTTGTAATAACAATTTTTAAGAGCTTTTCAAAAAATAAAAGATCTTTTTTGAGAGAAAAGAATGTAGGTTTTAGTATTAATTAATCCTAACAGCTTGCAAACCAAAAAGAACTAAATCAAACAGTCGGCCTCTAAGTCCCTGTACTAATGAGAAAAAGTCAATTGGGTCCTTTAAGTAATCTTCGAATCAATTGGGTCCACAAGCAGCGAAAATTTAATCAATTGGCCCATTTCAGCGGTAACCAACCGGTGTTCCAGGTTCCGCTTACGTGGATGTCCACGTGTCTATTCCCTCTCAGCCACATGTATTAAATGTCAATCATCATCATCCTAACACATAATAAGAACGAACCCTACCTTACGTTCGTTCCTTTATTCTTCTTTTTTCCCCTGCGATAATGTCATCTGGATCTTCATCAACTGCGAGAAAAGGACGAAGCATTACGCTTGATTACGAGCCGGCCGTGTTTTGCTATTGTGGAGTGAAGGCTCCGCTCTGTGTTGGCCGCGACAGTGGGAGGCAATTCTACGGTTGTCAAAATGGAAGGTATTTCTTGCCCTAATTTTTTTATTTTCTTCAATTTAGTGTTAGTAATGGTATGTTAATGGTAGGGGAATGTGTCTTTACTCCATGTATGTTTAGAAGATGAAGTGAAGGCCAGTGTTCTGGGCTTCACTTGTATGACCAATGTTTTGTGTTAAAATTACCAAATTAATTGTTTACATTACATTATAGGTTGGATGTGGCTTTTTTTGTGGAAGGATGGTATGGAATTTGGATATCAAGTGAATGGTGGTGAACCCGTCAAGGAAGATAGATATGAAGGCAACAAGTTTCTGACCAAAGTACCTGACCAAATATGCAGTTTACAAGCACAAATGGATAGCCTTACAAAGGTTGTTGAAAGTGAAGCTAGTGATGCCAAAAAGTTCAGAAAATTGTTTGCATTTGTTGTAATTGTATTGATTGGTTTGGTTGTCATGGTTTACTGGACTGTAAAACAAATGTAGTAGTAGGAGAAACTGTAATAATGATTGTTCTAGTAAGAGAATGTGTAGTAGGAGAAGCTGTATTCCATTTGGGTGGACTCCTTTTGTTCTGTTATGTGAAGTCGTTCGAATCAATGAATGTAATAAACAATCAGTGTAATGCATTCCCATGTGATGTACTTTGTCCTTAACTCCTTTAATAAAGGATGTGTAATAATTGATGGGTTGATGGGTTGTCCTACCTTTTCAGGGATCACATGTGTGTTGTTTAAAGTGCACTGGCAGTTGTGTTATTAATGAAAGAAATGTGTGCAGTATTGTGGCCATGGAAACAGAAAAAAATAGATGGGGACCTTAAGTACAAACATAACATCTTCAATGGAGGTCAATTATTCATACTGAATACCAATAATACAGCTTTAAACATAAGACCATAATAATCATGAACATAATAATACCCATACTACAGCTGGAAACATGTTCATACCAGTTTGAGTAGCAAAAGTCAGACCAACCGTACAGCAAACACATTAATACTACTGAGGCCACACACCTCAAATTAATCCTGACCTTGACCACATAAGTGCCATACTGACCGTAAGTTTTGATGACAAAATAAAGTAGGTCTACCATACCATCTATATTATACATCAGTTCACTTAATCTACAATCTAACAGACTAAAGCTTGCCAATCTCCATATCAAAACAGACTTGCAAATCTCCACAGCAAAACACCTTCATCTTGAAAACTCCATACAAAAGTAAGTCTTGTCACACTCCACAGCAAAACACACTTCAATTCCTCCATAGCAAATACAGTTTCTGCTTCAACTGGATCCTTCACCAACGACCCTTTCACTTGCCTGTCTAGGCTGCCATGAGGTTAAAACAACAAAAACAAGTTATATTCAAATTATATGTATCACATACAATATACTACTAAAAATTCTTACATTTATTATTGTCTGACCAGTGCTAGTATTGAAATACACACCAAAGCCCCTCTCAGATCTACCCCTGCGACCTCTACCTCTTCCTCTTGCAGTCTCCCCTCTCCTGCCAGGTTCCCCTCTTCATCTCCCTCCTCTGTTAGCTTCAGAACTTCCATGGATTTCACCTCCAGCTTCAGAACTTCCATGGACTGCACTGTCAGGTTGTGATGCAGATGAAATCCCTCTCCCTGTAAGCCCTCTTCCCCTCCCCCTCTTACCCTCCCTCCTCTTGTAGCTTCAGAACTTCCATGAACTTCACCTGTACCTTCTGAACTTCCATGGACTGCAGTCTGAGGTTGAGATGCAGATGAACTTCCAGGACAAGAGGCTTTATTGTGTTCTTCTTCCTTACATATGGAGCACTTCATTATTCTACCTTTTCTGCTTAAATGAGTAGCACTTCTTGGTGGTTCATGTAACACTTGAGATTTAATATAAATGGATTAATAGTACTACTCATACCAACAAGATGCATCTCCTTTTAAGGGAGCTCATCCGCTAAGAACTTCAAAGTTAAGCGTGCTTGCACGAGAGTAGTCTTGGGATGGGTGACCCCCTGTGAAGTTTCTCAGGGCGCGCACGAGTGAGGACAAAGTGCGCGGAAAAGGCTAGTGGCGGTTTGTGGGGACAGTACTAGTAATATAATCCGAAAGGTGTGTATGAGTAACTACCTCGGGTCCTGCGGGGCCGGGGTGTTACAGGTGGTATCAGAGCAACCCTGCGACAGTGTGCTGATCCGTTGGATATCGGGCGGGCACTTAGTAGGGGAAAAGATTCTGGGGTGTGATTGAGATTGGTTTAAGGGCGCAACGAGGACGTTGCGATCCTAAGTGGGGGTGATTGTAACACTTGAGATTTAATATAAATGGATTAATAGTACTACTCATACCAACAAGATGCATCTCCTTTTAAGGGAGCTCATCCGCTAAGAACTTCAAAGTTAAGCGTGCTTGCACGAGAGTAGTCTTGGGATGGGTGACCCCCTGTGAAGTTTCTCAGGGCGCGCACGAGTGAGGACAAAGTGCGCGGAAAAGGCTAGTGGCGGTTTGTGGGGACAGTACTAGTAATATAATCCGAAAGGTGTGTATGAGTAACTACCTCGGGTCCTGCGGGGCCGGGGTGTTACAGTTCACTTTCTTCTCGTACCCTCTTCTTCTTTGGCCTACCACTCATCTTCTTAGGTAAGGGAGGCATTATCTCTTCATAGTCTGTGGTAGGCCATAACAACTCCCCATTAATAGGTGGGATGGTATAAGAATAAGTCTTAATGTACATCTCTTTAGAGTAACAAGGGTGCACATACAATTCTGGATCATCTCCTTTATCCAATATAGCACATATAGCATGTGCACAAGGGATTCCAGAGAGATCCCAACGTCTTCAAGACCAGTTTCTTCCATTAAGGCACACTTTAAATTGTTGCCTGCCCTTTTTTATTTCGTACCCATCATCTCCATTGAACTCTACTTCCCAATCTTGGCTTGCTCCTATATTTTTATTCAACTTTTTCACAATGATAGGCCCAAAAGTCCCTGAAACACAACACTTCATAAGTCCAGTAACCAATAACATGGATTTCATGTCATAGTTCAATATTTGTCATGGTATTGGATCACACAATGGATTTCACACATACTTGGAGTCAACCTACATATCATTATATGTACTGTTAAAGCTAGTATTCTATTTTTCACTTCAAGTAAGGGATTTACCTGGCCAGCGTAGCACATACTTTCTTTTCTTTGCAATTCTTTTCATGGTAGCCACCCTTATATCCTCAAGCATAGGAATCAGTGCCTTGCTTCTGCATTAGAGTAGAGTGCTATTAAAGGCCTCTGATAGGTTATTCTTAACTGTGTCACACTTGACATCAGTTCTAAAAAGTTGACTAATGCTTGTCTATTTCAGCTAATGCTGCCTCCAGCTGTGGTTCAAAAGTTGACTTAGCACATTTCCAAAACAGGTTCCTGAACACCATTCCTCTGTGTGATTTACTCCAGTTGGCATGTATGTGTCTAGCACAATTTCTGTGCTCAGCATCTGGGAGGATATTAGCAATAACATTTGATAGCCCTGTGAAGAATACATAAATCACATAACATGTTAGATAAGAAATCATATAATACTATAGGCCAGGATGAGTTAATGACATGTACACACCTTCTGTTGATCACTAATTATAGTCCACATTTGTGGACTAGTAATATTCAAGTCATCCTTCAATAGAGTTAAGAACCATGACCAGGATGAGGTGTTCTCTATCTCAACAACAGCCCACGCGATTGGGTACATTTGATTATTGGCGTCCCTACCAACAACAGTTAGAATCTCACCCTTCAACTGGCCTTTTAAAAAACACCCATCTAATCCTATCACCTTCCTACAGCCATCAAGAAAACCATGCTTTACCGGACCAAGACAGATATACATTCTTTGAAAAACTGCAGGAGCTTCTGGGACTACTTTGACAGTGTGAATTTTGACAGTGGAATCTGGAATAGAACTCAAACACTCCTCAACATAACTTCTCAATTTCTTGAATTGGTCTTTAAAATCAATCTGGATTTTCTTGTGTATATCCCTCAAAGCCCTTATAGCCATACTAGTTGACACATGGATTTTCAGTTCAGATTTCACAAGTTTCTTTAATTCAACTCCACCCATGGTAGGGTTTTGTGCAACCTTCTCCTCAAATGTCTCTGCAATCCATTTTCAACTCACTATTTGAAGCTTA
Source organism: Cuscuta epithymum (assembly GCA_945859915.1). Lineage (NCBI taxonomy): Eukaryota > Viridiplantae > Streptophyta > Magnoliopsida > Solanales > Convolvulaceae > Cuscuta > Cuscuta epithymum. The sequence continues at coordinate 1,182,215 of CAMAPF010000958.1, forward strand.
AACTTGGAATTGCACAAATGTTCAGTGTTAAGGACTTTGACTTGGAAGCACTTCAGACTGTCTTCCCAACTAGCATAACAAACATAATGGCATGTTAAGGCACACTCTACTCTAACTCTTATAGAATCATTTTTCACCCAACGCAAACCCTTGTTCTTAACCACCGCATATTTGATAATGACATTCTTGAATTGTCTAGCATCCTCAAAGAGCATACCCAAACCAATATTAGGAGGATCAGACTCCGGATCATAGGAAGCATGCATCACTTTTAGCCTTTTAGAGTACCATCATCTTCATATTCATTTTCATCCACTACATAGGTAGGAGGATTGGATGAATCATACTCTACACTATCTGCATCCTCATCAGTGTCCTGTGCGTCCATTCCTGCTGCACTTTGGTCTCTAACATGACCTTCTGCTTCACCTTCAGAACTTGTTTCCTTTTGTGGATCACCTTCAGAATCTACTTCCATGTATGGTTCACTGTCATCACCTTGATCATCACTTTCAGAAGATGTTTTCCCCTCACTTTCTCCCAATGATTCAGTCTCATAGGATGCATCATCGTTGCCTTCCTCCAGTTCAGTCTGACAAGTTGTAGCGCCCTGAGCTTCATGTATAGCATTGTACGTGACAGGTTGCAGCACCCATCCATTCCTCTGTATTGACGTGAATTTCTTCAAGCACTGTAGTTGGGGCTGGTAAAGGGAGGACTACATCAACTAGTTCAACCTCATCCAAACCATGGTCCCCCACATAGATGTCACATTTACCACAACTTGAAGCCATATCTATCAAAAGTAGTGTTGATTCATCATTTAACAGGTGGTGAAGCATCTCCATAGGGTCAGTTGGTCTTTTGAAGTAGAGTCCTCTAATATTGCCGTAGCTTCAGTTTTTAGAGACTTCATTAAATGGGGAAAGGATATCAAGTCAGGAACTGTAAGAAAATTCCCTCCATGATGTATTATGAGCTCCACAGTGTCAAACATTCTGTACAAATACAAGAACATTTTCAGTTCGCCAGCCCCAATAAACACATAATCATCAAAAATCATGCACTGCAAAACAAACCTAAGTCGTTCTGTACGACATTCATACAACTCCTAATAACCCTAAATAATTAAACGGTAGTCAAACATTCTTACAAGTCCCAATTTTTGAGAAGCTAGGGTTGAACACTTACATGGCATAAGCTAATCTATAACCTAGCATAATAAACACTTACATGGACGTTGAATTTCCGATTCAAGAACACCTCAATTGTATCTTTCACCGCATTTCTGGAGAAGCTAGGGTTGAGTCAGTGGCCGCTGCTAAGAAGCTCGTGCGGTGAAACGACGAACAAATTGTTTTTGTAAAACAAATAAACAAGGTGTGGAAAATTTTACTTCAAAATTCATAATACATGTGGAAAATATGTGGTGAGAGAAATAGACATGTGGGCATCCATGTAAGCGGAATGTGTGGGATACCGGCTGGTTACCCCTGAAATGGGCCAATTGATTAAATTTCGCTGTTCGTGGACCCGATTGATTCGAAGATTACTTAAAGGACCCAATTGACTTTTTCTCATTAGTACAGGGACCTAATTGACACTTTTCCCTATAAATAAGTACACGGTTTTCATGTTTTTCTCAGTATTTTTTTTTACCTGGGGGCGTCAGAGGGTGACCCGGAAAGATTAGTAGGTCACAGGTCAACCCGGACCCGGCAGGTCAGCCCGGTCAACACTATTATATATAATTAATTAATTATATAAAAGAATAAATACATAAATAGAAAAATCACATCCCTTCATAATTTAAAAATTATAACAATGCGATATAAGCAATGTAAAAAAAATATTGTATTACAGTACATATTGATTTTAACATAATTTAAAATACATTTGGATTTAGATGAATAATAAATATTACTATGAACATAATTCCATTTACAAATTTTAAAACAATCATTAAAATATGATACACATAATTAGGAACTATAATACTCTGTAATAGCATTGATTTTTATTTATTCGCACGTATCATTTTGATTATTAATTAATTGCTTTATTAATTAGTTCTCATAGTATTTAATTAAGATTTAACAAACAAATTCAGGCTTACAAGTTATAAGGACACATAAACAACGACAATGACCAACTGACTAGAGTAGTTCGGTAGTTTCTATGTTGAATGTTGCAGAGCAGCATTAGGCGCGAGTTCGATTCCCTCCTTCTCCGCTTTTTCTATTTTCTGGGTCTAGTAGCGGTTTACTAGCCAACCGAACCGGATTCACGATTTTCTGGCTGATTTGCTGAAATTTATGAAGTTCTAGCTGAAGTTACTGCATTGGCTGATTTTGCTGATGTAAGAAAAAAGTATTTTTAAAATATATTTTGTTAATAAAATAGAGGGAAAAAATATGTAAAAATAGCTAAAATGATTATCTACGTTAATTTCAGCCAATATGGACAGAAAAGTAATTCCAACCTTACTTTTTCTGCTTATTACATAATTCAGCAAGTGAAAGTAAAAACTACATGTTTGGTGAAAAAGATGACTGATACGCCAAAAAACAGTGTTGCCAAACGGCCTCTAAGTGCATGTTTGGCAGGCATTACTGCATAAAATTCTATGCCTTCTAGTTTTTATACTATTCAAAAAGTTTCTAAAATCTTCTAGTTGTTTTTTTGTAATAACAATTTTTAAGAGCTTTTCAAAAAATAAAAGATCTTTTTTGAGAGAAAAGAATGTAGCTTTTAGCATTAATTAATCCTAACAGCTTGCAAACCAAACATATCTAAATCAAACAGTCGGCTTTTTACCAAAAAGCTACCACATTTTTCATTTAAGATCTTTTCAGTCACTAAAAATCAACGGTTACAAAAAAAAAAATCAAAAAATAATTTTTTAAGCTAATTGTGGCAAACATACCCTAACTCCCTGTTTAAATTAAAGTTGTCACTAAAAAACACAATTATTTAATTATTTAAATAATAATTCTTGTCAAAAAACTATTTGAATAGTAATAAATAAATAAAGTAATTTGGGTATATTTTGAGAATTAGATTTGATGACTATACATGTATATATAATATTATCTCTGTTCTCTTTTAAATTTTAATTGCAACATTGGAATTTTTGCACTATTCACATAATATACTTTGACTATATTTTTTTATTAATGTATCATAAATTAATTTTTCAAAAAATATTTTTAAATTCCCCTCATTTTAAATTTTCAAAATATGAATTTTTTAATCCTTTTACTAATTAATAATGAATGAAAGATATTAATGATCAAATTTGTGTGTTGTCAAGCGTGAAAAGTAGACCGTTGCAATAAAAAAAGAACCGAGGAAGTATAATATAATAGGTCATTAATGATAAGTTAATACTATAAATGTTTTTATTTTTGATGCTCAATGACTAAATATTATTTAAGAGCGGTGGTAATTATTTTTTAACAAAGAAATTGCGAAATTTTAAATGGAGCATTCAAAAAGACAAATTAGAACCTTCTACCAAAGAAGGTGTATTATGGCACTTTGATCCTTCACTCTTTTCTTGTTCTTTTCTTGTTCTTTTCTTGTTCTTTAACCAAAAAGATGGAGTCGTCCATCATCTCAAGTGTTTGCATTCCAACTCGGCATAATGGACGAGTATATAAAGGTATGGTCTCAAACATTTTTTTGAAAAAAGTAAATTCAACCTTGCAAAAAATAAAAAACTCGATTAGTGACTGGTAAGTTTAAGGAACTTATACCTTAGTCCATAGATTGAATTTAATACTTTAATCCAAGCAAAAAAGTCTTTTGTACACACGTTTACTTGGGTGAGAGAAAAAAATTTCATAGATAACGTGTAGAAATGTGTAAACAGTAAATTGCATAGAACAAAAATTGTTGTAATTCAAGTGCCTCAATTCTTGTGGAAACTTGGGAGGTAAGCAACGTAGCCGGTATATTAAAGACAATTTGATGTTAAATGATGATTATAAAATTGAAGATTAAAAGTTGAATCTTCTTTATCATAACAGAGAGCAATTATCATGTATCTTCTGAGAAAAAATGAAGGGAAAAGGGGCAAATAAGCCCTCGAACTAATCGAAAAAATGCAAATCACCCCTTTTATATGAGGCTCTGTCCGGCCGTTGCCATTTGGGGCGTTTCCCGGTATAATTTTTTGATGAATATTTTTTAGCATTAAGTCTAGTTTACTCATACCGAATTTCAACTAAAAATTCAATCAGGAAGGCAGTCTAATAAATGTTTGAAGATAACTATGCAGTTAAACAACGCAGTATATTTCAGAAAATCATTTGACTACCTTCCTGTTTGAATTTTTAGCTGAAATTTGGTATGAGTAAACTAGACTTAATGAAGAAGATTTCAAAAAAAATCATCAAAAACTTCCCCCGGGAAACGCCCTAAATGGCGACGACCGGATAGAGCCTCCTATAAAAGGGGTGATTTGCACTTTTCCGGTTAGTTCGAGGGCTTATTTGCATCTTTTCCCAAAAAATGAATACAGAGAAAATACTTATCAAAACATGAGGAAATAATCTTATTTTTATTTTGTAGAGATATGGTCACATTAAAAAAGGCATCATCTCATTTCTGTAAGGTGTTAGAGACTGTATAATCAAGCCCATTCCGTCAAATTTTTTTGGGTCCTTTTGTATATGGGCCGCGAGTTCTGTACTGCTTGGGCCGTGCGTCCTATTAGTATCGGGGTTAGGTTTTAATCTCTATAAATACAAGCTCTATCTTGTAATCATTATCATAAAATAATAGTAACATCCTGGTTTGGTAGCACCCCCAACGTGGTCATTTGTGGCAAACTGGATTACCAAATTTCGTTTGTGGCACACTCAGTATGCAATCCAATGCACTTACCATTCCCAATTCAAAGTGTATATTAAGGTGATGGCAAGGAAGATTATAATGGATTTTTTTTTTTAAATCTATCACCACAAATTTCTATGGTCTATGACTCTATGCAATGATTCAACCAGGTGAAACTTAAGTTATGACAACTAATTGCTCTCTCTGCAAATTGAATTACTCTCTCTCAAAATGAATTGAAATATGTGGTTGTTAATAAAGTTTGGGCCCCGAAAACCAAAAACCGAATCAAATTAAATCGAACCGCAACCAAACAAAACCGAACCGCTAACAAACCGAAACCGAATGTAAAAACCCGAACCGTAGTTGTTTGATTCGGTTTTGGTTTTTACCCTTCAAAACCCATCCGAACCGAACAAACCGAATTGATTAAAATATAAAATTTATTTGTTAATTGTTAAGCATTAATCCTAATTAATTAATCTTAATATCATTAATAGTCTTTGGTTTTCTTGTGTTAGAGAAATAATGTTTGTGTTATGTTTAGTTTAGTTTAGTTTATAAATTCATTTACACATTCATTGTTTGTAATAATTTTAGCTATATTGAATGATGCAATATGTTTTTACTAGTTAATAGTACGAATTAACTTTTATCTTTATGTAACTTAAAGATTTTATATTGATGAAACAAGAAATGTTCATCTCAGGTATATAACATAGAATATATATACTCATGAACTTTTTCGAACTAGACACAAACAATGTAAATCAATACTCCGTACGTAATATATACACTTTTATCTCTCCCTCATACTCATATAATTCAAGACATATTCATTTCTTCTCATTTTTACTTTATTTGTTGTAGTGTACTTTGATTCTTTATTTAATACTCCCTCCGTCCCGAAAACAACCTCCCGGTTTGACTTTCACACACTTTTAGAAAATAAATTTGACTTTACTGTAGAGTGCACTGTTTTGCACTGTTTAAACACTGTTTAGCACTGTTTAAACACTGTTTGACACTGTTTAAACACTGTATGACACTGTTTATCACTTTTTTGATGTAGATAATTTGCCAAATAAGGAAAGTATTGAAGTGTGAAGTTAATTTTGGGACATCCATTTAAGGAAAGTGGGAAGTTGTTTTTGGGATGAAGGAACGGCTAGGCATAAAAGTGGCGCTTTTAGATTTGGAGGGCTCAACACAGTTTCTTGTTTATCATCTGATTTTGAATATGAAAGACTAATCAGCATGTAAAATACACAGTATGTTTGATCCCTCAAAGTATTATATATTAATTTTAAATCAAATGATAATTTTTTGGTAAAAAACCGAAAAAACCCGAAACCGAACTGAAACAAACCGAACTAATCAAACCGTGGTTCCAAGTTTTGGAGTGTAAAACCGAACCGAAACCGAACCGAACTTTTTACTTTGGTTCTATATTTGGTTTTAGGTCAAAACCGAATAGCAAGAACCGAACCCACCCCTAGTTGTTAAGGTTAACAGATCAATTTTAATAAATAAAATTCATTACTCGGAAAGACGGGATCTACGGATCTACACTAAAAATTCTAGGGTTTAAATATGTTTTTAGTCCCTGCAAATATAGTACATTTTGTTGTACATCCCTGCAAAATTATTATTTTTGTTTTTCGTCCCTGCAATTTATGCTAGTTTTCGTTTTAGTCCATCACAGATGATAACAACTTCCCCATGACTTCAAAATAACCCTGACTAACACATTTTCTCTAATTATTTGTCATGTTATTAAAAAAAAATCTTATTTTATTTTTTTGAAGGCTTTTGATATGTATTTTAAAATGTGAATACTTGGTTTTAATTTTTTTTTACTCTCATATTAGCATCAAAAAAATTATAAAAGGACAATTTAAATATTTCTAGTAAATCTATGCAACTGGAATTAATTTTTTTCCCAAGTAGGGTGGTTTTGAAATTTTAGAAGGACTAAAACCAAAATGGTGCATATTACAGAGATGAAAAACAAAAAAAATTATTTTGCAGGGACCTAAAACAAAGTGTGCCATATTTGCAGGGACTAAAAATTTATTTTAGCCAAATTCTAGTGACAAATTTCAAATTAGTATATGGTGAAATTGGATGGACCAAAAAAAAGTTGATTTTACATACTATCATTTTGGGACGAGGGAAGTACTACCTCCGTCGTCTCCCTATTATTGTCTCATTGCGGTTTACGATGTTTGATCGACGATAAAGCAAACGGGTCTCAGTCCGCACACAAAATATTGTTAGAAAAAAATACATATTCAGAAACTACATTAAAAGTTTTATAAAGTCACAAAAACCAGACTCAAATTTGATAAAAAATTGATACATAAAATAAGATATTAAAAGTGATTTGTGTTGATCAAATGAATAGAAATTTAGGGGGGTGTATTGTATTAGGATTTAGTGGCAAAATTTTAAAAGTCCATGGATTTTAAAAGTTTAGGTGTATTCAATGTGGACTTTTAAAAGTCCACAAAAGTCTAGGTGTATTCAATTCGGACTTTTAAAAGTCTAGGCGTATTCAAATTTCCGTTCATTCTTATTGACTTCTAAAATCATGGATTCTCGTGGACTTTTAACTCATTTTTAGTGCAAAAATTCTCTACAATTTTCTCTTCTCCTCACCAAAGATTTCCGTGGACTTTTCTTATATCGGTTCTTCATCCCATCCCACCCCATTCCTCCCCTCCCTCCTAGGGATGGACCGGGCCAGACCCGGTTTCTGTTCCGAGTCGGGCCCGGCCGGGCTTGGATTTTTTTGGGTAAGGCCCGGGACCAGCCCGGGAGTCTACCGGTATCGGGCCGGGCCAGTTCCGGGTTGGGCCGGGCTGGTTCATTTTTTCGGTTTTCTTATATATTCCAACCCTCATCCCCCAAACCCCTCCAAAACACCCAGCCTACCTACCATAGGCCAACCCCCCCCCCCCCCCCCCCCAAAAAAAACAAATAAGACCCGGACCGGGCCCGAACCGGCCGGGCTGGTCCTCAAATATGCAGTTCCGGATCCGCCCCAATTTATCCCCCCGGGTCGGGCCTAGGCCCTGTACCGGTACCGATCCAACGGGCCGGGTCGGACCCGCACAGTGGCGGGCCGGGCTGGGCCGGGCCGGGTCCCGGGCCAGTCAGACCGGCCTCGGGCCAAGCCTACTCCCCCCCCTCCCCCAACTCTACTCTTCTTTAGCCAAGCCACACCTTCCTTTTCAATCTTTCTTCTTTTTCTTCTTCAACCCAGCTTGCCCACCCCTCTCCTTCCATTCTTCTTCTTCTTCTTTAGCTTGCCGTCCCCAGTCCACCCCCCTCAATTCAGTAATCCTATATTGATTCGATTCTAGAAGTTTATAGAAGAACCGATATAAGAATCGATAGTATTACATCAATGCAATTTGAATTCTTATGCTTCATTTATTTTTGTAGAACTTTGTCTTGCTATTTGAATTACATTTTTGCATTTATTTATTTATTTATTTATTTATTTATTTATTTATTTATTTATTTATTTATTTATTTATTTATTTATTTATTTATTTATTTATTTATTTATTTATTTATTTATTTATTTATTTATTTATTTATTTATTTATTTATTTATTTATTTATTTATTTATTTATTTATTTATTTATTTATTTATTTATTTATTTATTTATTTATTTATTTATTTATTTATTTATTTATTTATTTATTTATTTATTTATTTATTTATTTATTTATTTATTTATTTATTTATTTATTTATTTATTTATTTATTTATTTATTTATTTATTTATTTATTTATTTATTTATTTATTTATTTATTTATTTATTTATTTATTTATTTATTTATTTATTTATTTATTTATTTATTTATTTATTTATTTATTTATTTATTTATTTATTTATTTATTTATTTATTTATTTATTTATTTATTTATTTATTTATTTATTTATTTATTTATTTATTTATTTATTTATTTATTTATTTATTTATTTATTTATTTATTTATTTATTTATTTATTTATTTATTTATTTATTTATTTATTTATTTATTTATTTATTTATTTATTTATTTATTTATTTATTTATTTATTTATTTATTTATTTATTTATTTATTTATTTATTTATTTATTTATTTATTTATTTATTTATTTATTTATTTATCTATCTATCTATTTATTTATTTATTTATTTATTTATTTATTTATTTATTTATTTATTTATTTATTTATTTATTTATTTATTTATTTATTTATTTATTTATTTATTTATTTACTTACTTACTTATTTATTTACTTACTTATTTATTTCTTATCGTACTCCGTATTATATAGAGGAAATCACTCACGGTAGGACTAAAATATAGCATTATTCTTAAAGTATGATTAAATGTTTGGTTTTTCTTAAATGGGAATAAATATTACATGTTCACCCCTAATTTAATTAATTAATTAATATAATTAATTGTCCCTAGTTCCCTTTCAGAACCAAAGCCATTTTGTTGGTGACGCGTCAATCCGATGACGACAACGGGGAACTCCGGTGATGGATGCGGACAGGTCACAGGCATATCGGTAGCGACAATCTAGGTGAAAATTTTGACGACCAGCAGTGGCGGTCCGCATTTTAAAGTCTATGGACTTTTTGAAAGTCAATAAACTTATCCATGGATTTAAAAGTCCATAGAATTCATTCATAAAAAAGTCTATGGATTTAAAAGTCCATTGACTTTTTTAAAAGTCCATGGATTAAAAAAAGTCCACAACAATCCAAATTGAATACACCCCCCTTAGACAATAATAGGAGAGCGGAGGGAGTATAAGATAAGTTCATGAATGCCAGATCATTCCTTCACAATTTTTTTCTAGTTACAACTAATTGGTGAAATACAAAATTTCTTGAGGAATTGCATTATTGCATATTACCTCTGTCCCACTATGTTTGGGACAAAGGAGTGTGTTACAACTTTTAAAAAAAAGTAGAATTATGTGGTTGTTATTGAATTGATAAAGTGTGAGTAAGTAAGAATGAATTGTAATCACCTAAATATTACGAAATATGGTATGGAACAAACTTAATGGGATGGACGAAAAAGGTAAAACGGGACAAAGTTAGGGGAACGGGGGAGTAGTATACTTGAGAATGTCATTTTAAAACACGGCCATCTCAATTTCTTTTTTAGAGTCTGTGTTTACCAATACATCACACATTCACACCGGCCACTTCTATTTTATTGGAAAATACGTAGTATATGATATAGAAATCCTATTCACACACTTTTGTCCTATCTTTTACCCATACATTTTTGTAAGAAAATACACTATGGTTTAACTTAATTATTTAAGGATTATATGCGCGAAAGTTGCTATAATTTGGATTTACATATAAAAAGACTATCACCAAATATAGTTATAGAAACAAATATAATAAACTAAGGTCACAACACAACATAAAGTCTTTTAAAAAAACATACAACAACAACACATCCAAGTCTTAGTCCCAAACGATATTGGGGTCGGCTAACATGAATCGATATATGATATCACCAAAAGGAAAAGAACGAAAATAAAGATAAAAAAGATAAGCTATTATAAAAAAAGATAATATAAAAGAGATGAATATACATAAAAAAGATCAAATAAAAAGGATAAAGTAATATTTATATATAAGGATAAAAATATAAAAGAAAAAAAAAAGGAAAAGATGATACAAGATCACTCTTCCACACGAATACCCGCCCTCCATTTTGCTCTCTCCAAAGCCATACTCTCATCCAATCCAAGAAGAAGCATATCACTTCTGACTCCCCTAACCCACGTCTGTGGGTTAGGTGCTAAGCTTCAACAGTCAATCTATTTATACCATGCCTCTTTACCAAGCTTTATTTTCTTTTAATTCCTTATATTCCCTATGTTTTTTGGATGAACTCGTATGTCTTTTTATGACTATTCTCATAAAGCATAGGCAAATAATAAAATCTCATGGTTGGGTTATTGCACGTTCTGTCAACTTATCAATTTAGTAAAATCTCACATATGTATATGTATCAATTCAGTAAACATACACAATCATTTTGGTATAGATTTTTCCAGTAAACAACAACAATAATAATAATAATTACAAATACTTTTAATTATAACTATCACAAGTAAATAATTTAAAATAATTACAAAACCCTTCAATGACTTTTTAGTTTTTACAAGTTCTTTTGACTGCAGCATGATAGTTGACATAGTGCAAATAATGTTCAAGTAATAATGATAATTAATAACTCACAAGTAAATAACTAATAATATAAGACTAGTCACTAGTGTCTAGTAATATACTTAATGTTAATTACTTAAATAAGTGTACATTTTGATCGATGACTTTTACAGACTATTTTGATTTTTGACTGTTGCACTCTATATTTGGTTTATTTCCAAATAAAAAGGTCACTGCGTATTATATTTGACATAACAACTTGTAGAAAAAAGGGGGAGACTGGAAGAGGCATAAATAAGTAAGAATAATAAATAAATATATTAACTGGAGGAGCAGTTGCACCAAAATTTACACAAGAGCTTTGAGGTTGTACAATAAGAGTAATGGTAATGGCAAATCAAATATTAAAATCTCCCAAAAATCCCAACTCAATTTGCAATGTATTGTTATGAAAACAGGGGTTAGTGATTAATTAATCAATTAATCTGTAATTAGCTCTTTAATTAATGATTTAAACCGAAAAGAACTAACGGTGAATCGATCGATTGTAAGAGACGAGCCACTGGCGCCTACTAATCCGTCTTCTTTCTGGATTTATTACTGTTAACTCTACTTCCGTTGCCGTTACTGTTACCCGCCCCGCAAACTATGGTGAACTCAAACCCGTAAGCGTTGGCGAAGCACTTGACGGCGCCGTCTTTTTCCTGCCCTCCATGTCCGTGCTTCCCAAGTCCTCTCACCGGCCCCGCCGTTCTCCACCTTTCTACGCTCACCGTGTTCAGCCCTTTCGCCGCCGCTTCCTCCACCGTCATATCCTCGAGTATCAAACTCTCCCCTCCATCCTCGCATTTCCCCTTTCCCCTCCTCACCGGCGATTCCCTTGGCTGAACCGGCGACAACTGCGACTTCTGTTGTATCTCCGCCGCCACGATCGAAGCGGACGGTCCAATGTCGGAGCAAAGTTCGGACCCGTAATTCACCATTGAACCATTGCATACCGATCCATTCACCATTGATCCCGGCTTCCCGGGAAAATCAACGTTAATATCTGACAGGCCTTCGCTCATGGCTCGCCATTGTTGAATTTTGGCGTTCAATTTCTTCTTCTCCTCGTCTTCATCTTCGTCGTCGTCGCATTCCGGTACGCTCACCATCTTTCGCATTTTTAGCCCTAACATATTCGGATCTGATTTACCGTATATCGCTGGGTTAATCAGCGAAACTGCCAAATTCAGTATCCCCTGATGATTGCCGGACGGCCGGCGGACCTGAAGAGCTACAAATCTCTGGCCGTTGACGGCAACAGGGGTAAGTAGGTTCCCGATCGTGACGCGGACGGTGCCGACGAGCACGTCGCGGAACCACGAGGAGGTGTAGATCTCAACGTTTACGGCGGAATGATCGGAGCAGAGGAAGTCGTCGGTGACTCTGAATGAGAATTTGTCGTTCCAGGCGGGGCTGGTGTGGCCATCTTGATCGATGCCGGTGGAGCGCTTCCGGTTGGGGTGGATCCAAATGAGGGCGTAGGAGCGGAGGGGCTTGGAGACGGGGGAGAGATCACGGGCGGAGATGAGACAGATCTCGAGGATTCGGTGGCTGGGCGGTGGCTGGAATGTGACGGCGGAGTCGGTGATGGTGGAAGTCCCCGGCGTTGGGTTGGTAGGATTCATTTCTACACCGCCCGCGACGACGGAGACCATCTAACGGCTAAGGGATTGGCATGAACAGAGTTGAAAGTTGGGAGAGAGCGTGCATGGTTGAGAGGTCTTAGAGGAAGACAGGATCTGACTTTTTCTACCACTCTTTTGGCGAGTGGTGTAACCATATTCTCTCAAACCAACTCTCGTGTAACCTGTGTTACTCTCTGCAATGGTTCCTCAACTTTCGTGTATAAAATGTAAATCTATAAAATTTTTGGAAATCTTTTTACCAAGATAGTTCCAACTTCCTACACTTATTACTTCATGTTTCCTTGTAACTTTATAAAATTTAACCAACACTCAAAATAATGGGATTTATGAACAGAAAATTGATAAAAAAGGAAAGTGATAAAATTTTGTACGATCAAAACACAAAAAATTACAAACTTATAAGATGACAAAAGGGGTATCAATTATCACATGTAGGGGTGAGTTCAGTTTTTTTTGTTTGGTTTTAACCCATAACCAAATATAGAATCAAACTAAAAAAATTCAATTCACTTTAATTTTGCTTAATACATTTAAGTATTTTAATGAAAAACTTCAGTTGAGAGGTAAAGATTTATCGATTCGTTAATATTGTGCCGTAAAGTTTTTTCTCTCTCTAGGGTATCGGCCGATAACCCTTATCTTTGGTTTGTCCGCCTTTGATTATTCGAAGAGCGAGTTTTTATTGTTTGCTTTGGGCGGTTCTGGGTGGTGGTTAAGGAGGTGCTGGTTGGAGGGTTTGGATTGGTGAAGAGGGCGGCGGGCGTAGCTTTATATCCAGGCAGTCCGAGAAGCTTTAGGGAGAAATGAAGAGTGCAAGCGGCGTTTTTATTAGCATAAGCAGCGGCTGAGGCAGGGCTATATAGAAGGTTTATGGATAGCATCATTGACCGGTATAAGCTGATGGCGATCGGTGATGACGAAGAAGAACTGAATCTTGATGAAGGGGAGGTTGAGGGCAGTCCGGTGGAGAAGGCGGCGATCGGTTTCCCAGTGATCGGCCAAGATCTTACTGACCGCAAGGTCAAATTTCCGGACCTCAAGGAGGCGATGCTTTCGCTTTGGCGGCCGGGGAAAGGTATGTCGGTGAAGGAAATCGGTGAAAAAGGTACCTATTTTCGTTTAATCATCATTTTGATATGAAGCATGTGCTTGATGGAGGCCCTTGGCAGTTTGAACGTAGTCTGGTAATGTTAAAAGAAGTTATGCCTGATGATATTATATTCCACACAAAATCATATTAAATGAGTCAGAGTTTTGGGTCCAGGTTCATAATGTTCCCTATAGTCTTGTTAATCTGGGTACTGCCAGGCGTATGGAAAATTTTATAGGTGAGTTTATATATTAGATATGATGATAATTAGAAGAAGGATAAATTAGAGCCATATATGAGAGTTAGGATTCTTATGAAGGTGGATAAATCGCTAAAGAAGGGGACAAATCTGAAAAAAGATGGTAAAAGTTTTTGGGTAGATTTTAAATATGAATGGTTGCCCAACTTTTGCTTTATCTGTGGTTTGATTGGACATTCGAATAATTTTTGTCCCCTAAATTATGAAGAAGGCTTAGTTTTAGAAAAAGATTTGGACCCCAACTAAGAGCAGGCAGTGGGGTGAAGACGAGCCCGACAGGAGGGCAGAGTTGGCTCTTGGAGGGTTCATCGAGCTCTGGCAAAACGGGTGGAGGCACAGGGGAATCCAAAGCAGAAGGAAGGGTAGTAAAAAATGAGAAAGTATCAATGACTGAATCAGCACAAAGCTTCACACAAGGTGGGGAGGAGCCAAAAGAAGAGGTTTCTAAGAGGAGGAAGACATGGGAGACTCAGACAGAGAAGGAGCAAGTGGAGGACACAATGGCTTTGGATGGAGCAAAAAACGGGGAGGAGGTGGGCTTTGCTCCATAAGCCGCAGGATGGAGGTCGCAAGTCAGAGGGATTTCTTGGGTGCTATGGCTGCGACAGGAGTGTTTTTTATTTTACTTTGTTTGCTACTTCAATAATTGTTGCTTTTATTTTGATGTTTGTTTCTTTGTTTACGTTCCAGTTTGTAAGACGTTAATTTTGGACATAGGGGGATGAGAGGAATATGGTGACCGTTTTTGGCTTTGTGTTTCCCAATAATGGATCAGCGAATTTTATTGCTGCGACGATTAATTCCGAGTCTGATTCGAGGGATAACGGTTGTCAGATTTCTTTCTGTCTTTTGACCCATACTCTGAAAAATTATTGGTCATTAATATAAGCCGAATTCTTCCATGAAAATGAAAAACTTCAGTTGAGACAAAGATAATATATTTTTATACTTCTTACTCCGTATTTCTTATTTCTTTCACAGTGCAAATTATTTTGGGTGCAAAATTTTGAATTTCCATTGATATATGAAGTACACCCACTCTAGCGCATACGGTTGCAACAAATTTGGAGTGAGTCGGACTTTGAGGCTTTTCCAGTGTTGGCCTTGAGGGCTGTGAGCAACGGACACAAATTGGAGACGAGGGAATGTGGGGCTAAGGCTAGGCAGTGTGGGTACAAAGGGGCTGGTGATGAGTTGTAGGGGAGAAAATGGAGGGTTGTTGGGAACAACCGCGAGTAGCAGAAGACAGGTTGGGGACTGGGGCGGCACTGGTGGGGCAAGGGATGTGGTTGCGTAGTTGGAGGCTGGGGCAAGATAGGTGAGGGACAGGCCATGCCAACTAGTCGATCGCAGGGCGGCTGTAATGTGGCCGACGATTACAGTAACTAATCGGATTGAGTAGCTGTAACTGGTTGGTTCGTGAAACTTTAATTGATCGGGTCGGGTAACTGTAACTGATGGGTCGGATAAATGTAACTGGTCGGATTGAATAACGAATTGGATTGAGTTTAGTAATTGTAACTGGTCAAATCTAGGGATGGCAACAGGGCGGATTGGGGAAGGTTTTATATATAACCGTACCCGCCCCGTTGGATAATTGTCCCGTCCCGTAACCACCCCATTACCCAACGGGTAATTTTTATTCAAACCATAACCGCCCCAACGGGTAACGGGTAAAATTTTGGGTAACCGCGGGTAACCGCGTTATGAAATGAGTCATTAAATTTTTTTATATACAAATAATATTTTAAAAGACGAAAAATGACATTGCTTAGACGACTCTAGACTTCAGACGCCACTTTAAAGATTCATATATCTACAAGACGAGAAAGGAAGCAACTTAAATTAATTTGACCTAAAATACTTGATCTAAAAAATACTCCGTAATTAATTAGGAAAAAAATATGATAATAATCAAACAAGACTATTAAAATCTATTATGAGATTTCATTCATACATTATAATTAGTACATCGATAATCTATATATACATAATGGAAAGAGAAAAGTCTCATCTTTTAATAGTTGTGGGACAAATAATAGATAAAAATGTAATAAAAATATAACTACAAATAAACGGGGCGGGTAACGAGGCGGGTAACAGGACGGACATGTATAAAACCGTAACCACCCCATTACGCATAAAAACAAGACGGGTATTCCCCGCCTCGTACCCGTTACCCGGTCAATGCGGTTTTCCCCGTTTTGACCGGGGCGGTTCAGTGCGGGTATCCATCGGTTCGGTCACAATTGCCATCTCTAGTCAAATCGGGTAACTGTAACTAGTCGGGTCGGATCGGATAACTGTAACTGATCAGGTCAGATCAGGTAACTGTAATTGGCCGGGTCAGATCGAGTAATTTAACTGACGGGTCAGGTCACTAGGCTGGTTAGGTCACTGGGGTGAGTATGTTACTGTAAGCTAAAGTCATTAGGGGTAATTTAGTAAGTTTAAAACTTATTAGTCACATTTTAGGAAATTAAAAAAGTCTCTTTTTTGTTCAAGAGTTTCATTTTAGTAATATTAGTGGACAAATCTATATAAAAAATCACACGTTAATACAACAAAAATTTTATCACCACAGGTAAATCCATTGGTTTAACATTGTTTTGCTTAAAACAACTAATGAAAACTAGTTACTTCCCTCATGCATTGCATGGGAGTGGAGTATGTAAAAGTTCAGATAAATTATATAGAGCAAAAGAATTTTATACTAAATCAACCTAATTGAAAATATAAAATAAAATATAAGAAATCCTATTTAATAGGAAATTAAAAAGCAATGCTCGAAGCTAGATATAAACCATGATGTGATAAACTAGGTATGCATGTATGCAAAGCAAATCGTTAAGGGAATCTACAAATTATGATACATTTTTTTATATACAACACATTTGTTGCGATTTCCTTAATTTCTTCGTCATATACAACACTTTAACCCATGTGGATTTGTTACTCTCGAGACCGCCACATATAACTGCCCATGTGTGGAAACAGGTCAGGCCGACGGAGGAAGATGCCAACCTTTTTCAATGATTGTCTCCGGCTCTTATTAATGATCATTGTATAGCTAACCGTATCGCAAACTGTTTGCGCTGAAAAGTGAATGAGAGAGTAATGTTTGACGGTGTTAAAGTAAGTCTAGGAATAAGAAACTTTTCACCGGGATTTTCTTCATGCATCATCTGAGCCTCGGTAATATGAGCTCCTTATCGTCGTAAAGTGTTCAATTTTTTAAATGAAGAGCAGTGTTCAATTATTATTTTGTGTCATATTTATCTGGAATTAACATTATGGGCATTAACATAATGATTTCAGTATAATTAATATCCACTTCTCTTGTTTCATACAATAGACTTCATCACCTTCTAATATTTACAGTGATATCTTGGATTTGAATGGGCGAGAATTGATATTCAAGGTTGGGAAGTGCAAAACTAATTGCCTTGCAAATCAGAAATAATATACAATAATTGTGTTTCCTGAAAACGAAAAAAATAAAGAGCTAAAGGAGGCAGTTAAAGAAAAAGTTGTCAAAACTTAAATAAAGAGCTAAAATAGACTGATAACTGTGCATATAATATTCATTATTCTCATAAAATTAATATATAGAGACTTAAAACTGATGTTAATCATTGCTACCGGCATAATAAATTTTGCTCTATTGTTGATTATACTTTAAACTAAATTGGTAAACAACCCCTATAAATTGTATTTTAATATGTATGCAAATACTCAATATTTATTAAAAATTTGCGTAAATGCCTTTACAAGATGTTTTATACTACTTTGAACTCAACTGTTAAAATAATAAACTAACCTTTTTCATAAAGTATCTATTGGGTTTTTTAAAATGCTTATTAATGTGATGTATTGTTATATTTATGTAACATCAAGCACTCAAGTCAAATACTAACGCTTGATTATCATCCCTTTATTCGTATAAGGTGTGTATATTACGACTCCGATCTTGATTTGATGTATGTTGTGTCACATATGATAAAATATTGACAACGTTGTTTTAAATAGGTTATCATATATGCGAATTTAATGAATAATGCACTGAACAAGCATGTGCTGTTTTTACAGATGTCATGCTCCATAGAAATTGAATCTCATCAAACCCCTGAGTCGACTTTATCCAAGAGGCCTGCTATCGAAGAAAACAAAGAATATGACAAAATGGAACATAGCTCTGCCATCAAGAAGTTAAAGGGGGTTAAGATTGAGATGTGACTCCATATGCATTTATCATTATCTTGAACTTTGTTTTTCGCTATGATGCACTTTCATGTTTGGGAATATTGTTGTTCCATGATTTTATTTTTATGTTGCTTTGAATAACAGAATAAGCAAGACCATTCATTGCTTTAATACGGAGTATAAATTTCATAAATACTTTCTTATGGAGTGTTATCAATATTAAATTTCGTAAGATGTTAGTATTCACTGTTGCATTCATATTTATTTTCATACAATATTTACACGTGTACGGTTGCTGCTTTTCTTGATCATTACAATTGAATTATGGATGCAACAATACATAAGTTGATGAGCTTTCATATCAGAGGAAGTGACTAATCAAATAAACAAAATGCAACTTGAATATTATGAAATATTGAAGTACATGTTGCAACCTGGAGTACGGGCTAAGTAAGAATGTCATGCTTCTTGGGAAGACTCACAGACATAAATTTATTCAAAACAGTATATAACTCCGAATATATCTATTAGTTAGCATTAAAGTATTAATTAATTTTTATTTGCACATTTCAAGTATTAAGTATGGAGGTCCAAATTGCGAGCATGGGAGCATGGGCAAGTTTGAGCTCTTATGCTTTGAAAAAAAAACACGCATAAATTTATTCGAAACACTGTATAGCTCCAAATATATTAATATTTGCGGATATTTTTTGGAGAATGCATGTGCCAAAATATATTCCATATCAATCACAATCTTTGATCTTGTGATGTTGAGTGTTTTGAGAGGGAATTCCACCCCAAAAATCTTTTGCTTTTAGATGTTAATAATTGACTAGCACTACATATAATGTATATTACCCGTGAAGTGCATGATGTGAGATACTTTCAAGAATAATTATAATAAAAATGTCGTGGCAGTTTTTATATATAATAAAATGTAAAAATCAGTTTTTGGAATTTTCTAATGTACAATTATAACAATCATAAACATAGACATGGAGTAACTTATATTTACTACGTGTAACATATAGTCCTCAAGTTTTCTTAATATAAGTTTTGTATTATTACATATAATAATAATATCATAACAAAACAATTTATATTCACTAACACCATAATACAAATGCTTACTTTCAAAGTAAACATGTGAGTAAGTAGGATAGTCGATCTTATGCCACTTAAAATCTCAAAGGCTTCATAGGTTACTAAGCGGTGCGTATTTAGACTTGTGTTAATAAACGGTGTTTAAAATAAGCATTGCTATAAGCTCATATTTACTTTACAAGATGTAAAACACCTTTTAATATTAAAATGTCCAAAATAACCATATGCATATAAGGACACACAAACTCATGTATACACAAGTATGGGGAGAGTTCTAATGAGAACCCCTCTTAAAATGAGAACATTTAATCTCAACCTCTCATTTATTGCAATCATTGATTATGATTCACATGAGGTCATATTCATAATTACCTCAAATTCAAATGGGACCTTTTTGCAATTAATCCTAAATATTTACAAAAACACCACCTTGTCAATATAAGCCATTGATTATAATAATTAATGATGAAGATTAGAAGTTCTTATATTAAAATGAGTTTCCATTTTAAGTGGGGTTCTCATAAGAACCCTCCTCAAACAAGTACACACACACAAATGCTCAGGTCCAACAGTTCAAACAGGAGCCGCCGGCTGAACACCGTTGTTTGGGGCGGTTCCCGGTGGAAATTTGTGATGAATTTTTTTGAGAATGTTCCTCATCAAGTCTAGTTTATCCACAAAAAAGTTCAGCTCAAAATTCGATCAGAAAGGCAGTCATATATTTTTTTGAAGTTGACTGCATTTTCTATGTATAATTTGGCACAGTGAATTTAAAAAAATTATTTGACTGCCTTCCTGATCGAATTTGAGCTGAATTTTTCTGTTTATAAACTAGACTTGATGAGGAACATGCTCAAAAATTTCATCATAAAATTCCACCGGGAACCGCCCCAAACGGAGGCGTTCGGACGGCATTTGGGACGCTTTCCGGTGGAATGTTTTGATGAATTTTTTGAGCATGTTCACCATCAAGTCTAGTTCATCCAAACAAAATATCAGCTTAAAATTCGATTGGGAAGTCCGTCAAATAATTTTTTGAAGTTGACTGCGATTTTTTCAAAAAAATTCCACCGAAAACCGCCCCAACCGTCCCTCCGACTGGACCTGAGCATTATATATATATATATATATATATATATATATATATATATATATATATATATATTGTTAGAGATATTTTATCTGTATTGTGATAAATGTTTATTTAGCCTTTGTGTAGTAGATATTTCATTATAGAATGGGCCTTAAATGGTAAAGGCCTAATTGCCTAAAAGGGAATGGGCCTCCTAAAAGGGAGAGACCAATCATTGTAAAACATACCTTTCCCTGATGGCTATAAATATGCCTTAAGGGAATGTGTAGGTTAAGCTTTTTAGACTATTCTATTCATTTGCGCTGCAGTGCCTATTTTGGTGAAAGAGGTTTTTACGCTAAGTTCTCCTTCATCATTTATAACTTACCGTTATAATTTGCATTCTTTGTCCTTCCAATTGCAGCTTGACTAACACACATATTAGATATTGGAGGGACATGTTTTTTCCAACAACGAAGATCTTCCAAAAACTCTTTCAACCATTCAGCTTCTTCTCCAACCTTATTTAAGGCAATGAATTCAGCTTCCATGGTAGATCTTGCTATAGAAGCCTGTTTGAAAGATTTCCACAAAATAGCACCAATTCCAACTATAAACGCATATCACTTGTGGATTTAGTGTCCTTAGATCCAGATATCCAATTTGCATCGATATACCCTCTAGTACGACTGAATATTTTCGAAAATATAATCTAAAATTTTTGGTGTACATCAAATATCCAAGTACTTGTAAAATGCTTTCCAATGTTCTTTACCGGGGTCATGTGAAAAAGCGACTTAACTTATTCACAGCTTGAACTATATGTTAGGTCTCGTGCCATTCATGACATACATTGAGGGGTGTGTATTGAATCTGGAATTAGTGGTAGAGTTTTAGAAGTCAATGGATTTCAAAAGTCTAGAGGTATTGAATAATGATTTTAAAAAGTCCATAAAAGTTTTGGTGTATTGAATTAAGATTTTCAAAAGTCATTACCAAGTCCACGGGAGTCTGGATGTATTCAAATGGACTTTTAAAATATGAATAGAAGTTTCAGTGTATTCATAATTTTATGAAGATACGTGGACTTTAGAAATCGTTCATACCTATGGACTTTGAACCATGAATATAAATACAAATCCACCATTTTTTTTTCTCGCCTCCCACCCAAAGATTTGACATCATTCTTCTTTCCGCTTGCCGCTTTTCTCGTCTGCACGGAATATGTGTTCTTCAATAGCCAAGTTCTTCTTCAAATAAATTCTTTCCCTTCCCTCTGAGTGATTGCATTATTTATCATTCAAATTAACTTCGTTGATTGTCTTCTCAGCAATATTTATCATTCAATAAGTTCTTAAGTTTTTATGTGATTATACAATCGTATTATCAAGTGTTTGTGAAATAATAGTTTAATTGCACCAAGTTTGCGTTGTATGGCCAAACGTTTCTCGAAGTGATATGCTATTCTGATTTAGCCCTAATTTTCATACGTTGATGACAAACGAGTCTCTGGAAGTGACACACGGTTCTTATCTAATGACTATGCACTTGCTAAAATATTTCGTATGGTAATGCTTATCTTATAAAGATGAATTTGAGGATAACATATGCATATGAATGGCCAAATTATCAAATTGGTAAAAAAGAGGGCAGTTTACCAAATTGCGGAACGAGTCTTGTTCATTTTTTTTTCAAAATGTCCAGCCAGACATTGGGGACTAGACCGACCCTGAAATCGTCCAATCCCGAAAAATAGCACTCGGGATTGGAAAACCGGTTTCGGGCAGGTCCGGAATAGTGTCGGGCCTGATATTGGCCCGATCGATTTTGGCAGATAGGGTCTACATAAAAGTCTATGAATTTATTGAAATCAATAGAAGTCATTCATTCAAAGGTCATTCGTTTTAAAAGTCTTCAGCCTGAAAAGTCTATGGATTGAAAAATCAACGGATTAAAAGTCTACGGATTTAAAAGTCCATGCACTTTTTTAAAAATCCATGGGGAAAAAATATATCCACCACAATCCATATACAATACACCCCCCTAAGATGCCTATGACCTGAGAAGTCATCCGGTGATACACTTTCACCTCTATTTATTTTGTTTAGGTGAACACTTGATTCAAAAGGAGTTCTCATGGGTTTGATATTAAACTTTTTGAGCTCATCAAGCATTTCTCAATATAGTGTGGTTGAGATAATACCAAGTTACCAACCCTTCAGGTGTTCTTGTGACTTTAACTCCAAGAATTACATTAGCAACACCGAGATCTTTTATTTCAAATGTCTTTTCTAACATACTTTTGGTAGACTTTATCAGGTTTTCATTACTACAAAAATGAGCATATCATCTATGTCTAGACGTACTATCACATAGTCCTTATGATTGCCCTTTACATAGACACATTTGTCAGCCTCATTGATTTTAAATCCATTTGACAGCATTGCACCATCAAATTTATCATGTCATTACTTGGGGGCTTATTTTAGCCCATAAAGAGATATTAATATATGACACACCTTCCTTTCTTGTCCGGGGACAATGAAACCTTCAGGCTGTTGCTAATAGCGTTAGAATTGAAGTTATTCTTCTAACCAGTGAGTAGACACCGAAGTAGTCAAACTCTCCCTTTTGGTTATATCCTTTAGCAACCAATCGAGCTTTGTACTTCTCAATCATTTCATCAGTTCTTCTCTTCTTTTTGGAGATCCATTTAAATCCTAGATGTTTAGATCCAGGAGGCAAATTTACCACTTTCCATATGTGGTGTGACATGATAGAATCCATTTCACTCTTGATGGCCTCTTGCCATTGTGCAGCATCTAGTGACGACATGGCTTCCTTATATGTTTGAAGTTCATCATCCAATAGGTACACAACAAAATCCGGCCCAAAATCCTTTGATTTTCGTGCCCTTTTGCTTTGGCCTATTTCAGTTTCTTCGCCACTTCACCATTACCACTTTAAGAATCAAAAGTCCTCTTATGTGAGCTTAGTTCATCAACATGGGATGGAATAAATATAACCATGCCAGATGAAACAACCTCAAAATCTCCCTTAAAAGGGAACACATTCTCAAAGAATGTAACATCTCTTGATCCTATGAAGGTGTTGGTGACCACGTCCATACAGTGAGATTTATGGACAAGAAATCGATATGCACTACTATTTTATGCATAACAGACAAAGACACAATCAATAGTCTCTGATCCAAGCTTTGTGTCCTTTCCATAACTTATATGGAATTTTAAGGGTTTTTCTTGTGGGGCATTCTGTTGAGAATGTAATTTGTAGCTAGGAAAGCATCCCCCCCACAAGTCGTTTGGTGCACGAGAACGTACTGACATGGAATAATCATTTTTTGTCTAAGGCGGGAAGAGAAATCTTATTGAAGACTGTTATAAAGGCTATGCCCACAAATGTTATGAATGTTATTTTACTCCCAGATGAACTTGTGTCGAAGATAAAGAGACTTATGAATGACTACTAGCGGAAGGGTAGTGATTTCACGGGTAAAGGAATTAGATGGAGATGATGGAGGGACTTATGTTGTGACACCGCACCCGAACGTCCTTGAAGATTCGATTTAAAAATTCAAAGTTTATGTATTGAATTTCCGATTCCCAAACAATTGTAAAACGATTGTTGTTTTACGTAATTAATGATCGATTATTATACTGTTCGAACTCGTATATTAGTTTCGGGCTTGCGAAAACATTATTTGGGCCTTATTAATAAATAAAAGAGCCCAACAATTTCTAAATAGTGATACATAACCTTTCAAGATAAGTTGAGGAAGGTTGGGCGGCTCAAACATTATTTTGGGCCCAACCTGCTAAAAATACTAAGTATTCAAGAATGGCGCCCTAGGGGGTTTAATGCACCAAACCCCCCTGTGATTTGGAAATTCGGCGCATTAGCCCCCTGTGATTTAAAAAATGCGTCAAACCCCCCTGTGTTTTAATTAATCATGCGCTAAATCCCTTATGTGAACAAATTCAATTGTCAAATAAAAGAAAAATGATTAACATTTTTGTATGATTCAGAGATTTTGACATATTTATTTGCATATTCAATCAAAATATTAGGAAAAGTGATTTTCAAATCGTTAAATTTATTCATAAAGGGGGTTCTGTGCATGATTAATTAAAACACAGGGGGGTTTGACGCATTTTTTAAATCACAGGGGGTAATGCGCCGAATTTCCAAATCACAGGGGGGTTTGGTGCATTAAACCCCGCCCTAGGCCACTCGAGGGTGACCCACACGGCTGGTATCCCAACAATGCGTATATTAATGTCAAAATAAGTGATAAGATGATTATAGAAGAATACAAATGCCTATGGTCCCATCTTTGACATTATTGAGCTAAATAATGGGAGTAGGATTTTTCCTTCTATAATATCCATCATGTAAATTATTGGGATGAGACTACACATATTGGAGATCAATAATGTGATAAAGGAAGTTGACTTGTTCTAAATAAATTAGGATGAGTACAAAAAGACATCTTTTAGCAAGAGATAAAACAATAGGACCCATGTTCCCATTTTTGGAAGTATTGGTAGATATTTTGGACCACAAAATGATTGGGATCAATTGGGAACCACTCCACATGATATTAGTACCTGCAAGACAAATAAAAATGAGTGAGACAACTATGTGGGGCGGACATTTTGACTTAAGAGCTACAACATTACAAAAAGAAATAAAAGAGGAGGTCCACATCATGTTTGATTACAATCAAACATCCTACCCTTCTTTTTTGTGAACCACATGCTCTCTTAGCATGATTGAGGCCTCCTATACACTCCACCCTACACTCCATTCGAACCCCAAAGAGATAAGAAAGCCAAAAGGATCCACACAACTCAAGAGAGAAGGAAGAAAGAAGCTGGCCGCAGATTCGTTTTCCAGTAGATAGGGTTGCTTGTTTGATCCATAACTTGAGATTCACTCGTCTAAATAAGGCGTGTGAGATACCAAAAGAAACCTCTCAAGACGAGGAATCCGTGAAGGTCTGATTTGCATCAATCGGAGTAGTGGAAGGCTTCCAAATCGTCCGAGAAAAATACAATCTCGCAGAAACGGATTTACTCTCCCAAAGTGAGTGTTAACCCCAAAAACTTTACTTTTCGTTTTCCAAATGATATGAACGATTGGTGGAACTATTATACACTAATCCAAGTGTATAATATGTCCTTATAAGGTTATTTTATTGATGTAAAGGTTAGATACTAACCTAGAGCAAATCTTGGAAAACTAGGAAACGAGTTAGCCGGAAAACATCCATTCTAGGGGCTGTTTTCGTATCGACGATTAGGGGTTGAACTAGCACTTGAGGAGGCTGTTTAACAATCATTTCCAAGCAAGGAATCAGTTCTCAAGCTTCCTTGACCGAGGCTTTGGTCATTGGATCGAGAAGGAGAGTTTTAAAGCTCATTTGAGGTGAGGATCGACATCTAGTTGCTTACAACTTGTAGGTTAAGCATGAGATTACCTAAATGCCTAAATCATGTTTTCCATGGATTATGATGATAAATTATTGATGGAATATTGATCTATTTTCCAAATAATGAAATGGGAAATGATTTGGTAAACTATTGATAAAAATGGAGTTAAATGAACTATTGTGTGAGATAGGTAATTTACTCATGTGTGAATTGTGTAGATACATAAATGATTATTTATGTATTACATTGGATGATTAAGTTGCTGCTACATATCTCTAAATATGTAGGGTTTTACAAGTGGAATATATGATGGATAATAATAATCTTAATAGTATTGAAATACTAGTTAATGATTGTTGTAATTGTTAAGGAATTGAATCTAAGGATTTGATTGTGATTGATGTACTTGATTGTGATGCAAGTGACTAAATTGATGTAATGTGATGCTAAGATCATGGTTGGGCAGTCCGTAAGGATGTCCCAAAATAGATTATTGATATTACAATTCTAGGCAGCGCTTAGGAATTGGGGTCTATGCCAATGTAAGGAGATGTACTTGAGCCCATGCTCATAGAATTGCATTGGGTAGACATGATGTGGTGATTGATGTGCATGGTGATGTAGTTGAGTTGGACTCAAGAAATGCACGGTGAAGTAATTAACTTGTGTTAAACAAGGTGCATGGTGATGTAGTCGAGTTGGACTTGAGAAATGCAACCATATGTGTTAGGGTTGAACCCTATGTATTGTTGTGACTAGGGGTCACGGGGTTTGGGCTATGTTTGGTAACAAACTTTGGGCCTACGGGCCGACTACTTGACTTTATATATAAGTAAGTATATTTTGAAAAGGGGTAACTAGGGGTTACGGCCTAGATTATATTATCACCCTATTTGAGGGTCTTGTGTTTGAAATACTTGTTGTATATCTATTAGATGTCATCCAGACCAGCACTTTATAGCCCTATAGAGTGCTGACCCCTTCGGGGGCATCCCACTACCATTTTTCAGGTTGAGGCTAGAGCTTGCTTCCTGTGCTCGTTGCTCGAGAGATCATCTAGGAGGGAAGACTTGGTTCGTGTTTCCTCCATTCTGTTTTTAAACATTAATAAACATGCTCATGAATATTTTACTATAGAGCCTGCGTGCTCATGTTTGCCACGTGTAGCACTTGTTTTCAAACTATGTTTTCCGCTACGTATTCGCTTGCTTATTATGTTGTTTATGGATGGCTTACGGGTGAATGATATTCGAGACGCCTTGTATAATATATATGGATGTGCTTGACTGTGGTTGACTATTCGTATTGTACGGCGGGTTGTTGACGTGTCCGGGCAGGTCCGGAGCGTGACATATGTATTCCTAAAGCTCAAAGTGAGTTGGGATTTAAACGACTAAAGGAGTTCAATATTGCTATGCTTGGGAAGGTTTGCTGGAAGTTGTTAACTGAGCCTAATAGTCTGGTTGGACGGGTGCTAAAAGCAAAATATTTCCCTCTTAAATCTTTTGCTAATGCTAATCTAGGTGGTAACTCATCTTTCATTTGGTGTAGCATTTTATCTGCCCACAAAGTCGTTTTTGCAGGGGCAAGACGCGGGGTGGGAATGGAAGGGACATCTCAGTTTGGAGAGAACGGTGCATGCC
This sequence comes from Cuscuta epithymum, assembly GCA_945859915.1. Classification (NCBI taxonomy): domain Eukaryota; kingdom Viridiplantae; phylum Streptophyta; class Magnoliopsida; order Solanales; family Convolvulaceae; genus Cuscuta; species Cuscuta epithymum. Next base: position 1,209,782 of record CAMAPF010000958.1, read on the forward strand.
AGGTAAGGGTTCGGGGAGGATTCAATCTAACTAGTCCAGGGTGTTATGGATATGAATGTAACGAAGCTCTTATCGGAGGATGGCAAATCATGGAACACCTCACATTTAAATGCTCTATTTTTAAATGAAGGAGCTATTGTGATCCAAAGTATTCAACTTGGTGTTCGACAAGTAAGTGATGGGTATTAGTGGTGCGATGATTGAAATGGCAAGTGTACTATCCGAAGTTGTTGCATGAGACTGGTGGGAGAGCTTCAATCGCCCGACTGAGTAGGATGGACGTGAGTATGGAGGTTCCATCTACCTCGAAAGTAAAAGCTATTCTTTAGACAACTAGCAATGGGATTGTTGCCAACATTAGACGTTCTGAAACGAATAAGGGCCCAAATTCCAGGAGTCTGCCTAGTTTGTATAATCGAAGATGAATTAGCCTTTCATCTTTTTCTGAAATGCCTGGTGGTTTCTGGTGTTTGGGAGGAGATGGTGCTGCAACATGTACTTGTGGGGGACTGTTTTGGAATATTTTCAGAAAGATTTTCAACTTTAGTTGAGGAGGAAATTTGCATATTGATTATGCTGTTTTGGGGAATTTGGGAAGGAAGAAACAAGATAGTGTGGAGAGGAGAGGCTTTCTCGAGTCAAGGGGTGAAGAGAGCAGCTCTTACTATGTTAACTAGCCGGAAGGAAGCCCAATAGAAGTGCGGCAGATTGTAGAGAGGTATTTTGAAGCAAAGCAATTCAAAATTTACAAAATTCTGAAGCAGATTGGATTATATTCAATGTTGACGCGGCTAGCAATTTCAGCACACGTTTGTGGTTTTGGGGTTGGGTTGGTAGAGACAACAACAGTGATTTCCTTTGTGCACGCAACCGAGTTGCTAAAGCGTTCTGAGCTCCGGTAGATGCATAAGCTATTGGGGTTAAGGAAGAGATACATTGGGCAAGAGACATAGGATGACATAAAGGCATAATTGAGACAAATGCAACAATGGTTGTTTCAAGCATACAAGGAAAGGCAAGTGCAACTCCGATGAGGGTTATTTTTGAAGATATTAAAATTTTATTGAGTGTGTTGTGAACATGAAGTTCCCACATCACTCGCATACAAGATAGTGCGTGTGTTTATAAGCAGGGCGGCAGGGCCTGAAGCCCTTACTTGTGGACGCATTTTTAAGCACTGAGGTCCTTAACTACTACACGAGATACAATGTGTGTTTATAAACACTTATTTGTGGACGCGTTTTAAAGTTGTGATGTGCTAAAGTATCACAGTGGACAATATTGGCAAGGTGTTCTTAGCAGGGTGAGAATATTAATCTCAAAATCAATTGGGGTATGCAATTAATAAGTTGGCTCGTGATATATTGGGGTAGCAAGAATAGGATGAACAACTGTTCTCTATTTCTAGGATCAAGAGCGAAGCACACTTATATTCCGCCTAATTTCAGTGTAAGCCATTTGGTTAAAAAATGGTAGATTTTATGATACCCATAAAGTATCATAATTTTGTTATGACCCTAAATTATTTAAATCTAATCTAAATCTAAACTATGGGTATCTGAGTTGTACCTAAAAAACTTATACCTAACCGAGGCTTTACCGCTTATTTCAAAGTTCATAACTCATCCTCCACTCAGCACTCAGCTGTGCGAACTTGTCTTTCGCTTTACAATCAGGACCGCCGCCACTCGCAGCACGAAGCTCCGCCGCCACTCGCAGCACGAAGCTCCGCCGCCACTCGCAGCACGAAGCTCCGCCGCCACTCGCAGCACGAAGCTCCGCCACCACCTGCACCGCCGCTCCGCCTCACCGGCCCAATCCGCCGCTCCGCCTCACCTGACCAAGACGCCGCTCCGCCTTACTGTCGAGTAGCCTACCTCCTTAGTCCTTACCTTTCCTTCTGCGAGTTGGGCAGTTGACTGTGGTGCTTCAATCGATGAATATTTGATAAGTAAATGAATAGAAGCTCCTTACCTCCTACACGTACTGTTGCTCCAATTAAAGTGCTTGTTGATTTGAAACGTGAGGTAATATATCGAGCAGAAAGGGAATTTGTAGCTTTTGGTATCATCATCAAGTTTTTTTTTGGTGAAGATCATAGATCATCACACCTCACGTTATGTTCTTGACTCGCAGGTATTCGTAACGCTAACTGATGGAGCTCAGGACTTGTCTTAAACCCAAGTTTAACCAAACATCGACTTTTATGTGCCAACCGCTTAGCCGCCAGAATATTCTCCATCATCGTTTGCATTTATCCTTGCGCTACAGCATTATTGCTAAATCTATGCACTGCAGAGCAACTCCCGAAATGCAAAGCAAGAGCAGCTCATTTGGAACCATTGAAAAGGTAGCACCTTCTCATAATCTTCTCCGACATGTACAACACTTTTTTTTTTGTGAATATTCGACCTCAGCATTTCAGAAATGAGAATATATTTTGATTTATTTCTTACGTAGTATTTGGTATCTATGGTGTTTTGATATAATTTGCCATTTTACTTGCTTAATTGTTGATTTACTACTTGAACACTTCTGCAAATTCAGGAATATAATGTGCAGGTGAAATGTTCATTGAACTTATGCTCACATATAGTAATGATAATATCACCCTCGACTTCATGTTGCTATCCCTTTTCAGTCCTTAATATCGTTTCTTGAAGAAGTGATCTTTTTATTAACCAGGTTAAAACGTCTGGTGATCATTCTTGTGATCTAGCATTATCAACTTTAGCAGCTCTATGCCCATTGGATGGTCGCTATTGGGATAAAGTAAAGGACTTGGTTCCATTCATGAGCGAGTATGGCCTCATTCGCTTTCGAGTCCTAGTTGAGGTGTTCCACTTTCCTCGAATTGTTTTTCAGCATTCTTCTCTATGCGTGCTTGATGAACGTTGATATATGTATATATATGTATAATAATAATATAATATCACAGCTTCTGCTTATGTTAGTGCCTTAGTGGGTATAAACCGTTCTATGTAGTTTCTGCATGCGCCTAGTGCCAAAAAGTCTATAAGGAAAAAGAAAAAGAAAAAATATCAGTGTTGCATTTACAATTATGAATTAATATTTGCTATACTTTTTGTGTTAACATAATACATTCTATTCATCTCCAAAAAAGTCCTGCTTGAATTTTTTTTTTACCCAAAAAAGAGATGCATTGAAAAACACATTTTATCATATGATGTAATATTTCCAAATGAAGTGTGACGACTGACGGACAAGTTAAATATGTTAAATTTAGTTAAGCTAAAAAATACATTTTAAAAATACACTATAATTCATGAGTTGTAATAGTTGTATGGTTCTACCTTACAAAAACAGAAAAGTTGTACCTTGATGGAATACGTGTCTTTTTTTGGGTCCGGAGGTAGTAGTCTTAGCAATCAGATGCTACAATCACAAAATGGGATTCCATGCCTGAGCTGTGCGTATCCTTGCTTCTATATAAACCTCCAAGGCTCTAACCTCTTTGATGAGATCTTCCACTCACAAATGGGGTTCAGCTTAAACAGTTAAACTTCATTTTTGTTCATTTAATGAAGTATTTGCACTACAACCTTTATGTATTGCAGTGGCTTTTGTCTTCGCTATAGTCTATCAGTCTATGGCTATGTTTGGCACACAAAAGCCTCTAGCTTCTAGCTTTTCTATTCTTTAAAAAGACCTTAAAAAGACTCTAGTTGTATGTTTGGCATTACATTTTTTAAGAGCTATTCAAAAATTAAAAGATCTTTTTTGAGATGCTACCGGGTGTAGCATCTGAGAAAAGCTCGTGACTTTTAGTATTAATTAATTCTAACAGCTTGTATACCAAACGGAACTAAATCAAACAGTCAGCTTTTTACCAAACAACTATCACCTTTTCTTTTTAAGATCTTTTCAGTCACTAAAAGCTAACAGTTACTAAAAAGCTCACAAAAGTATCTTTTCAGCTGGTTGTGACAAAAGCAAACTTAGCCTTTAAGCATTGCAATTTTATCAGGTCTGTAAAAACAAACTTATCTTTGTTGGTGTTGTCAGGTTATGTGGTTGTTGAAGCTTTCAGAAATTCCTGAAATCCCTGAAGTTCCCAATTTTTCGATAGGAGCAAAGTCTTATTTGCATGGCTTGATTGATGGATTTAATTTGAGTGATGCCATGGAAGTGAAGGAAATCGAGAAAGTGACTAACCATGATGTTAAAGCAGTGGAGTACTTCCTAAAACAAAAATGCCAATCACATGAAGAAATTTCTAAGGTATATTAGTTGTATACAATGTTTCATGTGTGTATATATGTGTGAATGTATTTTGGTGAACTATATGCCTTAAATGAGCCATGGATGAGATATAGAATTTTTGGCACATCACTATCTGCTACTCCAGAAATCTGACAGTATTGCTTATTTATATTTCTATTTGTAGTCTTTCGGTGTAACTAGGTACACAACAATTCTGTAGGTATTCCATTTCCATGAGCTGAGTTTTTTGCCTTTATATTGTATTATATTCCTAGGTGCTTGAGTTTGTCCATTTTGCGTGCACTTCCGAGGACATCAACAATCTAGCACATGGACTAATGCTAAAAGAAGCTATTCACAGTGTTATATTGCCAGTCATGGATGAGCTGATTACTGCAATCACTGACATAGCCACAAAGACTGCACATGTCCCAATGCTTTCTCGCACCCATGGGCAGGTAAACACTTGTCTGCCTGTCCATATTTACAGGGATGAAATTTTCTGGATTTGTCCAAGATGACCTTAGCTGTATTCAGATATTCATGTTCACTAAATTGTGAAATGTATTCTGATCTTTATGCTGTAGCCAGCTTCTCCGACAACACTAGGCAAGGAAATGGCTATTTTTTCATATCGGTTATTTACAGAGAGACATGACATTTCACAAATTGAGATGCGAGGGAAGTTTGCGGGTGCAGTTGGAAACTACAATGCACATCTAGTTGCATATCCTGATGTAAACTGGCCTCAAGTTGCAGAAGACTTTGTTACATCTCTTGGCTTAAGCTTCAATCCATATGTACCCCAGGTATTATTATGAAAAAGATATTATGGCATATTGTTTTGCACTTTTGCTAGCTTTTCATTCGAAGAATAGCATTATATTTGACACACGCCATAAATGCGTTGCTTACATGAAGCTGCTTACAGTTCTGATCTTTTTATAGTGGACCACCAGTATGCTATCCTCATTAAATTTTATAGAGTCCTGGATGCTTGTGGTTGTGCATATTGTCTAACTTTTATGTTTAGTAGGCAGTGTAAATATAGATGTTTGACCCATTGAAAGTGCCTTCACACAATGCAATCTTTGCAGAAGAACACCCTTGATACCTTAATCTGCTTTCTACACTGATGTCACTTTAAAGGCCTAAACATATGCCCTATACCAAGGCCAGATTTTTATGCAAAATGCATATCCTGGTACATATGAAAATCTAAAACAACTATGATTATGCCTAGTGCTTTTTTTTGTACTGAATCATTAAGCAATTGAATGTAAATCTTGAGATAATGATATGTTTTTGGTGATAGAGTAAGTGTGATGGGCTGATGGCTAAAGTTACTGAAAGGTCGTATATACAGATCCGAGATTGAGGGATTTGATTTTTTGATGCTACATTTCCATTGGTCTTATTATTCATGGGCTTTATGTATTCCACTTACCCTTTACCATTGTAGTACACTTTATAAATGCTTTAATTTATTCATTACTTAAATTGAAACATTTATATAAGATTACACGTTAGATCCGTGGTCTAATCTGTCTTGTCATAATTGATGCTTGCTTAAATGATGCAATCATGCGACTATAGGTTAACTTCATGTTTTTGACCTTTTGTTAACCTTGTGATTTAGTTTAATTGTAAGGTTTTCTAATGATGCAGATTGAAACTCATGACTATATGGCCAAGCTGTTTCATTCGATTATCCAATTTAACAACATTTTAATTGATTTTGATCGAGATATTTGGGGATATATTTCCTTGCGATATTTTAAACAGGTATATATGATACATTTGATATTTATTATTCATCAACAAAGCTAACTTTCTTTTATATAAGTTTCACGTTTATCATTTTTTGACTAAAACTAAATTACACATCATAATAATTTAAAATGTAAGGGTTTGTTTGGATCCGATTCCTAAAATTGCTTCTGCTCCTTCAGAGAGCAGAAGCAGAAGTTGGAGTGTTTGGGTGAAAGTGCAGAAGTGATTCTAATGCTCTAATTTATTTCTAGAATCAGTTTTTTCGAAGCTGGGGGAGACTAGCTTTTGAAAACTGATTCTGATTCTGCTTCTGCTTCTTTAAAAAAGAAGCACATGCAGAATCAGTTCCAAACACCCCCTAAATAGCTTGATCCAGTCTCGTATTCTACTTCCTCAACTCTTTTTGGGAGGGAGGGAATGAATTAGATCTTTAACATTATAAAGAAGTAACAACCATTTCAAGTTTTTAGCAGATAACTAAAGCTGGTGAAATTGGATCTTCGACAATGCCGCACAAAGTGAATCCCATCGATTTTGAGAACAGCGAAGGAAATCTCGGAGTTGCTAATGGAAGCCTATCACATTTAAGCACAAAGCTGCCTATATCACGGTGGCAGGTATACAACTATCTAATGTTGTTGTAATCAAAGCTGTTCTGAGCAGAGTTTTAATTTCTTGGACATGAACACTTTCAGAATCCACAATCTTTTTATGTCGAGAAATCTTTGAAATTCTTATGTGTTTTTTAGCTATCATAAACATTGGAAATAAAAACCACCATGAACAGGGCTTAAGAAAGAACTGAATATAGCACATAAATGAGATGTTGAGGTGGGTAGTAAATAATACTCCCTCCGTCCCCCTAAGTTTGGGACGGAGGGGTGTGGTGTGGTTTTTAAGAAAAAGTGAAATTGTGTGATTGGTATTGAATTGATAAAGTGTAAATAAAGTAAGAATGAATTCTAACCACTCAAATGTTACCAAATATGGTATGGGACAAACTTAGTGGGACGGACGAAAAAGGTAAAAAGGGACAAACTTAGGGGGACGGAGGGAGTAATTCATTAGTTCTAGCCAACTTTGGTATTTTGCTTGGAGGAAATTACCGGGAAGATAAGAAGGATCTTATTTTATTTAAAGTTTAAACGAGCTTCTGTCTTTGGAAATCGAGGGACACGTTATGCCAATTTGCATGTACATTGTAACTATTTATGTTATCTTTCACAGTTTTATTTATAAAAAGTTAAAAACTGTTACAAAACCATTGGATATATGATGTTTCAGTGCCTTAAACTGTTACACCTCTTTCAAATTTTCAATACACCCGTGATGTAATGGTTAAGCTCTTCTAATGTTACTGTGGTTCTATATCTTTTGATGTGCAGAGGGATTTGACAGATTCTACTGCTCTGAGAAATATGGGAGTAGGATTGGGGCATTCTCTTCTTGCTTATAGAAATGCATTACGGGGAATTTCAAAGCTTCAGGTAAAAGTTATGGTCCATCATGATTCATGAATACATAATTGTGCTCTATGAATATTCTGATGATTTAAAGTTCACTTATTTCATGGTCAATGACTTTGCTTAGGTCAGGGGCTGGGATAGCCTGTAATTAGAAACTGAGCTTCCTATAAAATAATAAAAATTGAAAAATTAGAAGTGTAAGAAGCTAATGATCATATTGCAATCAAAACTAAGAGTTCTAGTTAGTTTTAACAATTCTAAATTCTAAGGTTTAATCAATAGTATTTTGTGATCCAAGAGGTCACATCCATTATGGTGTTGCTGTGTGACCGAGAGGTCACGGGTTCAAGTCTTGGGAGCAGCCTCTTGTAAAAAATGACAAGGGAAGACTTGCTCCTTATACACCCTTGTGGTGTGACCCTTCCCCGGGCCCTCGCCTTGCGGTGTGATCCAAAGTGTAATGTGTCATATTTATAGTGATAAAGCACGGTGTTTATTACCTGTCAGCAGTTCCATGGAAAGGCATGAATATTGAAATTCTAGATCTACATTTCTCGTGTATAAGCTTCCGTGTATCTGCAGAAAGAAGTACGATGTTTATTTGCACTGTACATTTGTACATGTTAGCACTGACCATGTGAAGTCCCCAAAAATGAAGAGCTAGAAAATGCATTCCTTAGAGTCTTAGTTACTTAGCCACATGTTTACTTATGTTTAATTTTTTATTTATTTGGAGGTTTCTCATCTTAATTAATTTTAGACCAACTCATACCTGAGATTGTGGTGCAAGATAGTCTGGTGGTGTACTTGACTAATTGGTGGTGCTTTAGTTAACTTAAGACTTCTGTTTCTCACTGAGCTGTTGATATGCATCCCAACTTCATATAATATTACACTAGCAGTAGCTTTATATTGGTTTTCACATGTCTAACACATGACTGCATGAGTTACCAAATTGATAACCTTCTCTATAACAGGTCAATGAAGCTGCCTTGAAAGAAGACTTGAACCAATCCTGGGAGGTTCTTGCCGAGCCTATTCAAACTGTATGTACTTGTTCTCAAACCTTAATAGAGTTCTCCTAGTAATTTTTTGCACACATGCTTATATACTTTCATAATCTCTCTAGCATTGTTCTATTGTGTTTATGGCTGGATTTTGATATTTTCTGATTTTGTCTAAAATGTTTCTTTGTTTATTTTGTTATGAAGTATATTCTAATACCAAAATTTGATTGTTTTTTTCTTTTTGTGATATACTTCCTCCATATCTAAAAGATCTACATTTTTGGTTGTTCAAGGTTGTCTGTGGATAAGATTAAATCTTTCCTGTAAAAATTTAAATCAATTCAAATAATTGAAATTTGCATATATGGAAACTGCACTAAAAAGTTCCTTGGAATCACCAAAGCTAATTTGAATATGAAAAGTATTGCTATAAAGAAAAGTGTAGTTGTAAAATAGTAGCGAGTATTAGTGGTCATTTGGTTCTTGTAAATGAGATATATTAATGCTTTAAAAGAACCCAATGGCCTTGCAATTGACTTATTGTAGGTGATGCGAAGATATGGCGTCCCAGAGCCATATGAAAAACTGAAAGAGCTAACCCGGGGGAGAACAGTGACAAAGGAAAGCATTAGAGAGTTTATTGAAGGTCTAAAAATACCTCAGAATGCAAAGACTACTCTTTTAAACTTAACACCACATACATATATTGGCGCTGCTGCTGATTTGGCCAGTAACATAGGAAGCATTACTAAATCCAAGTAAAGTGGCTGTTGCATGTGGCCTTGACTAAGAGTGAAGGATATTGAGGCAGTCTTGTCATTACTAACAAGTGAAGCAGGTTAAAATTTTGTAGTTGATTTATAACTATTTTGTACTCATTAACTAAGTTGATTTATAATTTTCTTTTTCTCGGAACATTTAAGTTTTATTGTAGTATTAAATTTCCGATGAAGTTCGGTGTTATATTATTGCAGTCTGAATATTCCATTGAATTTTTTGTGTTACTCTCGCTAGTGTAGCAATACTTTCTTCAATGAAGTTTGTCCACATTTGAATCTTTCTTTGTCCACATTTGAATTTCAATCTATGACCATACTTAAATAGACCAAACCAGACCAGACTTCCAGAGTTATAAAATACACGAGACCAGATATTTACCAGACCAGATCAGACTTCTAGAGTTATAAAATACATAGAGACTACAGATTTACCCTACCAGATCAGACTTCCAGAGTTATAAAATACATAGAGATCACACATTTACCAGAGCAGATCAGACTTCCGAAGTTATAAAATACATAGAGACCAGACTTAAACTGACCAAACTTAAACAGACCAGACCAACAAATTTTAACACAAATTAAAACATCCTAACTTGTTTTGTTGTCATTGTGTATCTCCATAAATGTGTGCCCTGATGTATTTTGAGTTGTTAGAAAGCCTTGAAAGTATACATGGTTTTGACTTTGGAGTCGCGGGTTGACCCAGTCATAGGTCCAGAAATGAGCCTGAACCAGTTGTTTTTGTGCTTCGAAACTGAACCAGATTTCCCGTTCCAGATTGGAACCGATGTTGTAAACTGGTCCAAATTGATGTGTCCTATTTTCCTCTAAAATAGGATCAAACCGGTTGTCCTATTTTGTGCATGGAAAATAGGCTACTGGAGTAGAGCCGAGAACTCAACCAGAATAGTATACATGGTTAAGGTTCCGGTTCCTCTTCTTAATGACATGAACCCGGAGCTGACCATCCCTAGTTCGGGGAAGAAATTGTATGCTGAGTGTTTGAGTGTAAAATAATTGTATCCAGAGAACATTACATAGTTTATGACGGAAACTGTGGCCGCGCCTTGCATTTAGAGAGCGCTTGATGGGAGACTATTTTTGAACTGTATAAATGGGACACTATTTTTTTGAATCACAACTCACAAGGTCTGTTTGTACTGGTAGTCGAGCTTATATTTTACGGAGTAATAGTGAATCGAATGTTGTATTGTGAAGTTCTTTAAACCCTCAATATTAATTGAGTAATTCAATAATAAATACTAAAAAATAGTGCCAAAACAATAATCTTAGATGTTTTTTCCATGATCGGAATATTGTCTTGGGGACGTTGATGGGAGTCACGTTTTAGGTGATGGCATTCAGAGCACCATCACACTTGCATGGCATAGTATCTAAAGATGATGGCGGTGCCATGAGGAGTAAGAAGGCAAATAAGAGTATTAGAGTGGTGGTCGTGGTGGCCTTGTCAGAGGAGATGCATCCGCGTTGGACAAGGCGGAGGTGGTGGAGTAGGGATGCCGGTGACTTCATTGGGGAGTTTCTCGAGACAGAGTGGAGGTTTGGAGATGTTGCGTTTTACGGTGGTGGCCGAAAGAGTTAGCGGCGTCAAAATATGAACGGACTTTGTTCGCCGATGTGAGAATAAGTGGACTAAAATTTAAAAAAAAAAATTAAGTGCTAATAAAAATGATAAAGTCACCTACAAAAAATATACTGTTTATAAAAATTTGTGCAAACTCTGTATTAATTAATTATTTATGCTTCAAAGGTATATCTTCTCACTTTTATAATTTATCTATTCTTTCCCACCTATTTTACTTGTTTTACTTTCTTTTTTGGGCTGTCTTAAAATAAGTTTCAAATTTCATTTTTTGGAAAGATATACGTCATCCCTAAGATTTCATTTTATTATACTTAAATTTCAACTATGATTTTTACTTTTTCAACCATTTGACTAATAATTGTGCCAAACCAAAAGAAGACACATAAAATGAGACATATTTAGTATTTACTTGAAGACTTCTCTGAATATATATGTTCCTTTGCAGGTACAAGTTATATCCTACCCGAGCTTCTCATTTTGAAACATAATAGTGATTACTCAATTTAAACCATGAATGAAGTAATTTTTATCACTCCAAATGGAGTAATTGGGGTTTATGAATACTATCCTCAAAGGTCTTTTAAATTGATATTATGGTTTCTACTCTAAAACTAGAAGGATAAAGAAAGAGTAAAAATCATCAATGCTACCAAGCTTTATTTTAATAACATTGACGATGGATATCTGTGGAAGCCGAATTTGAATGACAAATTCAATTTTTCTAGTGCCTATGATGTCACAATGCCAAAAATGACCGCTGATACCAACTCTATTTTCTATTGGAATAGCAGGATCCCAAAAACAATCTCCTTTTTTCTTTTAGAAAATGAAATTTTTTTTGCTTCCTTTATGGCCCAATTCCGGCAAATTGGTATCTACGGTCCTTTCAAATGCCCTTTGTGCCCGAACATTGATACCATTGACCACTTAGCAGAGCGGTTCGGGAAGACCATTTTGAAACTATTTTCAACTACAAATTCAGAATTATATTCTTGGTTGGTATAAATGTTTCAGGGATTTTGCTGATCTAAACTATGTTTTTCCAAATATGGTTATTTGGAACCTTCGGAAGATAGGAAATAAGTTCATACATGATCACAAACAGGCCTTTCTTCCGGAGATGATAAAGGCTATGAAAATTGATATCTTTGCCATTACGAATTGGAAACCCTTCACCACTACTCAAAATCACAACTCGTTCAACACTTCAACATTTGCACTACGTTGCCCAGAAAAGTTAATGCTAGCGTTCAGCTTAACTACCGGAAAAAACGCCCCCTAACTACCATAAGATCATCAACATTTCAACTCGTCTGTCTCCTCACTCCCCCAACTTGCTAGAAGTGCCACGCTTATTCGCAACGCATCAGGAAAACACACGGGCAGTATGACCTCAATTACTCCCCAATAGTGACACCACATTAACCACCTATGATGTCATCATAGAAACTATTCTCAATATAAAAAATATAAGTTCGAATAATTTTATTCTTGAGCTGGATAATAGGGATAGCTATGAAGGACTAACATGTCTGGTTGCACAACACTGAAGATGCTGGCCTCGGATATAGGAAATCAAGAGAAGGATCAATGCCTACAACTGGTCGATTACCCACATGTCCAAAGATCAATTGCGCAACCGAATTTTTAGCTTATAAGATCACTTCTATTAGTACAAGGAATCACCATTTTAATCCCTTTGTTGATATCTTAAAATTTGATGTTACTAATTAATTATCCTCATGTATTTTCCTCTGAGTAGGCATTGGTCTAGCCCTCCTACTCTATGTACTTTCCTTCTTTTCAAATAAAAAAAGTCATATTGATTGGTTCAAACACCGTTCATTAAAAAAAAATAAAGACTAAAAAGTCTAGAATAAAGTTGTTCGTGACATACTCTATAAGTCCGTATATCTAATGATGATGCTTTAGTGACTAACTAAAAAAATGAGTTTTAAAGTAATTTTGGAAAAAGTGTTTAATAGTAAAAGTTGGTAGTGTTTGAGAAAAAATAATTTTGAAAAGTAAAAGTTGATAGTGTTTAGTAACATATGTGGTTTTTGTGTAATAGAAAAATAAAAAATCAGATTCTAGTTTTTAGCTTATACTCCCTCCGTCCCTATTTAAAATGTCCCATTTGTCTTACCTGTTGACAACCTCATAATCCCGGTTTTTACGTATATCTCACTATCTTTTTAGAATAGATTATAAGGCATGCGTGAAATATTTAGCTAAAATTGGTTGAAATACAAGGCAAAAATAATGACATGTAAGCTAAATTGGGATTGAGAGGTTGTCAACGGGTCGTTAGGACTCAACTGATTGCTTTTTATAGGTAAACATATTTATATGACACTTATTGGGTACATGATCTTATGTGACGATTTTGTAATAGTAGAAGATCCCTATTTGACCATTTTCTCCATTTTTAACAAATACGAGTAGTATTTTCATTTCAATTTTATATTACAAATAACTTCTTAATTATAAATTAGGGAAAAGGTACATATATACCCCTATTGTATAGGTGCAGGAACAAATATAGTCTTGTTCTATTTTTCGGAACAAATATACCCCTGAACTTTGAAAAAAGTGCAAAAATATCCCTCATGTTCTTATAAAGGAGCAAATTAATCCTTATTGACTTAAAATTAATAAAATAAATTTCAAAAAACACCAAAAAAATAAAAATTCGAAATTAAAATAAAAAATAAAAATAAAAAATGTAATTGTGTCCGATTCTCCCTTTTCGTTTTTGTATCACAATTAAATATTTTTAGTATATAAATTCACTATTTTGTAATTTTTGGTCTATTTATCATCATACAAAATATGTAATTTTATAGTGCAAAAAATGAAAAAATAATTTTTTTACATTGCAACATATATGTTAGCACATTTTCGATAGAATCTTAAATATATAGTAAAATTTTGAAATAATATTTTTATACTAAAAATATTAAATTTTTTATTTTTTTATATTTTAATTTCGATTTTTTAATTTTTTGGTGTTTTTGGAAATTTATTTTATTACTTTAAAGTTAATAAGGATTAATTTGCTCCTTTATAAAAACATGAGGGATATTTTTGCACCTTTTTCAAAGTCCAGGGGTATATTTGTTCCGAAAAATAGAACATGAGTATATTTGTTCATGCACCTATACTATAGGGGTATATATGTACCTTATCCCTATAAAATACACATAGTATAATTTATGAAAGTTGAATATGGTTGATCAAAGAAATTTAAAATGAAAAAATTTCAAGGGATGAAGGGAGTATATTTGAGTAAAACTTAATAATTTTAAACTGTTATGATATTAATTTTAACATATAACATTTTTGTTAGGGAAAATTAATTAAAATGCCCCAAACTTTGAAGAAGTGTGAGATAAGCACCCCAAACTTTCATATGTAATTTAAATAGCTCAAACTTTATATAAAAAGTTATTTTAGCACCATGACAATATATTATTTTTTTCAAAAATGTAAATTTATGATGTTAATTGCATAATTTAAAATAACAAATAAAAAATGATGCAATTATATAGAGTGAGGGTAGTATTATTTATTTTATAATAGAAGTTTAGAATGTGAATTGTATCTTCATGAATGCTAAAATATTTTAATTTATGAAATTAACACCAAAAACTAACATTTTTTAAAGAAATAATATATGATCATGGTGCTAAAATAATTTTTTATATTTATTTTATCCATTCAGGATCTGAAAGATACAACTATCAATCCGGGACCTGAAAAATGAAATGTATCGATATAGGACCCGAATGATGAAAAACTATCAATCTAGGACCTGCAGGATTGAAAACTATCAATATAGGATCTAAATTATCATAGATTTATTGATTTTTTTATTTTCAAAAAATTAAATATTATTTAGTTTTATTAAACTAATAAACTTTTGTGAAGAAAAAATCATCAAATGTTAGCAATGGAATTAATAAGAAAATAAATAAATCAAAACCTATGAAATGTTAGATCCTAGATTGATAGTTTTTCATCATTCGGGTCATATACCAATACATTTCATCTTTTAGGTCTCGAATTAATAATTCTTGTATCTTTCGGGTCCTGAATTGATAGAATTCCAAAGTTTGAGGTATTTAAATTAGACATGCAAATTTGGGATGCTTAATTACCTCACACCCTTTCAAAGTTTATGGTATTTTAATTATTTTTCCCTTTTTGTTATCATTCTCATATTATAAATATACTCCTATATCATCGGTCAAAGTGTAATTTCATTGATTTGAAAAATAAAAAATGATTAACTGAAAGGGTATCATAGGGAGTATTCATTAATTAATGCCTGGATGGCTGGATATATGTCTTCCTTTCTCTCCCCATTCAACTCCTATTTAATTTTTGGCAACCACCTTCTTCAATTCGGACCGGAAGCCGGCGAGGCGGCGAGCTCTCCTCTCCGGCGTTTCCCGGTCATGTCTTCCATTCCGGGCTAGCCAGCTGGGTAATCGCACAAATAAGCCACCCAAAATGATCCTGGAAGTCAAAGTAATATCCGCCCACGACCTCCCGCCCATTTCCAGAATGTTACGCACGTACGCCGTCGCCGTCACGGGTCACGACACGATATCGAAGACGGCGGTCGACCGGCACGGCGGCACAAACCCTACGTGGAACCACAAATTCGAGCTCCACGTGGACGACAAGTTTCTGGGTTCGAAATCGTCGGAGATAAAGTTTGAGATCTACAATGTGGCCTGGCTGCGTGACCTCCCTGTGGGCACCGCCAGCCTGGTTGTAAGCGGCGTTTACCCTCCCCTTTCGGTAAAGAATCCGGCCATGCGGCCCCTCACCCTCCGCCTTTGTCGTCCAACAGGGCATTTGCAGGGTATTCTGAACGTCGGTGTACGTTTGAAAGACAATAACGTCCCACGACCAGAGCCTACCGCCGGTGGTGAGAATCACAATGGCACGTATTCATTCTTTAAAACTTTGTCAATCTTTAATTTTTTGGTTAACTAAGTTTAATTTCAATCAGTTTTATATTTTTATAGGAAATTATTTAGAATACTCCACATTCCACATATAGAAATTTAATTATTTTTTACTCCACATTCCACATATTGTTTTCCAGTTAATGTGAATTGTTCTTAATCTTTTACTTTGTATGCCCAATTTTTTTTATATCAAATTTGATTTTTCTTTTCGGAAAATTTCTGAAATATGAGTAAAAATGTTTGAGAATTTCAAAATAGGACTGTCATAGTTTTATTCTCTAAATATGAGTAATTACTTTCAAGTTTGACAAATAGTCTATCTTTAAAGTCTAGTATTGCCAAAAAATGAATATATTTACTCTTTACTTCTATTTAAGGAATAGAAACATGATAACCATGTGTTGGAATACACACACGTTTTTAATCCTATTAAGAGTAATTTCTCTTTTCTTTTTGCAACTTAAAAAAATTTGTAATGTACTTTTTGAGTATGTAAATTTTATTTACCATAAATAATTTATGTAACGATAGAAATCCATTAACTTTGTGACTAGTCAAACACTCAAACATCATAAAAGCATGAGAACTTTTAAACGAGAGAGAGTAATATTTACGAGTATGATTTAACAAATACGGAGTATTTTTAAAACGGGAGTCATTTTCTAGCCGGCCTTATATATTGAAATGATTAATTGATTATGTTGTTCTATTTTTTGTTCGAGTAGAGCCTGTGCTAGATGGATATGGGAACCAAAAGAACAAGAATGAGGTGTTCTCAGTATCGCCGAATACCAATGTGACAAACCACCAGCCACCGTCAGCTTCATCGTTCGCGGCTGGGGACTTCTTCGGAGGTGACGGTGACGATTACCCTGTTGCCAGGAGCTCCATATTTGAGGCTTGTATTATTCGGGCTGAAGCGCCCGGAGAAACAAAGGATGAATTTTTTCCAGTGACGGAAGACGACGGTAATGGTAGCTGTAGGCTTATTGGAAGTAGTGGGAGGAATAATAATAATAAGAATCTTTATAGAAGAACTCACTCGTCGGCCGACCAGGTTCCGGCCGGTCAACTTTGACTATTTTTTCTAGCTAGGTCCCTCCGGTGCAAATGGTTTTGTGCAATGAAAGATGACGTTTATACTTGGACTTAAATTTTCTAGTCTGATCCCATCTAATTTGATCTGTTCTGAACTCGTCTGATCTGGTCTCTATATATTTTATAACGATCTAAGTCTGGTCTGATCTGACACTGAAAACAATCCACGGTAAAACATCTGATCCTTATACGTAGTAAATGAAATAATACCATTAATACGGAGTCTTGAACAAAAACATGACTATTCATTATATACGAATAACTGGATAAGAGTCAATATAATTTATTTTAAAGTGATAAGTTGTTAGTAGATGATCAATGACTCACAACTAGTCATTAATACTTTTTTGGGGGAACACCTTCAATTTATTAAAAAAACACAGTTCAATTAACAATTAATGTTTTCAGCAGGCATCCCCTGCAATGGTCGAGACTACTTGAGAGTGACATATATTATTATTAATACATTAATAAATAAAATAAAGTCAAAGTTTTGAATAATACTACTTTTGTTCTAAAATAAATGCAATAATAGTCCACTTTTCGTGCACATTTGTCGATGCACAACTTTGACCATTAGTATATTTAATTCTTTATTAGTAAAAAAATTAAAAAATTCAAATTCTAATAAAAAATTTAAGATGAGACAAATTTAACAATTTTTTTTCAAAATATTTTATTAATACTACACACTAATAAATATAACGTAATCAAAGTACAACATATGAATAATGTTGCGTTTATTTAAGAACATAGGTAGTATAAATTTAAGGCTAAAAGGTCAAATAGGCCCTTGAACTGACTTAAAATGTTCAATTAGCCCCTTATATAGAAGGTTCTGCCCAACCGTCGCTAATTGGGGCGGTTCCCGGTGGAATTTTTTGATGAAATTTTTTAAGCATCTTCTTCATTAAGTCTAGTTTACCCATACCAAATTTCAGCTAAAAATTCAACCGGGAAGGCAGTCAAATGATTTTCCGAAATGTACTGCGCTGTTTAACTTCACAGTTATCTTCAAAAAATCATTTGACTGCCTTCCCGGTTGAATTTTTAGCTGAAATTTGGTATGAGTAAACTAGACTTAATGAAGAAGATGCTCAAAAAATTTCATCAAAACATTCCACCGTGAACTGCCCCAATTGGCAACGACCGGCCGGAACCTCCTATATAAGGGGCTAATTGAACACTTTAAGTCAGTTCAAGGGCCTATTTGACCCTTTAGCCTAAATTTAACATGTTACACTTATTTAAGAATGAATGTAGTATATTATGCGTATTCTTATGTAAAGCATTTTTTAGAAAATGAAAGTGAGCATTCATATACTCCATTGTTAAGTGTATAAAAATCTAAAAATAATTGATAGTGCAATTTTTTTTGCAGGTTTGAAACACATGATCGAGCGAACTTTGTAAACGTAATCCACGTTAAATTTCTAACATTCACATTTCACATATTAAACTTCAATTCTAAATTTCTAATCAAAAATCGACTATCCATTCATTGTAGTTATATACTTCAAATTAATTATATGTTTTTAATATAGAATTGATACAATCCATTCATTTTTGTTAAAGAAAGCCTTTAATATACTTCGGTAATATTTTCTCACTTCACTCCTATGATTTTATATACTGCATGATAACTTTACAGTGATATTAATATGTATATTTATTCAAGGAAAATAAAGGTAGGGTTAAGAATTGTAATTCTTAGGACTCTTTCATTTGAGGTGCTTTCGGGTCAAATTTTTTGATGAAATTTTGTGAGCATGTTCTTCATGAAAGGTATACTATGCCCACCAAATTTCTGATTGAATTTTATTGTGAAACTTGGTGGACATAATCTACAATTCATGGAAAACATGCTCACAAAATTTAATCAAAAAATTCAACCCGGAAGAACTCAAATGAAAGAGGCCTAAGAATTGTAATTCTTAGGCCTACCTTACTTGAACATTGTCCTTTATTTAATAGGCCGGAATTTCTAGAAGGGGTTTTGACCCCATATATATTACTACCTCCGTCCCCCTAATTTTTGGATGGGAGGGAGTGGTTGGGACGAGCTGAGAGGGAGTGCTGTGATTTTTAGTAAAATTATGTGATTGATAATTAGTCGATAAAGTGAGAATAAAGTACGAATGAATCAGAGTCACACAAATGTTATTAAATATGATATGAGACAATAATAAGGGGACATCCGAAAATGAAAAAATGGAACAATTATAGGGGAACAGAGGGAGTACTAAAAAGAAGATAAAATACAAAAAGTGACCTTTAATTTTTATTTTCAAAAAATGTGACTGAAATCACAGTTACATCTCTCCAATGACAGTTACATAGTGATAGTTACACCCTCTAGTGACACATTGACTCCGATTCCATTGATGTCGGTCACAGTGACACAGTGACTCTGGTCACAGTTTCCGACCACATTGACACATATTGCGGCCATAATGACATAGGCTCCGACCATAGTGACACACCAATGCCCCACACCTAACGCAATGACCAACTCATCAGTGACTTGCTGCCCCGCCAGGGATCAACGCTGCTTCGGCTGTGACCAAGAACTTTTCTGAAAACTATGCTTCTTTTTGTACAATGCCGACATATATGATAATTCATTTTTATAAAGCTTCCTTAGGAGGACGTCTAATGGATTTAGAGGTCCCAGTTCTAAATGATGAATTGAGGCTCTTAAAACAAGAAATGATACAAAATTTAATAATAAAATACAAATAGACTAGATAAGTCATTGAAATACGTAGTATAAGTTTTATAAAGTTTAAAGTACACAAATTAGACAATCTAAAAGTTATAGACCTTTTGAAATACTTCCTCCGTTCTTTTTTAGTTGCAACGGTCAACATTTCACACTTGCCAACGCACATCTTTGACCGTAATTATATCTTAATCCCTATTAGTAAAAAATATTTAAAAATTAGATTTTGAAAATTTGTAATGAGATGAATTTAACAATATAATTTTAAAAAAATAATTTTTATAAAATAAAAATATAAAATGTAGTCAAAGTAGAATATGTGAATAGTGTAAAATTCAACATGTTGCGATTAAAAAGAGACGGATGATAGTATGGAATAGTACATAACATTCAAAAAAATCAACCTATAACTACTACTACATACTAAATTTTTGGAGGCCCCCTTTAAGTGTGGTCCCCACTGCCAAGCACATGTTTCACCTTGTTCCTTAGGGCCATATAATGAAGCACTTAAAATTGTGAAGTCATAGTATTTCATCATCAAATACGTAGTAGTACTTATTCTTACACTTTACCCTTTATTGTCAATTGACTTGCAATTTTTCATACGATCAAAATTTTCCTTTTTCCTACAAACTACAATTAAGTAATCAATGTTACAAAATATAAACTCTACTATATTCTTTTATTTAAAATAATAATATATTACGTATGATCAAAATAAAAGTAAATTTGAATAAGTTGTTATTGAGATCTAGATGTACCTGTGCATCGCACGGATATGATGTCTAGATTTAATATAGATTATTTCCATTCAAAAAAGACAAAAATTAGATCATCAAACAAGCTTTTAGAAGTGGGTCATTTCCTTAAAAAAAGGATGACACCCCATAAGGCCCCCAACACCGACCGGACGACACGATGGGAGGATGTAAATTGGACTATAATCACAATCTGACAAATAGAGAATTAGGCTCTGTCCCCGGTACTTGCAGAAGTCCTATGAATTTTTCAGCATAGTAACCCTTCATCGCAGTTGTCGGGATTCGAACCCGAAACCTAACCCTTGTGGCACTCCTTCGCTACCAGTTGAGCTACGTCCACCGGTAAGTGGGTCATTTCCTTGTTTCTATTTACAAGCCGTTTGGATTGGCTTCGGAACTCCGACCCATTCAACTTAATTGCGGTGCGGCCCACTTACCCAGAGTCCAAGCCAATCATGGCCTGACACGTATGAGAGTTTGCACACTTTATTAACTGAAATGTACCTCCCTCCTCGTTTTTGATTCTGTTGCACTATCCCTGCCACCTTCGCCGCGCCGATTCGCTTCACCCTCAGAAGAAACCATTTTTTTTTTTGCATTTTTCATAAGCATCAGAACGCACATAAATATACTCGTCGGAGTATATGTAGCCGACTCCCTCGCTCCTGCCGGAGACGGCGGCGTTGCACTTTCCGATTTCAAGCTCCCGTTGATAAGGACTCTTCAATAACGTATGAAATCCTTATTTCTTATCATGTGAAAACCTAGAAATGTGACTTTTTTTCTGTCATGAACTTGTGATATGATTACACCGTATTTAGTTCAACTGTACAACTTTCACGATTTTGTTGTTGAGTTAAATTGCATTCCCCTTAAAGCTATGCTTCTGTCATTAATAGTTACACAAACACATCCCAAACATTCCAATTTTGTCAATCATGATTGTTCAAGCTGCTTACAAGCTAATGTGCATAATTTTAAGTTTTTCTTGCTTGGCAAGTAATATCTGTATTTTAGTGATGATAATTTTGGAGCAGCTTATTACTTTATTAGTGCTATAGTATATCAGAGAATGACAATGCTGTAGTATTAGACAGATTTTTTGTTGACTAGTTATTGACTTATTGTTTCTATTGTATTACTGATTTTTGTTTAAGGAAGTGTTTTTTTTTTTTTTTTTTTTTTTTTTTTTTTTTTTTATGCAGTGTTGGAGATTAATCAGTTTTACAAAAACATTCCATATAAATTATATGGCGCCTGATCCAAGGGTTGTAGATGCCTTCAATGCTATGAAGAGCTTGGGCATTCATTCATCAGTTGTTAAACCAGTACTCAGGAAGCTACTAAATTTGTATGGTCACAAATGGGAACTCATACAAGAGGATAATTATCGCACGCTTGCAGATGCAATATTTGAAGATGCGGAGGATAAGGTTTACCTGTTAGTTTTTTTAATTTCTTTATAAATCCCTTGTCAATTCTCCTTTCCATGAGAGTGAGAGAGTGTGTGTGTGCTCTTTACTCTAGGACTAAAGGGATATGATCTGATGCTCCACATTTTGAATTGGTAGCCTCCAGACAATGAAAATCATTCTAGAACAATGGATGTGGTGGGACCTTGTAAGAAACTGAAATGTTTGGACAATGGTGGGACCTTGGATGAGGATCAGGTTTTTTCAACGATGGACAATGGAAGTATCCATTCAAATTTTGAAATGTTTGGATCAAATCCAAAGAATTCATTGGTGGATAGAGGAACAGATCTTGTTTTCGTGGATGAATCTAATCAAATCCTGCCCAATACTTGTCTTGCTCCAAATATATCTCCAGGTGGATTCATATTTATTGATCATTAAATGGGTGTCTAGTTGAAGAATATTTATTGTTTATGCCTTATCAGAATGAATGTAACATGTGTATCTCGTTTCTCCCCGTTGTTTCATTCAGTTGTTTCAAACACATTGGATAACAGTTCTACCAGACAGCCCAAACCTGCAAGACATCATGCAACCGAATGCCGTACAACCATCAACCAAGTAGGTTCACCATCATTTGATTTCCGGACCAACTTGCATAGTATTTCTGATATAGTTTCGTCTTCCTGTGGAAGGGTTAAACTTTATCTAAGATGTGATAGTTTCTCTGCACAACCCAACCACTTCAGTCCAAGTATCAATGACGTTCTAAAATTGGTGGAGGACAATTACACTACATGTAAAAGTGATGACTTCCAGTTATCTATAAGGAAGATACTAAAAGATGTATGTGAAGGTTATTTGGAACTGGCTAATAATCCTATTGTGAGATTTCTTGAGGAAAAATCCACCAACAGTTGTCTTTCCGATAGAGAATCTCTAAGAGTGGACCAATCTAAAAGACAATCAATGACAAAAGCTTCAAGCTCTAATTCTTCATCTTCACTCAGTTTAGTTGCACGACCTCAACCCATGAGTCGTGGTAAGAAAAAAGATTTCAAGATCTATGATATAACAAATGGTAATGAGGCAGTGCGTATTTCTTTGCTGGACAGAATTGGGATAGGAGGAAGCCCTAATTTTTTTTATATTAGGGAAAATACAGTCTATCAAAGTGCATATGTACAGTTTTCACTGGCTCGTATAGCCGATGATGATTGTTGTGGAAAGTGTGAAGGAGACTGCCTCTCACACTCGGTACCCTGTGCGTGTGCACGTGAAACTGGAGGAGAATTCGCTTACACATCAGAAGGGATTCTCCGAGAAGAGTTTCTTCGAGATTGTATATCAATGTATCAAGAACCTCAGAAGCATTACAGTTTTTACTGTGAAGATTGCCCATTAGAGAGAGCTAAGAATACTCGTAGGCCAGAAAAGTGCAAGGGCCACCTAGTAAGGAGGTTTATCAAAGAATGCTGGAGAAAATGTTGCTGCGATATGAGTTGTGGAAACCGTGTTGTACAGAGAGGAATAACACGAAGATTGCAGGTGACATGTTTTGTGATAATTTGAGTTATGTCTTCTTTGGGATTTCTTTCCAAAGATGAAACAAGAATCTTCTCACATTTAAATTGAAATTTCTTCAGTGCAAATTTAAGAAATTGCCCTAAATAGGAATAAAGACTATGCAGAATTCCAAAATAGGAGCGCCGTGTTTTTATTATCTAAATAGGAGTAATTATTGAAAATGTTTAGAAAATAGTGCCAGTTATGGCAGTAATGCTGCCATATTAAAGCCTGACAATGCCAAAATATGATACTAAAACTATAGTGTAGCATGAAGTTACTCCTATTTAGGGAATAAAAATATGGTACTTCTGTTTTACAATTTTACATTATTTGTACTCCTATTTCGGGAAATTTCCCTGCGAATCTTTATGATGCAAACAACCTGTTTCCACACACACTGTTGAGGGGAGTTTTAGAGGGCTTAGTCTATGTCTTAATATAAATCAAATGGTTTTAGAAATAATTAAAAGTTTGTCACATGATCACATATTAATATGTTAATGTCTCAATTTAAAAATCTCAAAAACTTACAAACATATAGACTAACCCTCAAAACCCCTTCAAAACCATCCATCCAAACAAAAAACCTTGGCTTGTGAAGACTTTTAGACTTGGTGGATACTTCTATCTACAGCCTCCTCACTAACACAATATATTTCAACAAGTTGAATCACTATGGTCATCATTCTAGAACGTTAAAATGTGAAGTTAATGTTTTTTCTTTCTTTTCCTTTAGCACCACTATATCTAGCCATGTAAGTTGGAAAATATACTATGTTGCTAGTAATTTATTATACTAGAAATAGAATACACACCTCTAATCAATAGGGGTTATATTTACTCAGGTGTTCTCTACGAGTGATGGTAAGGGCTGGGGTGTTCGAACACTCGAGGAGTTGCCAAAAGGAGCATTTGTGTGCGAGTATATTGGGGAGATATTAACCAACATTGAGTTGTATGAGCGTAATCAAGAAAGAGGTAGGAATCAAAGGCACACGTATCCTGTCTTATTAGATGCTGATTGGGGTTCAGAAGGAGTTCTCAAGGATGAAGATGCACTTTGTTTGGACGCAACATACTATGGAAATGTTGGCCGATTCATAAACCACAGGTGCTTTTAACATACTGGTCACTTTATTTATGCAGATGCCTTGAGAATATATGATATTTTGTTGTTTTGCGGTCAGTTTGAATTAACGATTTTGGAGGGCTCTAAAGTCTATATTTTAGTTTCTTAGTAGTGGTGATGATTGGTGATCACACATAACATTTCAATTGCCCTTTATTCAATTCTTAGAATATTCTGTTTATAACAAAATCTTGATGTGTATTCATTTTGGTTATGCTGAGTTTCACTCAGGTGCTTCGATTCGAATTTGATTGAGATACCAGTTCAGATTGAGACTCCTGACCATCACTACTATCATGTAAGTGGCTTGTTTGATCTCATTTCTTGTCATTTCAGGTGGTCATGTTACACGTCTTTTACATGCTGTATACTAAGGGAGAACCCTTTTCTATCCCTTGCAGATTGCATTTTTCACAAAACGAAAAGTGAATGCATTAGAAGAGCTAACATGGGTGAGTTACTTTAATGTTAAGTTGTAATAATGTGTGATATTATTTAATGAAAATTATAATTTTTTGATGTAAATTTACATTAACCATCCTTTTTTCATATCATGACATCTTACAAAATCACACCTACTAATGTTCTCTTTTGAAAAATCATTTGTCGCAATGTTCTTAAATAGAACTAAATGATAGATTTTAGATTAAATATTTGGGATGATTATGTTATTTTAGTTATCTCCTTGGTTGTGTTTTTCGATTTTCCCTGAGATTTACTCTGTACAAAAAGGGTTACACCTACTTAAAACCCATGTGTTACAATGTCAGGATTATGGGATTGATTTCAATGATTTAGATCATCCCATCAAAGCATTCAAATGTTGCTGTGGAAGTGCAGGTTGTAGGGATCGAAAAGGAAAAGGTTAGTTATTTTCTTGGGTTCCTTTGAAAGAATCAGCCAACAGACATTAGCATTGGCATATGTAACTGTGCGTCTTTGCCAATGTGCGCACTTGTTTGATGTTTTTCCCCTGAACTCTATGAGCAGGAGTTGTTTCGAAAAACACGCAGTTCAAGGAAGCTGCAAGCAGGTCTTGATGACAGAGCAGACGTATCTGGTCTGATTTTCGACACACATATCTGCCTTTGTTACTCCTGAAACTTCATCTGGTCTGGTTTTGATTCTAATGTTAAAAAAGATTTTTTTAATCAAATAGTTAGTTCTACTTATCAGCAAAGGAGAATGTTCATGGGACCCAACCATCACAAAGCTTTGGGGGCCTCCACCAATTAGAAAAAGTTTCCATCTGAAGAGTAAATGTAATACATGCTTCAATTCTTTTTTCCTCCTATGTAGATAAAATCATTTTTTATGCTTTTCAAAAGAGAAAGGTTCAAGGGTATAGGCCAGCCGTGATGCTATAACCGCCGGTTAAGTAAATAAAAAAAATATCACACACTAACTGACTAACATGCTCGGCCGCTCGGGCTTGTGATCGAGGTCATTTCTCAAGGGACTATACATGCCGGGCTAATTATTTGTTGTCAACTTTTTTGCTGTCAATTTTTTGTAAATAAGCTACGTCCTCCAAACACTCAAAAGTATACATGCAGGTTTGTGTTTTATTATAGTAGGCTTGGTTTTAAATCATAAGGGGCTTCAATCTTTCACATTGCGAAAGTCACAAATAATAGGCAAATACAATTAGGCATCAACTTGATGTTTGAAACCTGGCCTCTCAAATTCAATGGACGATCCGCACCCATTCAGTGGTCATTCTAACAAAAAATTTGATGCATTTTGATACATGTAATTAAATGAAGCTGATGAGTTAAATATGATTACTAAATACATATATCACGATTACGAATAGCATGTTCATATCTGATACGATTGGTTTTACTAAATAAACAAGAAACCAAACACATACTTAAGTTAGTCATCAAAATTCAAAATATATCAGTTTCATTGCAACATAATGACCTTATCAACTTGGTAAAATAATCGACTACAATTTGTTATCACTAAATCATGTGAAATACAAGTTATTAAGTATAATTATTTTAAATGTACTCTAAAACAAAAATACTTTTTGTACACACTATTTTGGTGTACACACTTTTATACATGTCTGTTTTTTGTTTAATTTTTTTTTCTAATTTGGTTTAGTAGACTTTATAAACGTGAACAAATGTCTACTTATTCATTTGACTATTGGTCAACGCAATGTTTATTCGTACATTTATAATAGCTCCCTAAAGAAAACGAGCACTTGAGATTTTAAATCAAAATGGGATCAGCCATGTATGTATTTTTGCCGCATTAATTTTCATTCCCATTCCAGAATCAGCGGCTATTCCAAATCTATAATTTCCTTAAATAATACGGAGTAAATAATTACCCTCCGATTTAGTCTGTAATACTGTAATCATCGGTTATGGAGTTAAAGTACATACTACATACATAACATTCAAACATTTTCTTGCCCTCTTGCTGTAGCATTTATTTACAAACAAATGGGATTGTGAGTAAAAGAATGGATGAAGGGGAAGAAAGGAAGGAGATCACGAGTTTGAGTTACAATGATATTGGAGATGAAAGGCTGAAGCTGATTGATATATCTTCAGAGGATGATTTCCTCATCGCATCTCCTTTATTTGAATCTCTTGAAGATCTTAGACTTTCTGGTTACCAGCTCCTCTGTTTCTCCTCTTTTATGTGCTGTATATATTACTGGTTGATTATTCTTTGTTGCTTCATACCCAGTTTCTCAATTTTTTGAAGAAAGACTGCAGCTTTAGCAAATAGCAACAATATTTATGACATTTGCACAGAAAATAAAAATCTGGTTAAATTTTATCAAGAACACTGGATTAGACACCACCAAGAAAACATATTTTGTGCTTTTTCTTTTTGACATATAGATAATATATGAAATGAGAAACCCAGTTTGTCAAAATGGTTTGGGCTTAATTGCTTAAACACAACTTACATAACTATACTCGCTTGAATGTTTGGAGATTTCATTATATTGTATTGTTGTCTTTCTGCCATTTGGAAGCCTAGAGAATGAAGAGGTTTCAAGAACTGCTGGTGTTATGTTCTTATTGTTCCTGAACTGGATGATGGATACTGTTGTTGGGTTAATACCCATTTTGCCCTCTTCCTCATTTTGCAGTGACGTGGGATAAACTTGGAGACAACGAATGCTTCAAATTTGGAAACTCTTCTTCCAATCATGGTGCTACACAATGCAACTTTCCGCCTCAGTCTGGAAGACCCAGTTACTTGCGTAGGAGTTTGGCTTGGGATAACGCCTTCTTTACCAGTTCTGGTACTAACAACAATCAGGAGTTTTTAACTTTGGCTTGATTTTGTTTTTGGTTTGATCAACGTGATTGTGAAGGAAGCCTTTTTATAATGTATGGGAAAATTTGCAGGAGTTTTAGATCCTGATGAACTATCACTCATAAACAAAGGTGCCAATTTCCAGCCACCTTCCCAACAAGATGCACATATAAGAACTGATAATACATCTGTTAAAACCATCGGCAAAATGGTATGTCAGACTTTTTTTGGTGTCTTTTATATCAGTTCTCTATTTCTATGCATGAGAATGAATCTTCTTGCTTTCTTGTTTTTTTGAACAAGACCCGAGCGGTTTCAAAAAGAGACCATGCAGCAAATAATCAAAGACCATCAGAAGAGAAATTTAAAATCAAGCAGCCTAAAGTACCAACAACTGCAAAGAAATTTGCTTTTGGGAGTTTATGCAGTATTTCATCTCGTTTCTCCTCCTCATCATCATTAACTCCAACTGTTTCTTCATCTGTTTGTGTTTCTTCCTTCGCAAAGAAAGAGTCAACCTCTCATGTTGACATGTTATTCAAACGTTCTTCCTCCACAAAAGCCTCTTCCACCCTTTTCAAAGACAGGCTAGGATCAGGAAAAAATATATCATCAATATCATCAACATCCAACCTTAATAGTCAGATTAGTTTGGACAGTGCAGATTCTCCTCACCAAGTTACTGACACTGATCTAAATGTCACACCAAGAAGATCTGACATGATCAGTTCTTCTCAAGAAGCTACTGATAAGAAGATGAACTCGAAACCTTCTCGTCTTCGTCTTCCATCTCCTAAGATCGGGTTTTTTGAAGAGGTCTATTGTTTATCCTTAATCATATACTTCCAAGGTCTCATTAATAACTTGGACTTCTTTATGGTGTTGTTAATCAGTATGTTGCTATCCATCTATGCATTATATTGCAGGTGGTGTTACCAAAAGCAAAAGGACTTTTGAAGTTTCAGATAGGAAAGGGAAGCAAATCTTCCGTAGACCGAACTCCAGGCGGGAATAATGGGAAACATCAGAAGCCCAAAGTTTCTTCTTCTTTATCAACTCAGCCCAGAAGTGCTCCATCTTTGAGGAGGCTAAACAGTACTTCTATGTTACCCTCTCAAAGATCAGTAGAGATTGACAGGGAGAAAATTTGCAAGTGGAGAAAAGTTGGATTTGGGGAGCACGAGAGGAGAAGCGGGACAGGGATGGAACCCACAAGTATGATCAAGAGAGATGAGAGGAGACTGAAAGGGAAGTTGAGCCATGAGAGTGGGAGAAGATGCCAGAGAGGAGGAGACCAAGTAAGTATGGAGGAGGGAGTGAATGACTTAAGCAGGAGGTTTGAGACGATTGATTTGTGGGACGATTTGAAGACGATAAGGGCGGGTGAAGGAGGAGGAGGAGGAAACAAGGAATGTCGGCCTTCTCGCTGTATATCTAGAAGCAGAACCCCACTTGCTGAGAAAACAAGAACCAGTCTCTGCATTAATCATAATGCAGGAAATCCACCAGTTTTCACTTCTTATTCTCAACAATGCTTCAACACTGACAAAGAGAACATTTGATTGCTATATATTTGCAATATTGCTTTTATTTCTTTGGTTTGCTTGCTGATATACCTTGAGTATTTAATTACTTTTAAAAGGGGTTTCACATTCTTTTGGTTTAATTTAGAAAAGATGTTCTTCAACTGGTCATTCATGATGTGTTTTCTAGTTTTCTTGAGGATGCTCTAACTTAGTTAGTTCCATGATATTTATGGTAAATTATATGCGGTTGAGAATTATTTTGAAGAGAAAAATCAAACTATACACAGAAACTCGAAAAGAAATGAGAAAAACTATTTAAGGCGATCCAAAAGCAAAGGTTACAGAGCTGAAGTAAATTTATTATTACAGTGGTTGCAATATGCATATAGTAAGAAAGAAAAGAGTAAATTGTTTGTTCCATATAAGGAAGGAGCCAGAATTAGCAAGAAATCAGATAACCATTAGAGCATCCACATCCATGATACTGAAATAATCAGATTTTTTTATGACACCTAGATTTTTTCAAAATAATCTCACACTTTGTAAATTACATCATTCATCATCTCAAAATAATTAGATCTTTTGTGGGTCCTGCACTCCCTAATTAATACTCGGTTCACAATAATCTTGAGATAATCCGGATTCATATTTCAATCCCGGATTATTTTGTCATATAATCTCACCAAATAATCTTTATCACTCAATCATGATCTCAAAAATAATCTGCCACATCACCAACTTAATCCTCTAATAATCCTATGAATGGAGATGCCCTTATGAGCCCATTTCGTAGTATCAAAATCAACTGTATTGGTTGATTCTGCTGAAAACCATTGAACTTCTGGCTGAAGTGGCTGAATTACTTGATTCTACTGATTTATGAAAAAATTATATTTAAAATATAATTTATTGATAAAATAAAGAAAAAATTATATGAAAAAATAGTTAAAATGATCCTCTATAGTAACTTCAGCCATTACAGTCAGAAAAGTAATGTCAACCTTACTTTTTCATATTATTACACAATTTAAAGCGCCAAATCAAAAGTTACGTGTTTGGTGAAAAATTTGATCAAGTATGATGAAGTATAAATAAATATCATTATTATCATGGCTGGCTCTATACATGAGCAGGCTCATAATATATATATGTGTGTATTTGTATTTATTTAAATAAAACCTCAAATTATGAATCCATTAAATGAGTAATTTATTGAGACTTTATGGTCATTTGTCATTATATGTCCAACTTACAGAGTATAATTGAAATTATAAATATTACTCCGTACTACGTAGGGGATGACTCTAGTGAGAGCTCATCTTAAAATGAGAACTTGTTATAATGAGAACTTTTAATCACAACCTTTTATTTAATTCAATCATGATAGATCGCTTCCATCTATCAGGTCAGCGATCGATTACTTGCCACTTGCCGACTATTGCCGCTCCGCGAAGATAGCCACTGTTTGCCGCCTCCACCAGCCCAACGTCGCTCCCACTGCAGCAGCGCAGCTCCCAGGCCACATCAGTTGTCATCTTTGTCGCGATTTTTTTTCTCTTTGCTTCTTCGGCAATGATAAAGCAAACAAATCTCATTGTGAAGGCGATGGCAGCAACTAGAGTTCGGCGATGAGCAGTGCGGTGGTTAGATTACCAGACGGACTGTGGCTAAGATTTAGCTTTAGGAGGCAGAAATGTTGGGCGGAGGCGGCTAAGGTTAGATCTAGGGTAGTGGGGGCCTACAACAGCTAGGGTTAGGTTTGGGGTGGTGAGGGGCGTTGAGTGCCAGAAACGGGGGGTATGGGGTGCGAGATGGTAACTGGGGGAGTGAGTTAGTGGTGGGATGGCACTGACGGGTGGCAGTGGAGGTTTCGACGGTGGTGACGACCTGAAGGTTGGGGGGCTAGGGTTGGGGACTGAGGGTGAAGTCGTTGACATGCAATGGTGACCAGTTGTCAGCGGAGTAACTACGACACGAGTAACTGTGGCTGGTGGGGAGAAGTAACTATGGTGGAGTAATTGTGGAGGTGTCACTGTGAATATGTCGTTGCAGAGGTGTCACTATGGCCGCCGCCGGCGGTTTCACCGACCGGTGGCGGTGCCCGGTGGTCACTGTAATAGATGTCACTGTGGTGGATGTCACCGTGCCCGGTAGTGTAACTATAAAATAAAATCACTACAAATTAGAGGTATTTTTGTAAGTTTAAAGTTTATTAGTCATATTTTCGGAAATTAAAACAAAATGTCCCTTTTTTTTTATCAATTGTCCACTTTTTAGTAATATATTGAAGTCAAAACCCCATGAAACTACCAATCTATGAATGGGCCCCAAAATATAATTTGGGGAAAAAATGAAATAATTTAACTATTATTTTTTAACTTTATTAGTTGTAATTTTATACCATTATACAGAGTATATGTCTTATGTATGATTATATGTTCTTCTTATGCGCGGTAATGCCCCAGTCCTCATGTTTGATACATTTAGAGCCTTTTTGGTAACACTGAAATCGGTTGAATTGGCTGATTCTGATAAAATTTATGAATTTCTGACTGAAATGTTTGTGTTGGCTGATTCTTTCGATTTATGAAAAAAATATTTAAAATATATTTTATTAATAAAATAATATATATATATATATATAGAGAGAGAGAGAGTAATCTTCCGGTTAGGAATTTCCTGGCTGGAGCGCTGTCAGGAATTATTTTTGCAAGTTAACTGGTCCGGAAAATACATATTCCGGACCAGTTAACTTGAAAAAATCATTTGACGACCTTCCCGATTGAATCTTTTGCTGAAATTTGGTATGGATGAACTAGACTTGATGAGGAACATACACAAAAACTTTGAGCAAAAAATACCACCGGGAAAGCCCCCAAATGGAGGAGGCCGGACGGGGGTTCCTGTCCGTAAATTCCGGACAGGAATATTCTCATAAGAACACAATCTTATGAGAGAAATGAGAACGAATCTGGACCGTTAGATTTGCTTCAAGTGAAATTCAGTGTGCATTAGATGAAACTATAATGTGCATTAGGTGAAATTGAAATGTGCATCACAAAGGGTACGATAGAGTGACATTATGTGCAGTTGAATTGTGCATTACGTGAAATTGAAATGTGCACTAGTTGAAACTGAAACGTGCAGAATAAAAAGTACGATGTAATGTTATTTTTGTACTTTTTTTTTGCACATATTAGTTTCAACTAATGCACACTTGAGTTTAAATTTTTATTTTGCACATTTCAATATCATTTAATGCACATTTCAGTTTCACCAAATGCACAATTTGGTTCCACCTAATACAATCCAACGGTCCAGATTCGTTCTCACTATTCTCCTAAGATCTGTTCTTACTGGAACCGCTCCATATATATATATATATATATATATATATATATATATATATATATAGAGTGCTCTTCATGTCAGGCCGGCCTGACGGGCTGCCCCGTCCGGCCGAGCCCGTTTGGGCACCTTCCCGGTGGAATTTTTTGATGAAATTTTTTGAGCATGTTCCTCATCAAGTCTAGTTTGTCCATACCAAATTTCAGCTCAAAATTCAATCTGGAAGGTCGTCAAATGATTTTTGCAAGTTAACTGGTCCGGAAAATACATATTCCGGACCAGTTAACTTGCAAAAATCATTTGACGACCTTCCCGATTGAATTTTTGGCTGACATTTGGTATGGATGAACTAGACTTAATGAGGAACCTACACAAAAAATTTGAGCAAAAAATACCATCGGGAAGACCCCCAAATGGAGGAGGCCGGACGGGGGCAGTGGTCAGGTATACCTGACCTGAATATTTCTCTATATATATATATATATGGAACCGCTCAATATCTGTTCTTACTGGAACCGCTCCATATATATATATATATATATATATATATATATATATATATATATATATATATATATATATATATATATATATATATATATATATAGACAAGAGATCAAATACAAACCATGCTTAAAATACTAACCTACAAACTCAATAATATGCAACACTTTGAACTTCAATATGCAGTACAAATAATGTAAAGATGCACGCTGTGAACTTCAATATGCAATAGAAATAATATGCAACACTTTGAACCTCAATATGCAATACAAATAATATGCAACACTTTGAACTTCAATATGCAGTACAAATTATGTGAAGATGCACAATTTGTGAAGGTTTGTAGGTTAGCATGGGAGGACTAGTTTGTATGTGATCTCACCCCTATATATATATATTTATATATATATATATATTTATATATATATATATATATATATATATATATATATATATATAGGGGTTAGTTTCTGTGAGAACACCCTCTTAGGAGAGTAAAAAAGAATGAAATCCAACCTTTCTTTTTTTCAATCCGATGGCCAAAGAAAGATTCGAAATTAGGATAGAGAATGCATGATTTGCGGTGAAATCATCCTCTAAAAAGGCATCCGTTGAACTTAATATGGATTAAGGGCATCATGGTCAAATTCTTCATGATGGATATCACGCATGATGCACTACAATAGGAAATCCTCCTAAAAAAGTGTATAGTAGTTAATACGGAGTAATTACTCCCATAATTAACATCATTTATTATAATAAATAGTACATTATATTACTTGATTTATTTCCAAATTTAGGATACTCTAACATACGTAGTATAATTTAGATAATTATGTTGAACAAAAACATATTCTATAATTCATGCATTAATTTTTATACTGATGTTGATCTTTTTCTTTTCAAATGTAATATTTATCAATGAAATCAACATTAATTTTTTATTTGCATCCCAACATGAAATGGATGCACTTTTATTCAAAACTATATGCTAACTTCATTTTATATACACAGTTAAGTGCATTTTATATGCACAGTTGTCAAGTTCACTTTTATATAGTTTCATTGCATTGTATCTATCATTAACATACACTTTACTTATGTACTTGTGCACTTTCATACATGTTTTAAATAAAAATGACTTTAATAAGAATAAAGATAAATATACAACGGTGTAACTAACAATTATCATAAAGTGCACTATTATATCACACTTTCTAACGTTCTATGCAAACTATTTTTACAAAACAAAATGCACTTTTATCATGTGCATGCGAAATATATAAAAAGTGCACTACTATATCACATTTTTACAACTTTACATTGACACTTTTTACAAAATTCGGTGCACTTTTTCTTCAAAATGGATCATTATTGTTCCACCCAACACTAAAAGTGCATGACAAAGTATGATAAATGCAAGAATAACTAATTGAGCAAATGATGAATTCAACTTATGTATATGAAAAATATATATAAAGTGCACAATTAATTACGTAAATTTTCAACATTTGAAACAAATTAGACAGAAAATGATAATTAAAGAGTTGGAGAAAAAATATTTTGAAAATATATTGTCACAAAATAAAACAATATATTTTTAAAAAATAATTACTTGCTAAAGAAAATACCATTGAGAAAAAAGAGGGTAGTGTTATAGAGTTGAAAAATAATACAGTATAAACTAATAGTAACACGTCAAAAAATTAAAGTAGAAAAACCATAAAAGAAGAAAGAAATTATTAATGAATATAAAACTCCAAATGAAGTGATTAACGTATTATCAAATGGTCAAAGTAGTGCCAACAATTACGGAGCATAATTTTAAAGGTAATTAATGCAATGATGAAATGACAAAAAGGCCTTTTACACATGTTCACGGTAGTTTGAAAGACATTGTTAATCTAATGGCTATGATTCATTCTTTTTTCCTCTCCTAAGATGATATTCTCACATGAACCTAAATATATATAGGGGTTAGTTCCTATGAGAACACCCTCTTAGGAGAGGAAAAAAGAACAAATCTAGACCATTAAGAATGTTAATCTAACGGCAAGTATATTGCAAAAGTAACGGTGGCATAATAAGTAAATATGTGGAACATTGATAACTAACTAAATGCAACGTGACAAATTAGTAAAAAAAAAGGACAAAAATGTAAAAATAGCTTACGGATTAGAGGCCTAATTAAGACTAGCGTATTAATATCCTAAACTTTCGCATATTAATTATTTCCATTTATGAATATATTAATCATGAGCACAACTCATATGTACGTACCTTTTGAAAAGTTGATAGGATACTTATATTGTGCATAAGAGTTTTGGCAAAAGTGCACAATGCATTTAAAACGTTAAATGCTATAAACATGCACATAATATATATTTAAAGTGCATCTTTACACATATGTTACATAGTTTATTTGAAATTCAATATTTTACCATTCAAATTGCACGCCTAAAGTCATCCTTTGCACTTTTAATAGTTTTTTCCCTTGAAATAATTGAATTTATATATGCGCCGTGTGCTCCACTAAGAGTGTTACGCACTATATTAATTCCATATGTACTTTCATGTTTTGATTCAACACTTTTAATGCACTTTAAGTAGTAATTTGTATAGGCATGATAATAGTAATTATGTTATTTTGCACTCTATTAGAAGTGCATTGTTATTGAAAATGTGTGCAATGCACTTTTAGTTTGTGACTATTGCACTTACTATATTTCGAGCATTTGTTTAGTGAATAAGTGCAATTGCTACTTAACATAAGTGCATTTGTAAAAATATATGATACATTGAATTGGTGCATGTTGAAATGTAAATGTTGCAATATAACATAATTTTTATATACACATGTTCATTGAACGATGTGCACAGTGATAAAACAAAGATGCAATAAATATTTCATGAAGTAAAAAAGAGGACACAAGAATTATTGAACAAAATAGAAAGCAAATAAAAAATGAATACATGAAATGTAGTATATAGTACTAAAATAAAATATAATAAAATTGAATTATCCGCAACAAAAACAAAGAAATATGGTATGCAGGAGTAAAATGAAGTTAGGTTAATCTCGAAGAAAAGAATACTGAAAGAAAACTTTCAGATATGCTATAAGATAATAAAAATGATTCATAAAATTCAACTTTGTAGGATAGATTTGAAAGCAATAAAAATGATCCTTTAAATTTTGAAAACTAATGAAAAGAATTGTAATAGACAATGGAAAACGTACAAATGAAGAAGTACAATTAAATGAAAAGCGGAATGGTAGGAAAAGGTTATACGAAAGTTTTTTTTGTTTTAAAAAGGAAGCATTGATAATTACTAAAAAGCCCCAATTTAAGGTTCAAGCAACATCGAACAAGGATTTCAATTTGACTTAGATCCAATGGTGTAGATGCATTCTTTTTTCCTCTCCTAAGATTAAGTTCTCACATGAACCTAAATATATATATATATATATATATATATATATATATATATATATATATATATAGCAGGTCTAATGAGAAGGATGCTTAATGTGAGAACGTGAGAACACTCACATTTACATCAATGTGGTGCACAATGGAACTATTCTGTTGCACATTTTCAATTTGGTCGAGTTAAACCTATATTAAATAAACACGGTGACATTTTTGGTAAATATTGTGAAAATGTGAAAATGTGAAAATGTGTAATATACAAGCTTCATTGTGCAACCAGCGCTTAACGCGTTGGTATTTCTTATTACTCCCCCCGTCCCCTTTTAAATGTCCCGGAAGAGGGTGTCACGAGTTTTAAGAAAAGTGGGTTTGTGTGGTTGATATTAATTGATAAAGTAAGAATAAAGTACGAATGATTTTGAGCCACACAAACATTACCAAATAAGGTATGTGACAATTAAATAGGGACATCGATCCCAATATGGTAAAACGGGACATTTAAAAGGGGACGGAGAGAGTATAACACAATCCCGCACGCGAAATCAAAAGTTACGTGCTTGGTTAAATAGTTGATTGATAAGTCTAAAAACAGAGTCACCAAACAGGCTCTTAACTATGCATATAACTTTGTAGAGTTAACTGTCTAATTTAATTTAGAACGCCTCTTTTATGTTTTATTATGAACTTTTATATATTTTAATTGACACTTTTACGTAATTTTGTGTAATGAATATAGTTGTTGAATATAATCCAACATGATATAATAAATATAGATATAAATTGTATGAACTCTATGTTTTTAGGTGGAAATCCGAAATGGAGAAAACAACGAGACTTTTTGAGCTAATGTCCAAGCTACTCCCATTCTCATTAATACTTTCCTCACAATTACAATGTACAATTTGAGCTCTCATTAATGGAGCCTTTGAGCTAGTCTAGAAAAAAGGAGGAGGAAGTATGGAAGAAGAGACCAATCCCTTACATAGAGGGAAGACCTCCCATTTTTAGGAAAAAAGGAGTAGGGGACAAATCTACCCTAAAAGGCCAAGTGACTTAAAATGCGCCGAATGAGCCTCGTTCATTGTGCTCCACACCGGGGTAATACCTTGGACCACTAAACAGTAGTAGGTCGGGATAATATACCTCAACACAAGTCCCCCACTTTTTTTAGTAGTGAGCATGCGAATGTGCTCGAGAAAATATACCCTTACCCGCGCTCTTCCTCTGTCTTTCTTGAATCTGTGTTTCGAGTAGTCCCCCTTTGCACCAGACACAATAGTGCTGAGGAAACGGTTGTGCTGTGTAAGACGGCGGTCGCTATCTTGATAGGGAATCTGCGAGCCCGATCATGAGCTGAAATAAGAGTAAGATAACTAAAATAACTCCAAACTTGAAACATCTTCTAAACTTTAACCACACAGATTACTCCACGACAACGGTTACGTTCGAGAGGGGGTCAGACTGACCATACTGCATCTTCTTCCTCTCATTTCTCTTTATTCATAACATTATCTGCTACTGAGCAATCGAAAGTGTACTAGAAGCCGCCGTATAATGAAGTGCGGTACAGATTAACAACGGACTCCATGATATCTTTTTGTCGTGTTGAGCAGTTGAAGACGGACCCACGAACAGAAACAAAGCATGTGCGATGCGTGAGGCTGAAATCAAATCTCCTAGCCGCACAAAGCCTAGATTGGCCTGCGGAATTTCTCTAGCCGCAAAAGCCTAGAACGACATACAGAAAACTAAATCCTACACGAGAAAACTAAACCCTACACGAGGGGAAGGGGAAAAGGTCGCAGTTCTTGACAAGAGAACAACTTAAACACCAAAACTGAAAAAAAGAAACATGAACCGGTGGGAAAAAACTCCTTCCAACCGCCTAAAGCCGGAGATAGCAGCCACTATGTTTCTTCTCAACTTTAGTCCGCCACTATGTTCCTTCTCAACTTGATCGTCCACACAATCCACGCAATGCGCTCCTCCGTGCGGAGGACTTTGAGACTATTGTTGACCACATCATAGCTGTGCTAGGTTTTTTAACCTACAAATTATTATAAAATGCAAATATAGAATTTGACATTCCTCAAATGTCCACAATTATAATATACATATCTGCATTTACAAAACAACACAAAATACAAAACAATAAAAAGTCATTTTTTAATATAAGAGCTTGAGTGAGGACTACATGATACTTTTTTGAAATGGTCATCTTTCATGGAATCCCCCCCTCATCTTTCATGGAATCCCCCCTCATCTGAATGAACATGCACAATGACGGAACCAGAAGAAAAATAAAGGGGTGGCTAAAAGTGTTATAAAAGCTAAAATATAAATTGTTATTAAAAATAAGCAGCATATTTTGAATCTTTTGAAATGCTATATTCCAACCATAGAAATTTATCAAACCAAGCAGGTTGAAAACTTATTTTTTCTTAGATATACATGGTCAATCGATCTACATGGATCTCTTGTTAAATATTCTCTTTGAACATGGTCTCTAATAAGATTATGTTTGACTGATTTACGTAATCTAAGATCAACTACAACATCATTTGGGTCAAATTCGTCACGCGAATGTTTTTCTCTATTACCTTCTTCATTATCTTGCTAGAAGACCCAATGCCTCGTGTCATAAATTATAAAATAAACATGATCACACGAGTAACCTAACAAGTTAAAAAACTTTCAATTTTATATTTTTAAAGAGTTAAAGCAATTAATCAATTAAAATTTAAAGCAACTAAATTCTTGCAAAAACAATTTCAACTTTATATCAATTCAAGCAATTAATCTATTAAACTTAAAAAAATATATACTTGTAGTAATTTTATCAATAAACTTGGAACAGAATTTAAACTTTAAAGCAATTAATCATTTCAATTTGAAATTAAATACGAAGTAATAAAGCAATATATCAAATAAGCAATTGGAAAATTAGTGTAATTTAAAAATACTTCAATTTTAAAGTTTACAAACGGTCGTCCAATACTCCAATTCCAAACGCGAGGAGTCAGACACAGACCCTCAGCTCAGGCGCGAACCTCGCGAGGGGCTAACTTCAGACTTTGGAGTTCAGAGAGACAGAGAGCGCGACGGCGGGCCGCGGACGGACTGACGGAGAGTGGAGAAGCATGGGCAGCCGCCGGTGACGGGCGAGGCTGGGAGTAGACCTGTACAAAAGCGGGTTCGGGCCGGGCTCGGGCTGGGCTTTTCATAAGTTTTCTGCCCGTCGTGTGTGGGCGGGCCCGGCCCGGCCCGCAAAAACGGGCCTAACCCCATGTCCATACCCGCCCGTAAGAGCGGGCCGGGTAGTCCACCGGGCCGCCGGGCCCGGTAAAACTTTAAAATTTTCAAAATTATATAATTTATTTAATACTTTATAAATAATATTAAAACATTTAAAAAATTGCTAATACGCTTATATGTATATCGGTCTTTCATCACATACACAAAAAATATTTACACAAAAATAATAATGAGAAACTATATCTAAAATTTAAAATTCAAGCACAAACTATTATCTTTAAGTGCAAATATAGATATTATATTGGTTGGACTATTTGTTAAGAACTAAAAACTTAAATTTAAACATAATAAACTATAAATACGTATACAGATAAATTAGTAAATATGAAAATATACAAGTGTACATGTAAATAAATACATAAATTAGTATATATAAAAATATATATGTATATATACTAAATGTAGCGGGCCGGGCTTATCGGCCCGAACGGGCCTACACCCTAACCCAAGCCCGCCCATATGTTGTTGCGGGCCGGACCCGGGCCGGTGGGTAAATATATATGCCCAAGCCCGCTAATTTGTGTGGGCGGGCTGGGCGGGCCGGGCGGGCCGATCCGGTTTTGTACAGGTCTAGCTGGGAGCTCTGGAAGTCTGGAACTGCAAGCCTGGAACTCTGGATGACTGGAAGCCACAAGCCACGAAGAGGGGTGACATAAATGAATCAAAACGGTACGTTAACTATACATAAATGTTTCGAATTGAGATTTTATTTAAATTTCCGACCAAAACATCACGCATGGCGGCCAAAATTCTATGCGTAAAGTCTACTTCACCTTATTTTGGTCCATATGATCACTATAGGCTACACATGGAATTTTGATCGTAATAAAGGTTTTTCGGTCAAAAAATTGAATAAAGTCTCCATTCGAAACATTTATGAATAATTAAGGTACCATTTTGAATCATTTAAGAGTTAAAGTACCAAAATGCAACATTACCAATAGTTCAATTCGAAACATTTATGAATAATTAAGGTACCATTTTGAATCATTTAAGAGTTAAAGTACCAAAATGCAACATTACCAATAGTTAAAGTACCATTTATGCATTTAAAGTACTATTATTCAGTTTATACAAAACGAAGTCGTTTCTAATATTCCCGTGCACTTGCCAAACGACGTCGTTTGGGTTATTGACTTAATTAAAAAAAAAAGCCTGCACCGCTAGACGTTTCTTCATTTCTCTGGCTCACATCTCCCATG
Source organism: Cuscuta epithymum (assembly GCA_945859915.1). Classification (NCBI taxonomy): domain Eukaryota; kingdom Viridiplantae; phylum Streptophyta; class Magnoliopsida; order Solanales; family Convolvulaceae; genus Cuscuta; species Cuscuta epithymum. The sequence goes on from CAMAPF010000958.1 coordinate 1,250,939, forward strand.
GCAGGTTTCAACGAAGAAGATGAAGTCTATGGGGGTGGCGGCAATCAATATAGCTAATCCTACTACTTAAAATACTCCGGCGAAGGGGTGGCGCCTGGCTCGCACCCCTGGTTCCGCCCTTGAACATGCATATTGCTAGAGTGTAGTCTTCTTAGACTGTGCCATTCCGTTTCTATAATATGGACAAATATATATTCCAATTACAAATATATATTCCAATTTCACGGTAACAAATCTGACTTAACTTAACATTTTATATGTAGCGACCAAGACAATAACAAAATCGCAAAAATATAATTTAGGAGAGTACGATTTGTAACGTATGCATATATTAAATTCTAATAAATACATACATTACACCAGTGCAAGTGCTTTTTTTTGGACAAATATCGATCTGATATAACAAGACGTTTGCAACCTAAAAGTGAAAAACTATAAGAAGCAAAACCAAATAAAAAACATCAAAACTTTCAGACACACATAAATAGATACTGAAGTGTTGTTGATAAATAACGAGAAATGAGTTCAAAATTAAAACAAAAGGCTGACTGAATTCTAGCAGTGAAAATGTCTGATTTCCCACAAATTAAAAAGGAACAATATCTCCTATGAATATCAAATCATAGCAAAACACTCGAACACAGGATTACCATAACCGGAGCTTAGAACCTGAGTTTGGTGAAGAACCAACGGTATTTCCCACTCTTAAACCTCTCCTCGAATCGTGCCTTGGCGGCAGTGACCTTCTTGTCCCGAGATTGGAGACAGTCTAGGGTGATGATATCCTTGAGATCCACATCCAGGGTACACCCGTGCAAGTGCAACACATTATTATGTACTTATTTTGCAATTATCAAAAAGAGATATATGTGCATCTTTGGCAGTTAGATGTTAGCAGATTACGTTAGCGGATGTAAATAACGGATTCAATCAGCGGATTTGACTAGCGGAGTAAGTTGACGGGTTGTTAGAAATTATTTGATAATTTAGCTGTTTGGCCATAAAATTAATAGAAAACGTCATTTTTCAGAACGCTAACCTGAAACTCTCCTATTTGCAGCGTTTTGTTTTCATTTCAGCGGTTCCGTCCAAAAACGCTATACTAAACCGCTACTTATCAAACAGCGTTTTCACTTATAGTGAAAGTCAAAAGTGGTCAAACCGTCATTTTTGGCTCAAACGCCATTTACCAAACACCCACATAATCTAATCTTGTACTCTATGTTGGAAATTTTGGGGTATTTCAAATGAATAAGTTTTTAATTATTTTCTGAGAAATTTTATCACGACTTTAAAGTCTATTTTATCCCTTATTTCTATAGTCCTAAAATTACTTATCATGGCTTACAAGATTTTTCTTCTCCACATTAAAAAGAATAAGAATGAATCAAATTTTAAGCTAGGCTTCTCATGGTTGGCAATGTTCTCTAACGGAAAGTCATCATAAATTCATAATATCAAACACTATTAATTAATATATGGCAATGTAAAGGTTTTTATACTATCGTCACTAACATTTTTAAAACTTATTGTGCATTAACTTTTAATGAGTAACGTATAAGTGTTTTAACTTTTGCAATGTATATGAATTGTATATATATACCTATGCTGCTATGCATCAAGAGAGTAACACGTGTGTAAATATATACTCATATATGTATGCTGGAATGGAGAGAGCTTTGGGAGTGGAATACATGATTTATAAATATATACTTGTGTGTGTGCCTCCTATGTGATCAGAAGAGCTCAAATGTGAGAAGAGTTAGCTTCATGATATTTGGAAAATACATGGTCCTTATTATATACGGAGTATATAAATAACATAAAAATATTTTATTGCTGGGTTCATATACTAATTTTCTTCTCGTTAGTTCTGTTACCGGTCTTGTACCGAAGGGCTCGTTATATCTTGGGGGAAATTTCCGAACGCCGGAAATAATTCCTTAGGACAGCGTCTGACGCGTCTCGAGCCACTAATATATTTTTTAGTTTCTTTTAGTGATTATTCTACAGGTCAATTCCCGGAGCTAGATGATCAATGAGGTCAACCTGAGAGTAACACGGTCAACACGTTGATTTTGGACGGATAGAGCCGACAATCTAAGGAATTATGGCGAATAAGGATTACACCTGTGGAATCGTCAACGTGTCCGTAACTTCCATTGAGACAAACAATGAAAATTTTAGCTCCCACTAAATTGTCAAATTTAAATTTGCGGTATGTGTTTATAACTATATTCAGATTACAAATAACCTTTTTTGTTTAACAAAAACTTTTTGTTTACACACTATTTGTGTTAATGAAAATTTTGGGAAATAAAAATACAACGTAAATTTAGTTGGCGGTGATGATATTAATTGTTGCGATTGTTTTTCAAAATTGGCTAGTGAGTGGTGTGAATGAATAAGTGGTAGACTTTAATTTGAGACAACCAAACTCATTTGTGAATACAAAAATGTGCTTTGCCTCCTATTGTCCAATAGTGGATGACGAAATAGAGGTTTCGTTGAAACTGACATTATATCCAATTGAAGTATATCAAGTGTTCGAGTTTTGAATTACTTTATTAGTACTGTTCATATGGTGGGAACAATGGAATAAGTTAAATTAAGTTTTAATTGTAATAAAATTGAAAACGGTGTGTCTAGTATTATTTGCTTAGAAATAAAATGCATCTACTTAATGATTATTTATTTTGTGACATATTGATCTACGTGTTTGACTGATCAATTTTTCTGTTGCAACCATTTATTATATTGATCGCATATATGCCAATATAGGCGTGCAAATGTCTTTTACATATCAGGTTGAGTCGATCTACCTATTCACCATTATGTCTTCTATAAATTTTCATTTAATGTATGGTGGTTTTGAATAGAAGCCATTCTCTTATTGTTTGGTAAAGTTGAAGGTATTCAACTTGTAGTTGAGATTTTAAGTGGTATTTTTGTATGTTAATCTTTATATTTATTTCACATATATACTCATGCATAATCTATGTCGGATTGATAATAATACTTAAAACCTCTAGAAAATTTTGAAATGTGTGACTGCTCGATATAAATTCCTATTAATAGTATTTTTACACGACTAGAGGTGATGGAAGATTTCGAAGTTGAGATTTTGGTAAGATATGAATTTATTTAAATAAAGGTTGAAATATAAAAATTATTTTAATATAAATGAAATTATCCTCCTGTGAATTTTAGAAGGGTTATGCACCGGTTTTCAAATATTTAAAAATGTGGGGGTGCTAAGCTAAAGTGTTATTGCATATTATAAAGAGAGAAAATATTTTTTTGGGTTGCTTTTATGTATGCTGAAAATGTGTGTTTTATATATGTTTATTATTTTAAATTATATTGTGATCAAGAAATACTTTTGTGAAGGGGAAAGTATTATTTGGAATGTATATTTGGTATAAAAAAAAATTGGCGTGGATAATCAGTTTCTATGTTGCTAATTGTGTTTTTATGCTTATTAGCTACCTTGATTTAATAAATCACTTATATAATTTTGTTGTTTATTCATATGTTGAAATAGTGGAGCATAAATATAATGTGATTTTCTTAAATGGAAGAATTAGTATGTCAGTGGGCAATACCTTAAGCTGTATTGCTGATACTAATATGATCGATTTTGGAGAATGTGTACCCATTAAATGATATCGATGCATGTGTAAATATTTGTTGCTGGAATTTTATATGCTTATTGTAGTACGTAGCTATATTGAGTTGATACATGAAAAGTCAATAAATATAATTTTGAGTATTAAAGTCATAAGGAAGAATGGTGGTATTTTACTATCATTATATTGAAATACTTCTTAAGAAGTTTGGCATTGACGTGTTAATAATGTGAATATTCCTTATGCCTTTAATACAAATATTAAAAATAAAACACATACATGTGATTTCAAGGCTCAATAAGTATGTTAAAAAATGGTGTGAGTTTTGCTACAATTAATAAAATATGTGTGACCCGTCATATTTTAAAGTGTCGGAAGATTGAGCCAATATATGAAAATCTAAATGGGATAATTGGAGTACCTTAAAAGGTTATTGAGATACTTGAGATGCACCGTTGGTTGTGCTATATTTGGTTGAGATTATCCGTTGTAAAATATTGATACAACGATGATATGTTTCATTGAGAAATATCAATTGTACTAGAGTGGTACAATGATGTTATATGAGAATTATCCATTGTACTTTAATGATACAATGATGATGTATATTTTATTGAGAATTATACGTTGGGATATAACATATTAGTGAAATTATCCGATGTACAAAAGTGTCACATCGATGTATATTTTGTTGAGAGTTATCCGTTGTATTGCCGGGATACAACGACGTAATATGAGTCGACTCACATGAGATAAAATAGTGGATATCCATTCACCCTTAAAAGTGGTGCAATGATGTTTGAGAATGGAATTGTTCCATTAATTTTGTGAAGTTAAAAAGGAATTAGCTACTCCTTTTGATAGAATCCCTAGGACGTTAAATGATAAATTTAAACATCGAGGGAAATGGACTAATGTCACTTTGATAACAAATAGGGATGGGAACCCAACTTGTGTGATTGGAGATCCCATGAAGCAAGTTCATTTGGGTAATAACAAGTCTTCTATTTGTTCTGCTAGCCTTGTAAAATGTCCATTTCTATGATGTGGAAGGCTAGACTACATCTCTTTGTGAGGTTGAGTTAAAACTCTTAATGACTGTCATAGCCCTTACGGGTGGTGTGTTAAGTGCGGGACACACTTGATGAAGTCACCTATATGAGTGTGAGGTGGGGCCGCTTCTATGAAGTATTGACAACGCTTCTAGAGCACTCAAGAAAACCAAGCACGCGCACGGCCTAGAGGCGCACAACGGCGTCAACGACGAGAAAGGTGGGGGTGAAAAATGATCCCCTAAGACACTGACTTACCAAAGTAGATTATTGGTTCATAGAAACTATACGTTTCACCAATAAACTCGGTATTTAAAGACTTAGGCGTCTAGGTCTGGTTCAAGTCTACGCGACATCAGATTGAAAAACCTCACCCCATATATGAACCCAGTAAGGAATTGCTATTTTATATAGTTAAAATATTCATTTGAAATATGTGGGGGATTGTTGGAAATTTTGGGGTATTTCAAATGAATAAGTTTTTAATTATTTTTTGAGAAATTTTATCACGACTTTAAAGTCTATTTTATCCCTTATTTCTATAGTCCTAAAATTACTTATCATGACTTACAAGATTTTTCTTCTCCACATTAAAAAGAATAAGAATGAATCAAATTTTAAGCTAGGCTTCTCATGGTTGGCAATGTTCTCTAACGGAAAGTCATCATAAATTCATAATATCAAACACTATTAATTAATATATGGCAATGTAAAGGTTTTTATCCTATCGTCACTAACATTTTTAAAACTTTTTGTGCATTAACTTTTAATGAGTAACGTATAACCAGGGCCGTTTTTTAGGGGGTTCAATAGGTTATCCAGAACAGGGCCCCCAGATTTAAGGGGCCCCATATTTTTAAAAATTTATTAGTATTATATAGTAATATTATATATTAATACTAATCAATAAAATACACTTAACTGGCTAGTGAAAAAAAAAATATAGATACATCATTTTTTCGTTGTTCCTTTTACTCTTTTAGTTCTTTTTTAATGAGTATTCCATTGATTTGAGTATAACTATTTGGATTGAGATTTTTTTAAATTCTTTTATATTAAAATGGGGCCCCAATTTTAGATTTTGAACCAGGGCCTCCAAATTCATTAGACGGCCCTGCGTATAAGTGTTTTAACTTTTGCAATGTATATGAATTGTATATATATACCTATGCTGCTATGCATCAAGAGAGTAACACGTGTGTAAATATATACTCATATATGTATGCTGGAATGGAGAGAGCTTTGGGAGTGGAATACATGATTTATAAATATATACTCCGTACTTGTGTGTGTGCCTCCTATGTGATCAGAAGAGCTCAAATGTGAGAAGAGTTAGCTTCATGATATTTGGAAAATACATGGTCCTTATTATATACGGAGTATATAAATAACATAAAAATATTTTATTGCTGGGTTCATATACTAATTTTCTTCTCGTTAGTTCTGTTGCCGGTCTTGTACCGAAGGGCTCGTTATATCTTGGGGGAAATTTCCGAACGCCGGAAATAATTCCTTAAGACAGCGTCTGACGCGTCTCGAGCCACTAATATATTTTTTAGTTTCTTTTAGGGATTATTCTAAAGGTCAATTCCCGGAGCTAGATGATCAATGAGGTCAACCTGAGAGTAACACGGTTGACACGTTGATTTTGGACGGATAGAGCCGACACTCTATACAATAATAGAAGAATGGTAATTAATTGGAAAGTATTTTCAAAACCCCTTTCAATTAACTATTTACCATCGCGTCTTGAGGCTAGGTGATTATAAACAAACTCTAGAATCGAAGACTCTCCAAAAATGAAAGGCACCAATCGACCAGAAGTAAATTTATTATTACAGTTTGGTACGTTGCATAAAGAAAGATACAAAGAAGCAAGGAAATGGTTACATACAATAAAGAGGCCAATGGCCCATAGCTAGAAATTATATAGATAAGAAGAGAATGCAGGAAGAGATGGCGAAGTAGTAGGGCAGGGCTGAGAGGAAGCTAGCCAACCAAGACATAAATGGCGTAAATGATGCCCGGGATGTATCCCAGAATGGTGAGTAACAGACAAATCCAAAACTCCACCTGCATATATAAATACCATACATATTTACATATTTACGCTCAATCAAGTGTGTATCCAGGAATCTAAATTAAACTAGACCGTATAGTAATCAGGGCCGGCCCTGGGCAAGGGCAACCCGGGCTTGTGCCCCGGGCCCAATATTTATAGGGGCCCATAATTTATATATACATATATGTATATAGGTATATACATATTTAAAATTTAAAATTAAAGAGTGAATTGCACACCGGTACTCAATTCTCACGCATGCAAACCTTGGGAGTTACTTTCCTTTTGACGGTTTGTTTTTCCATTAAACGCATTAAATACGATTAATGGCTTAATGCTTTACCTAATTTTAAGGCTAAGACCGTTTATTAGAGAATAGAAAGTCTCTGGACTCTTCGTTTACCATATACAGCCCACTGATTATACCGCCACAGACATATACAGATTAACGGAGTATATATCAATTATAGAAATCTTCCCCTTCAATACTTCAATTTTTCCAAATCTCCGGAATTCAGCTTTCAATTTCCAAGTTTTCTTCTCTGCCCTTTGGTGGCCGGACATTAGTTCAGTTTAATCAGCGTCCTTAGCGATCAAGTGATCAACACTCTCGGACTCCTGGGCTCGTAGTTTAGTCTTGTAGAGTGCAGTTCTTCGGTTCTTCATTAACTATCAGGTGCTATTGTTCTTTTATTATAATTTTATTTATAATGTTTCCAAAAAAATACTTATCTGGTAGTCAAAAAAGAAAAAGAGATGTTGGATAGTATTAATCTTGATACAATTATAGATGATTTTGCATCTAAAAATGCTTGAAGGAATATATTTTTGTAATTTGTGATGTTATTTGATGAAAAACTTGTCTTGCTTTGTATGTTGAAATTTGCTTTTATATAGTTAAGCTTTTGCAATATTTTTATATAACATTTTTTGGGCCTTTTTTTTCAATCGCCCCGGGCCTATAAAATGTCAGGACCGGGCCTGATAGTAATAGTACTGAATTTAAACATCAGCGAGTGGTTAAATTTGAAAAATGAACAATTTACACTAAAAATTTGATATTTTTAACTATTCTGTGCTTCAGCCATCATATAGGCTGTTTGAAATTGATTATGCTTATGCTTCTATTTTAAAAGAAGTTAATATCTTGCTTGTGAAAACTGTTTCTAAAAACAATTGGAAAATTAAAGCATCGGAAGTAATTCTGCAGTTTTAATGTTTTATCCAAACACAAACACTCTGATATCTGTTTCTACTCCGTATCTGTTTCTACTCCCCAGATGAGTAGAAGCGGTTGTAGGAAGTAGATCCAAACACGCCAAAGCCAATCTTCTCTCGCGATATGAGTGTCGGAAATGAAATCTAGAATCATATTGAAATCTAGGATCACGATCAAATTGAGAGAGGGCAGAGGATATGGTTTACTTACTCCACAGCCATAACGAAGGAAGACGCCAACGGGCGGCAGCAGAATTGCGAGTATGATTTCCACAAATGTTTCTGACCCCATTCGCTCTTCTATTTTATTGTCGATCGATCTTCCCGGACGGCCGGCGGCGGCGCTCTGGCAGTTACGGACTATGTATTGTATAGTTCTTCGATTCGTGTATCTGTTCTTCAATTTAATTCAATTTCCTCGAGCGTTTCAGCCGCGTTTTGGATTATTACAACCAAACGGCATAATATCCCGGGCCTTTTATATCTTCTGTGAAGTGCCAGGTGTAGAAGAGGGAAGACGACACGTAGTGTTGCCAACGCCGCGTGGCGCTCCATGCAAGCCCACTCGCCGCACTCTATAATGTGCATCTGTCACCGCCACGTTCATCTTACGTACTCGGGCCATCCATTAAAATTTAAAATTTGACGTCGTAATAAATCTTACGTAGTAAATTGTATCTTACCTAACAGTTTGATGTTTGTGTTTGCAAACGTACAAGTTGATTGTAATTATATTTCATTGTCCCAAATTGAGTTGCAAAATTGATTTTATTTGGATCAAAACAAATTCATTTTATTCACTTAATTATGATATCAATTCTTAATTATATTTTAATTTGGATTTTGAAACTTTATAGCGATTTTAATGTAATTTCTGAATATGTAAACATTAATTATTAAAACTGAATAAATTATCAATAGAGAGGATTTAACTTTAAGAACATGTTTGGTAGTTTGCACATTAAAATTTTACATACAAAGTAATTGCATATAAAGTTTAGGGCCGTAAAATACTTTGTTAGGTAAATTAGAAATGCATTGTTTGACCATGTGTGTAATCTGTTTTTAAATTACACGCTAACTCTTTACATTGTTTGTTGTCAAATAGGTTTACATGTAAAATGTTCAGAAAATAGCTCATTCAACGTAGGCATGCCGGGATGGGTCAGGACTGGGTTTTGGGATGAAGGCCCGGTACCGGCTCAGGTTGGTACCGGGATCGGGCCGGGTCCGGGTCTAAGTTGTTTTTTTTAAAAAAAAATTGTTTTTCAAATTTATTCATACCCCCACCCCCCAAACACCCCCAAACCACCCAGCCCCACCCGCCTAGCAGCCAATGAATGAAAAAAATATATATTGGGCCTGGGCCGGTTCACATTTTGCAAGGCCCGTAGCCCACCCCTCTTCCACCCGGTTCGGTAACACAGTCCCGATACCGTCTAGTCAGGCCGGGTTGGACCTGCACAGTACCAGGAAGGGCCGAGTCCCGGGTCGGGCCAACCCGTCCCAGTCCATCCCTAATTCAACGTGCCAGAAAACTTCTAATTAACGTGGAGAGAAGTTTTAATTGATATTTGGCCCGCAACCTTTAATTTTGAGAAGGATTAATCACTACAAAATTGTAATTTTATTTGAAGCAACCAGAAAAGGACTAATCACTAAAAAATTACTATTCTACTTAATCAAATACTTCAATAATTCTTAGAAAATCATTAAACATAGCTTTTAAATTCAACTATACATCAAATCTTAGAATATAATTCAAACCTAAAGATTTGATTTTCTAATATATATACTACATGTCTAATTAGAAGCTAACCTGTTTTTTTAGAAGAAGCTAGCCTGTTTGTTAATTTGGATGGTGAGCAGATTTGATGATATAGATATGGTGATATGATTTGAGGATTCTGTTTTCTTATATACTACGTAGGAGGAGAAAAGAGAGTTTTTGCTTTCTAATTGCTTTGCTGTCATCGGAGGAGAAAGAGCAACTTTTTCCGTAACATATTTTGCTTTGTCGTCATAGGAGGAGAAAAGGGAGTTCTTGCCGCCAATATATCGATGGGAAAAACAGCCACAAATGATAACTAATAAAATGCGGAATTAATCTCCGTTTGGCTAAACTTTCCCAACTTGAATGAACTTTTGAGGATGCAAACAAATAGGGTGTTCTTAATTTATTAGAACACACACAATATTGCTGTCACACACCAATATAATCAACTAAAGCAGTAAGCACATACCACACAAAAACACCGGAATTTTAGCGTGGAAAACCCGTTAACTAGGGAAAAACCATGGGACCATTTTGGCCGCTTAAATCCCTTATCATCATCAAAGGAGCAGTACAAAGTCTTCTCTATATATTACTAGAGGCATACAAAATCATCATATCCTTGGAAATAAGCACATCAAGGTGTAGGGAATCAAATAGAGCCAAGATAAGAAAAAATATCACCAGAAAAATAGCTACTGTCTAGACCAACGAAACCCAACCTCCGGACCTCAAAACCCGATCTCCACCGTCCAGAATGTTGGCCCAAATGCTGTGAAGCTACTGTCCAAAAATCACGACGATCCAACAATTCAATCTTTGGGAAACAGAACTTTTCCACTGCTGCCTGCTGGAAAAACGAGATGAGCATTTCAGCTCATGTTTTGTGACTTTTGCTCTTACCTGCTGTTCTCTTTCTGTCCTTGTATTTGAGATAGTGGCTGACCCCTTATTATTATTAGCTCCCAAAAATAGAAAGTCAAAGAAACTTTTAATGGGCTCAATACTTGGGCTTTCCTCATGGGTCAAGAAAACAAAGAAAAACCCAACATATATACTACATTGAACGGATGTAAACCAGTTTACTACCATCACCGCACGTAAAATAGTTTACATAGTACGATGTAAAATGTTTTTAAAAAGTGTCATACAGTTTACATTAAATATATAATTAAAACAAACGGCGTAAAATGTTTACTTCCCCACACTTTACGCACAAAATGTTTACTTTACATCGTAACAAACGGACCCTGACATTGGTTGCTCAAAAAATGTTGAGTTTGCAAAACAATTTGGAACAAATTTAATTACGCATGAGTAAATATTATGAAAAATTAATATTGCGGAAATTCACATTAATAGAAATTTAATACTCTCTCCGTCCCAAAATGGATATCATGCTTCTCTTTTTGGTAAGAAATTTTTGGTCCATATCATTTCAATTCATATTACTCAAATCTCAACCACAACTTTTACTTTTCAACCACTTTATTAATAACTGTCCCAATTTGAAATTAGACAACCATTATGGAACAGAGATAGTAACATTTTATACATAATAATTTGAATATATATTAGTATAAAGTCATGATCAAAGTTAAGTGTGTGATTGTGCAATCTTCACAATGTTGCAACTAGAGAAGTACTTAATTCGTAAGACTCAAATATGGAGTGGAGTGCTCTTTATGCTTGAAAAAATGACAAATTTTATTTTAGATTGATGCAAAATAATGTTGATGTGTTTGGCCAATTTGTAAAATATAAGATTTCATAGAGCATTTGGTCGAGATAGTAAAAATGCATATTAAAATAAAAATTGTAAACATCCATTATTTAAAGAGGTGAGAACTCCGGTACCCATTTAAAACATGGGGTACCGTACTTACCATTCACTTGATTGGTCCAAATAGGAATATCATTTTTAATTTAGACTTAAATAATTCAACTGCAACATTCAGATTGGTCCATGTGGACAAAGGTATGGTACCTTTTGGGGGAAAAAGATCATGTCCATCCGGATGGACAGGAGTCTCTGTCCGGCCACCACCATTTGGGGCCCTTCTCGGTTGAATTTTTTGATGAAATTGTTTGAGCATGTTCTTCATGAAGTCTAGTTTATCCATACCAAATTTCAGCTAAAAATTCAACCGGGAAGGCATTCAAATGATTTTTGGAAGATAACTGCGTTTTATATGTATATAAAGTGCGCAATTAACTTCCAAAAATCATTTGAATGCCTTACCGGTTGAAATTTGGCATGAATAAACTAAACTTCATGAAGAACATGCTCAAAAAATTTCAACAAAAAATTCCACCTGAAAGAGCTCCAAATGGCGACGGCCGGACGGCGGGTTCTGTCCCTACGGATGGACAAGATCATTACTCACCTTTTGGGTACCATATAATCTACCATTTAAAGATAGTAGAACCTAATGATGATGATCTTACTTACATTCCTTAAAGCATTATCTCCCATGCTACAGGATACATATGTGACATGAGGTCGTTCAAATAAAAAGAAAGATAGTTTGTTTATTAATTTTTATGTATGTATGTCTTTAATGAGGAATAATGACGCATATGATGTATGCATCACTCACCTTTTAACATTGGAGATATCAAAGAAGAAAGATACTTTAAGGACACTCTCTTAGGCTTTGTTTGCAACCACGTCTGCTTAAATAAAAGCACTTTTGGGGAAAAAGTGATTAGTAGTAAAAGTTGGTAGTGTTTGGTAAAATAAGTGCTTTTGTGTAATAGAAAAAGTAAAATGTAGATTATACACGGAAGCCGAGAAAGTAAAAGTTGATAGTGTTTGGTAAAATAAATATTTTTTTCTTTAAAAAAAGTTAAAAGCACTTTTTTTAATGGGTTGCAAACAAACCCTTATTATTAAACGGAGTATCATTTTCCGACATGACGCTAATATAGGATTATCTAACAATATGAAAACTTGATTCAAACAGCTATAGACGGAGTATATCTTATACGTTGTACCCAAATTAGTTTTGTGCGGTAATCTCATACTCGTAATAAAGATAACCAAATGAGATGATTCGAAATTTCTACTTTAAGCTCCCAAGTGAATATAGGATCAGGGCCGGCTTGACACATTAAGAGACCCGGTGCGAATCACACAAATGAGGCCTTTTATTAAATAAAATGCATACATATAAGGTATATATACTAATTGTTCAAATCCAGACGTGCTACAAGCATACCAAAATCATTTAAAACATCCGAATACAGTAATGATTTCAAATTTAAGTATATCATTTAATTAAAAGGAGCCATTCTCCTAGTATTCTTTGAAGCAAATTCATCAACCGGTTCTTGGCAGTCCACTTTCTCCAAAACTTCTTTGTCTACTGTTACCACATCATCACAGCCAACCACATTAAAACTTTGATTTTCAACAAAAACTTGAAGGTCTCTTCTGATATATTTATCAAGAACTCCTACTTAGATTTTATCAATGCTTCAACTTTTCTTTTTTGTTTCAGCTTTTCATGACCAGATTCATACTTTTTTATTCCGGGAGTCATAATATCAAGAAATCAAAATAACCTCAATTATAGCTAAAAAAGGAAAAATTTGATATTTGGAACTTTGGAAGACTTGTCAATGTAGCGAACTAGGCACTAGCCTACTGCCCTACTTGCCGAGTTGTTGTTCAATTCAGAAAAAACAGAAAGAAAGGAATTAAAATGACAAAATCATAACTTCATAACCTGAAAGGCTGAGAAATTGGATAAAAAAAGTGAATGTTTTTACCTTGGCCGGATTACTGAGTAGTTGAATCATTTGACCAAGTCAATCAATCAACTTTTATGATTTAAGAAAAGAATCACAGAGAACTATAAACCCTAAGTCAAGCAATAAGAGAATGTGGAAGGCCTTTAGGAAAGTGGAAGGGTTCTTTAGCTTTTTAATTTTCATTAATTTGAGCGTAAGGGATGGGCGCGGGTTTGCTTTTATTTTGAGTTGGATCGTTCGGCCTATAACGGTGTTTCAAAAATGAAATGGACTCATATTAATGTATTTATTTATATATTAAAAATTACTGTATATATACTATATATATTTTTTAAAAATTGGGCCTACTATTTTTTGAGGCCCTGTGCAATAGCCCAGCTCGCACAGCCTCATCTACGGCTCTGTATAGGATCACTTGAACAGTTGAACCAATTCAAACGTCAGTCAGGAACTTAGGATGTTTTTACTAGGACTGTAATTCGTACCAAACCAGACCAAACCAGATCAACCAGATCAGACCAGTTCAGACCAGACCAGACTTGGATAGTTATAAAAATACAAAGATACTAGACATTATCAGACCAGACCAGACCAGACTAGTTCAGACCAGACCAGATTAGACCAGACCAACAAATTACAGTCCAAGTAAAAACATCCTTAAGAGTGTTCAGAGAGGATCACTTATGATTTCAAAAAAAAGGATGACACCCCATCCCCGCAAGCCCCCAGCACCGACTCAACAGTTTACTAGGAGGATGTAAATTGATCTTTAATCACAAGCTGACATGTAGATAGTGAGGCTCGGGCCCTTGTACTTGCAGAGACTCTATGCATTTTCACACAGTAACCTCTCAACGCAGTTGCGTCTCGGGATTCGAACCCGAAACTTACCCTTGTGCACCTTCTATCTACCAGTTGAGCTACATCCACCGGCATGATTTTAAAACAATGTGCCATAGGTAAGAATCTATACTAATATAAAAGCAAAAGAAGTTTGAGGAATAGTGTTCCCGCCTAGAAGTGTCAACATCAAAGTTTTATTTTAATTTTTCATTAAAAAAATTGTAAAAGGATTTATTATGTAAATATTTCAGATCATTCACGAAATGAATATTTGCTATCCGGCGATTCAATAGTTAGTCGGGTAAGGTCAAATCAAATTTGTTTTGTTCCTATTGGTCAAAAAAAGAGGTGGGAAAAGTTAACATCACTGGTGTTGGTGTGTTCCAATTGGTTTAAAAAAGAGGCAGGACCGATTGGCTTTCTTATGAAATTAGGTGCATTCCTATTGGTTACAAAAGTGGTGACACTGTTCACACAAATAGTAATTGGTTCACATACCTAAAAAAAGGTGTATTCTTATTGGTTAAAAAGGAGGTGAGACTATTCATAGAAGTTGGGTGAGTTGTCATTGGTTGAAATGGGGGTGACAATAGTGAAGCTCCATCATAGAAGTTAAAAATGAATATTAAAAAAGAAATATCCTAAGATTTTTGTGTGTAGTTTACACAAGATATTGTCCTATCCTGACATGGCCCATGCTCACAAGTTGCACATCAATTGGCTATAAAATCAGACTTCCATCAAATGGATTCCTCACCTGCACATCCTCGCTGCACAAAGCAAAGTCAAGAAACATTCTATCAAAATGGGTGTTGTGTGGTCTACAATCCAAGGTGATTCAAAATTTTATAACTTCTTACTTCAATCCCATTATTTCATCTTATAATTTTGTTTTCAGCCTAATTGTTATAAAATCTTCAGGAATTGAAGATCCATGCACATTCCGGAGCAATTCCTGATGAAGTTGATGAGCTGTAAATGGAAAGTCGTGTTTTTGATGTTTTTGTAAACTACCAGAAACGCTTACAAATTCATATCTGTAACAAAATGAAGTCAATTGTATAAAACTGTGTGTGCTTATATTAGTTGTTTTTCGTATAATCGTATGTAAAAAAAGGAATTTACCTGTGCATTGATAAAAGTAATACGAAGTAGATGTTTGTATGTCACTGCAAATCCTTGAGTGGATGTTTGGAAATATAACAATATTGCAATACACATCTTTTTGGGTTTAATTTATTTGAAACCATGTGTAGTAGTTTTAAATATGTTATCCTCATTTGGTGTATTTGTGGGTCAATCTAAGCAAACTGTATTTATTTACTTATGCATGCGCAGTACATATTTCATATTCATGCTGTGTGTATAAAAGTTGAACATACACTCTGGTGGGTAAGTAAAACATTGCTTATTTGAAAGAAATGATATGCGCTTTTATTGTTCTTTTTTATTGTTTATGTACAAATCCACCAGGTGCATAAGGAGTTGATTCTACATTCTTTCCTAATTCCTAATAATAAATGGAATACTTAAATCACTAAAAGATTATTGTCTCCAAAAACAATGTAGTTGTACAAGATGAGGCTAAACAACCTTAGCTTTTGTTGGCAATGCAGGGAGTGCAGAAGAGTAATAGAAATAATTAAAGTCTCTAAGCGTTTCATCCATTGTTAACGATTTCGTCTATTATGATGGTTCCAAACCCGTCACGAAACATGGTCTGCTCTACTAATTAATTCCCTCCTTAAAGACATCAATGGTCATATTAGTATTTAAAAAATGCTCCAAAAATTGACATTTTATGTGTTTTGGATTTTATGTTCACTTTGAAGGAAGAAATAAAATCAATTTCACCACAGGCATATAACAGGGAATATGTATAAGCATCAACGAAAAATAAGAAAAATCTAACATGACGATGATTACCTAGAGATCTGTCAGATCTAAAGCTGTGAATCGTGGGTTGAATATAGAGTTCTCATTAGAGTTCTTTTTTCAAAAAATTACTTCATCAAAGACATGGTAGCATGTAGAAGTGGATTTTGTTCTTACCGTTTGTCAAAATTATTTCATAAAAGTCTTTAGCACAGATTGTCAAACTACATATATGCATTTAACACTCAAAACTTAAAATTCGAGAAAATTGCACGTATAACAGAACCTTAAATTTTCGGGTGTTGCTTCCGTGCGTATTTTTCACATAAAAATGAAAAAAAATGGGGTAAAAGAAGTCCTCACATAGATAGTCATTTTACAATCAGATCTGTTATAAAAATGTTTTGTGAGTGATTGTACCTTATTTAAACTTTTGGATAATATTTTATGAAACAATATGCTTTTACGTAGATGAGATCCATGTGTAATCAAATACAATTTTATATAAAAAAAAACTTCTAAGTATTATGGTAGGATTAATTTCCGATTCATATATATATAAAGACCAACAAAGAATAAAAAATGTAATGAACCGTATACACAGATCTGCTAGATCTGTGGGTTGTGAACGTGGTGATTTGTATAAAATTATGATTAGGTTGTCATAAAACCCTTTAATTGGTGAGATGGTTGGGTGTAGTTGGGGGATTGTGTTATTACCGTTTTAAGAGCAGCAGACGCGGCGGAATTCGGCAGAGGAGGTGGACATGGTGGATTCATGAATGGCGGCTGAATATGTTAGTGCAGAATCAGTAGGGAAATGGCTGAATATTCCGCAAAGGAGGCTGAATATGCTTGACTACCTTTTCGATGACCGGCGTATGAAGATGTGTTTGGGGTTAGCCGGTTGATCGATTGGCTTGCTAGGAAGAGATCAAGGTTTTCCTTCTAGAAAGGGACTTCTATGTTTTAATGATACATGGTGTATTTTATGGGCTTGACATACTCACAAATAATAGGCTATTTTATTCCTGGCCCATTTAAATGGAAGGGGCTTAGGTTTTTGTTAAAGAAATACTTCGTACCCAGTACTCACATATGAGTTAGCTATATTTGGTTTAACTAAAAACTACTCCTTATTCCATAATGATTTATAGTTAGAAATAACTACTCCCTCCGTCCCATTTATATTGTCCCGTTTAACCTTTTCAGAAAGTCTCACTTAAATTGTCTCATACCATATTTGGCAAAGTTTGTGTGGATCTAAATCATTCTTACTTTATTCTTACTTTATCAATTAATATCAACCACACAAACTCACTTTTCTTAATAACCGTGTCACCCTCTTCCGGGACAATATAAATGGGACGGAGGTAGTACATGTTAATAAATAAAATAAAGATTATTTGTAAAAATGTGACTAATGATCAAAGTAATAATGAAATCATAGTAACTTATGTTCAATTTTAAAAATTAAGTTACAATGACACTACATTTTAGTACTCCATAATTCTTAGTGATATTTATAGATAAATTTTATTTTAATAATATTTTAATAATTTTATTTTAGTAATATCAAAGTTCACATATATACCAATAGTAATATGTATTAGTGAAATACTATGTTATATTAAAGTTTTGAGAATTTGCCCTAAATAGGACTAAAAACGTTTATAAATTCCAAAATGGGACTATCATGTTTTTAATTCCCAAAATGGGACTAATTACTGTCATGTTTTGGCAGTACCAGACTTTAAACATGGCAGTATTTTCCAAACTTGACAGTAATTACTCCTATTTTGGGAATAAAAACATGACAGTCCTATTTTAGAATTTACATACGTTTTTGGTCTCATTTCAGGAACTTTCCCTAAAGTTTTTCACTATGGGTCACTTTATGCAATTATCGTCTTGATATTCACTATGGATCATTCGAAAACAATCTCTCTATGCTTTGGTAGAGTGGTAAGACTGTGTATATCTGACCTCCCTTACCCCACCGTAGGTGGGAGCCTTTGCGGCACTGGGGTGATGATGATGATGATGATGATTACAATTTTTTATGAAATCTATTTTAAAATTTTTATTACGTACAAAACACAAATAATTGTAATTTAAACATTTCTGTATCAGGGGAACAGATTAACAAGCAAGATGGTGGTGGCAAGATGTTTTCATGGCAAGTCATCCGCGCATATATTGTGTCATTATAAATGATATAAATGATACTAAATTTGTAATGTAAAGACAATTTCTATTTCATTTTCCTTTCATTTAGAGAAAGTGCAATTTCTCTAAAGAAGAATGAAGTTGAATAATTTTGGGTTGAATTTTGTTTTGGTGAATTTAGATATAAAAAAAGTTGGAAGATGTAAAAAAGTATTTCGACCGTAGTAACTATGCTTAATATATCACATTTTCATAAACAACCTTTATTTTAATCGTATTTATGTAATCATTTAAAAAAGTACTCCGTATATACATATATACCTAAAAAAAATATATGTATAAATACTTATTTCAAGGTTTTCTCATAAATTTATATTTATTTATAGTTTAGGAAAGACATAACACATTTTCACATATCTGCACACCCCCTGATTTGCCAGGCTACATCAACAATTCATCTAAATAATGCAATTCGTATAGATAAAGACATAACACATTTTCACATATCTGCACCCCCTGATTTGCCAGGTTACATCAGCAATTCGTCTAAATAATGCAATTCGTATAGATAAAGACATAACACATTTTCACATATCTGCACACCCTGATTTGCCAGGTTACATCAGCAATTCGTCTAAATAATGCAATTCGTAGAGATAAAGACATAACACATTTTCACATATCTGCACACCCCCTGATTTGCTAGATTACATCAGCAATTCGTCTAAATAATGCAATACGTATAGATAAAGACATAACACATTTTCACATATCTGCCCCCCCCCCCCCCCCGATTTGCCAGGTTACATCAACAATTCGTCTAAATAATTCAATTCGTATAGATTAAGGCATAACATATTTCCACATATTTGCACCCCCCTGATTTGTCAGGTTACATCAGCAATTCGTCTAAATAATGCAATTCGTAGAGATAAAGACATAACACATTTTCACACATCTGCACCCCCCCTGATTTGCTAGGTTACATCAGCAATTCGTCTATATAATGCAATTCGTATAGATGTAATGTCACCATATTATTTAGTAATTATAAAAATTTATACCTTCAGTTAACATATATAGACCTTTGATTTGAAAATGAAAAAAATCTTTGTCAAGAATTTACTTGAATGAATGATTTTAATAAGGGAAAAATTTTGAATATGAGTAAATAAATTTGAGAATTCCAAAATAAGATTGTCATATTTTTATGGCCAAAATAGACGTAATTAATGTCAAGTTTGAAAAATATTGTCATGCTTAAGGTCCAATTTTGGAATACATAGAACTTTTTTAGTTCTATTTATTGTAATTTCCCTCCTAACAAGGGTTAATGCTAGACAGAATGTACAAAGAAGTGTTTCATAAAATTTGCCATGAAATGTAATTTGTTTTCAAATGATGTTTATATTGCGTGTTACTTACTATTTTGTGGGCTATAAAAATTAATGTACTACTCTGTAACCATTAGTAAATTGTATTTTAGATGTTTCATTTATGTCAAGTTTTATTATTGTATGGAGTATAATTCTAAACAATTCAATTAAAATTACAAGTTTGTTTATTTTTTAATTAAAATGTTGGCTAATGTTAATTATACCCACGAAATTTCACCAATCGTGCATCGCACGGGTATTGATGAAGAAGAAAGAATCACTGACAAGACTCAGAATGTTATATTCTAAAAGTATTCATCAATATTTAGGGTTACATGAAATGTATATTTACAATGTTATGGTTTATAAGTATTTGTTGAATGTTTTTTATCTTTTAAGTATTGCTTAGTGCTCGCTTTTTAACTATAATATATATTATAAGTATTTGTTGGATGTTTTGTTTATTGCTCTCAACAATTAATAGTGTAATTTGAATTAGTGAGCACAAATAAATTTAAAGGAAAATTTTTTGACAGTGCATCGCACGGGTGGGTTTACTAGTTTTAATAATGACCGGGTTAAGAAAATGAATACCTCATTTTATTTAATTAAGACGAGTAATTAAAAGAGAAAGTATATATAGAACAACAATGAATATATAGTACCTAATAATTAATTATCCGCTGCCTTATCATAACAATGATTTCTTTTTATCCCCGTCAATTGAAATTTCAAAAATAAAATGAAACAATTGAATGATAGTAAACAGCAGAAGAGCAAAATAAAAAAAGGAAGAAATGAGAAGAGCCGCCGCAGATCTGATAATAATAGTGTAGTTCTGAGTAGCCATAATCATCATCCTCTTCAATTCTTCTTTGGTATAATATGTTATTTGCAATTTGCAGCGCATCACTAATTAGCTATGCACTCTTCACCACCACCCGCTTCAAACCTTCCACATTGCCAACTGTACCTATTATTATTATTATTATTATTATTATTATTATTATTATTATTATTATTATTATTATTATTATTATTATTATTATTATTATTATTATTATTATTATTATTATTATTATTATTATTATTATTATTATTATTATTATTATTATTATTATTATTATTATTATTATTATTATTATTATTATTATTATTATTATTATTATTATTATTATTATTATTTATATTGTTAAAAAAACAACCAATTCAAGCAGACAGCGTACATTATTTCCAGTATATATTAATATTATTACTATATACTCCCTCCGTCCCTAATAACTTTGCCAAGTTTGACCGGCACGGGGATTAATAAAGTAAAAACTGTGTGGTTGAGGTTTGTGCAGAGGAGAGAGAATTAACTGGAACCACAAATTCTTTACTTAAATGGGAAAGTGGCAAAGTTAATGGGACACCCAAAAAAGGAAAGTTGGCAAAGTTATAAGGGACGGAGGGAGTATTACTTAATCTTAGCTTACCAAATATATACTTCCTCCTCCGTTCTTTTTTATTTGCAACAGTCAACTTTGAACATTTGCCAACGCATGTCTTTGACCGTCAATATCTCTTATTCTCTATTAGTAAAAAGAATTAAAAAATAGATTTTGAAAATTTGTAATGAAACAAATTGAACAATGTTTTTTTAATAAATAATTCATATGTAGTACGAAGTATAAGTTAATAAATAAAACGTAGTCAAAGTAGATCATGTGAATAATGTAGAATTTAACATGTTGCAAATAAAAAAGAATGAAGGATAATATACGATAGTACTATAGAGCCTATTTGAAGGGGTCAATTTAATTTCACAACTATCGAGTTCTTTATCAAATTTGATAGTATTTTGTATCAACCACTAATGAAGCTGTCCCAAGTATGATTTCATATTCTTTATCAAATAATCCCTCCGTCCTAAAATAAATGTCACGTTTTGACTTTTACACAAATTAAGAAAATGAACTTGACTGCACGCTGTTTGGCACTGTAGCGACACTATTTAGCATTGTAGCGACACTGTTTGACACTGTAGCGACATTGTTTAGCACTGTTTGACACTGTTTGGTATATATTTGTTTACCAAATCAAGTAAGTTAAAGAAGTGAGACATTTACTTTGGGACATCCATTTTGGGAAAGCAGGATATTTATTACATTTTGGGACGGAGGGAGTATAACTTATAGGAAGTACTCCATATAATGTATAGAACCCCAGTTGTTTCATAAAAAAGGTCACTTATATACTAAAATGATACTAGTACATATTTAATATTAGAAATTAAAATACCTAATATTCCTATGTCACACAATCATGTTAATCAAAATAAGACCGGAATACTATATACTTGTATTCAAGAAGATCGTACGTGTGCAACCTAGCTATTTGTTGCACTAAAATCATTTCCATAATCTTCTTTAAAATTATTATAAAATAATATTACCCTAGAATAAGAAAAGATTTAATCTTTCTACTAAACAAATAATGAAATGAATTTCAATAACATGTACATAGTATACAATTGAAGTGTAAAGGGAAGAACTGTTTTAATGACAAAGATCCGATTTTTCTGAAATAATAAAATTGGGGATTAATTTGCTCTTCAGTTCTGCTCATTCATTTTTCATACTCCGCATGGCCAGGTTCATGATAATGTCATGCATGCTGATTGATGAATACGGAGTATATATATATAATATATTAACCTAATTACATAACCATGTTTAGTAATTAATTAATTAACATAACCATGTTTAGTAATTAATTAATTAGCATTTTTTACAGCTGGTATGGGGTGGATCAGTGGATGAGATCCAAATCCCACGTGAGACTGCCGCCCAACGTTTCCTTTTCCATAAAAAGAGTTTGACTGTCCGGATAAAACATGTTTACTGCACGGAGTACTTATTACGCCTCCCCATTATTATGTACTATACCACTTTTTATTTCTTATTTCTTCTAAATATTTCTTTTAAAGTAAATAATTTATGGTTTTATTTATTTCTCTATATTCTGCATAATTTTTAATCATACGAGTTTACTTTTCATATTTTATACTTCATACAAACTTATCAATGGAAATGGAGGTTTGTATTTCTAATTTAGGGTATGTTTGGCTAGCGGCGTTTTCGCCTGAACCGCCATTCACCCAAAACTTGAAACACTGCAAATTGCAGCGAGTGGGAGGCCGAACCGCCGAAATCCAAACGAGCTCTTAATAAACTAAGTTTCCATTAATTGAGTAAAAATATAAATTCAATATTTTCTATATCTGGAACAGAACATATAAAATTGGAGGAAGTACAATGCAAAGTTAAGGATGAGTACCTGGTGTTGGAGCTTTAGAGATGAAGAGGGCCGGAACAGATGGAAGTGGGCCAGACGGTGTCGGATAATACATATGGGCTGGAAGGCCCATTGTGTGGTAGGGGAATTGGTACAAAGGGTACAGTGCTGGCACAAAGGCGTTTCCACCCATCATGTGCTGTTGCTGACCTGGATAAAACTGCCCGTTCATGTAGGCCCCACCTCCGTACCCCACCTTCTGCATCAAAGTTAGTTTAATCAGTTCACTACAATATCTAGCTATGCATGCCACCAAAGAATACTTTTTTACAGCTCATTGTCGCTTTTCAAATAATTAATGTAATAATGTGCAAGACCTAAAACCCAGAAAATGATCCCGTTTTTTGATTTATCAGACTTATCAAACTTACATTTCTATTTGTATTGACTGAAATTAGTTTAGATAACCACTTTAGCAACTTTTACATGTTTTTTCGTTATTTTATTAATAACATATTGTATATTTTAAATATAATTTTTTTTCATAAATCAGCCAATTCAGCCACTCCCGACTAAATTTCATAAACTTTAACAAATTATTCTCACTTTTGCGCTAAGATTTTGGTATTACCAAACCGGCACTAAGATTAAGTATGAACATATGCCAATAATATTGCGTAACCTTACAAGCCAATGTGATTTTTTATGTTCTTAGATCCAAACTTAGATGTATTCATAAAAGAAATGGTTTTAACTCATCAATTTGCTTTAAAAGTATAAAGGGATCAATTGCACCTAAGAACAAATGTTTGTGCATATTTTTACACCTAGCAATTGCAACAAACCAAGAGATCTGAAGTCTAACTGTTAGATTCGAGTCTAGAGATGGAAAAGTGAAGACAT
Organism: Cuscuta epithymum; assembly: GCA_945859915.1. Taxonomy (NCBI): domain Eukaryota; kingdom Viridiplantae; phylum Streptophyta; class Magnoliopsida; order Solanales; family Convolvulaceae; genus Cuscuta; species Cuscuta epithymum. The sequence continues at coordinate 1,274,875 of CAMAPF010000958.1, forward strand.
TCTTTTCTTGGATCGAAAAGTTTAAAGCGACATATACGAAGCTCAATTTGAAAGAGACATAAACGGAATCATTTTAAACTAATGTCCTAATCACAAAAAAGATGATTATTAACAATATTATTACACTGTTTTACATAATAATAACAAACAACTGCTGCAAAAATTTGTTATCCTTTTTTTTTGGGGAAATGGAAACTAATAATCCAACCTTTTAGCGGTTTTCTTTCAATAATCCCACCTTTTGATTATTCATGAATAATCCAACATTTGCACCTCATCTTCATTCACTGGTCCCAGACCGGTTGATGACATGCTATTCGAAGCTATTTTCTTATCTTTGCAAATCATTATACCATAAATCTCATCTTTCACAAAGATAATATTTTGGAAAGATAAGAATATAACTTGGAATAGTAGGTCATTAACCGACCAGGAACCAATGAATGAAGATGAAGTGCAAAGGTCGGATTATTCATGAATAATCAAAAGGTGGAATTATTGAAAGAAGACCGCTAAAAGGTTGGATTATTAGTTTCCATTTTCCTTTTTTTTTTTTTAAAATGGGTTAAAAACTAAAAACAGGTCGGTTTGAGGTGGAAATTAAACTTACGTGATTATAGCTTAGGTCTGTCCCAACGTAGCTGGCTGGGTACCTATTCCAATTGAAAGAAGAAAAAAGGACGACATTAATTGCTAATAGAAATTGTCAAAGCATAAAATTGAACGTACCACGAAAATCAGTGAAAACATGAAACAAGTCATCATATACTATACCCGTAGAGGGGAACAGCTTGGCGATGATGATTCGGATGAAGAAATTGAGAGCCACCGACGCTGGTTGCAAGTGGCGGCGGCGGCGGAGATGCTCCGCCCTGATAGATGAATTGCACGTGATTTGCGGGTAGCGTCCTCGGTCCCACAACATTGGGTCCTTCACCATTCATATCACGTACTATTAATTTATTACCATTGTTATCACTTATCATCATTGTCATTATATATTTTCCTTATTCAAGCAAAATTTTACACTACTATATAATTTATTCCATCTAATCATCCTTTTTTATTATTCTTGGAAAATTTTACCGATTCACTTTTAATAGTAAAATTCTTCTACACAACTTCAATCTCCATAGTATTTACGACAAATTTCACTAACTAGTTGAGGATGAAGCATAGAACTATTAACAATTGAGAGCTAGTATATATCATACCATGATGCGTTTATGACATTATTATATCATCCGAACTAACTAATTGTAACATTTTAATTAAATAAAATTGACAAGCTGCGCTATAAACCATCCATACATTGAAGTATCCTATAATTGATCGACCTTAATGTCAAAGAACTATATATACTCATATCATATACGGAGTAACATTATACCGATTAATATTTAGTATACCCAACATTTATGTACCTTGAGGGGGAGGAGACGTGGTGGAAGAATACGGCGGCCTCGGGCGGCGAGCCCCGAGGGAGGCGAGATTGCAGTTAGCTCGCCGCCCGTGGATCATCGGTGTTGCTTCCTCGCAAGCTTTCTTGGCTGCCTCGGCGTCCTTGAAAGTCACCTTCAATTTATTTGATTTATCGACATACATATATATCAGATTTTTAATAAATAAATACTTCGTGTAAAGAATTAAAGATACAAAATCCTATGAAAATGAAATATTATTCTTTTTTTTTTGGCTTACAAAACCGTAGCCCTTGGATCGGCCGGTGAGCTTGTTGGAGATGATGACGGCCTCTAGAATGTCACCGAACTTGTGGAAGTGATCCCTCAACGCTTCTTTGGGCGTCTCCCATGCCAACCCTCCAACGAAGACCTTTGTCAACGTTGTGTCGCCAAACCCCGCCGCCTTCTCCGCCCCGCCGCCGCCGCCGCCGTTGCTGTCATCAACCGTGCTCATTGTCATCTTCTAACCCACCCTATAAATTGTTGATTTTCTCTCTCTCACTCTCTCTATGTATAGCTATATCACCTCTCACTCTCGAAGCCGGCCGCGACCTTAAAACAGGTCAGAGATAGATGTCTTGCTATATATATAGACAAAGTCAATACTAGAATTCAGACGAGATCGAGAAGCAGTAGATCGATATGGATATATATAATCAAGCTAATAAAGGCTCGAGGATAGTAGTGGAGAGTGAGTAAAGTATTCTTATCAATGCTTAAATTATTTATAGTAAACAAAATTTACATATTCAGAAACTACATTAAAAGTTTTATAAACTTTTAAGAAAAACTGATAAAACTTAGATATATAAGGTAAAAGATTAAGAGTTGAATTGTTATATTCATCAATTGAGAATGTTTTCTTTTGGACTAAAATTTGTTGATCTGGTCTAAACCAGCCTGGTCTGGTAAATGTCTTGTCTCTGTGTATTTTATAACTACGGAAGTTTGGTCTTATTTGGTCTGAACTGGTTTGATCTGATCTAGTTTGGTCTAGGATTGAAAATAAACCAAAGAAAACATCCTCAATAGGAAAGAGGACCACAAAGTTGGGTCCGAAGAACTATCTAATTAGATATTATATTATGCATAGGTGTATTCGCATGTTAGAGTAATGCATGTGATGGTTTGGGTTGGAATGGAATATTTCATACTGTAAATTTGTAATAGTTCTTCGTTCTTAGACTAATGAGTTGGTATTGTTTATTCCATCCCGAAGTATTTTGGGCTGAATTACATTTACATTATTCAGTTATTCAGTTAAGGTTTTTGCAACTGTGATACCCAATATTGAATAAATAATTTAAGAAATTAAGAGAGTGGTTTTTAATGACAGACATTTTATGCAAGTTAGTAAAAGGTTTGGTACATTTAATATCGGGTACATATTTTTTTAAAACGTGTAATTTGATGTTCGTCAAATTAAAAATATGAGTACGTACTTGCAATTCATAATGCTACTCCGTATTTCTTTATTTCACATTAAAACTTTTAGATTCTAAATTAGCCCTTTTAGATTATAGTTGGATAAATCGTTAATGGGGTGTGTCAATGACGAATGCATGGTATTTTATTAATACTAATTTCTTGAAATTTGTTCCAACCCAATATCATTTTTGAAAGGAAAGGACTGCATGCAATTATAGTAATATAATAATTATTATTATTATGAATATTATAGTAATACAGTAATAGACCCCGTACGTAGGGAGTAATATATTTTGAGAAAAAAGAGAATTGACAGAGCAATACAGTTGGGCACTTGGGCATTGTGTTGAGGCCAACAAGATAATTGAGTACTATTTCAAACATATCGAGTGTGTATGTGCTTTCCTTATCATTTCCTGCCTGGCTTTTATTATATACTAGCTAGTATTTCTCACATTCAGAGCTTTTGGTTTAATCTATCTTTTTTATAATAACATCCACACTATCCAAACATCCACACTATCCATTTCGTCCGAATAATTTTGATTCACACTCAACATATAAGCGCGTTTCAAGTTCACTTCTGAACAATTTGCCACTAATTATCAACATTTTCTTAGTGATTTTAAATGATTTTAAATAGATCACACTAAATTTAAACAGATCAATAATTCAAAATCTATCGGATTGAACTAGAATACTTCAATTTAAAATATTTAATCCGATTTGAAACACCCTTACATATCCGACTAAATCATAAAATTTATGTCCAAGTGAAAACATCATACAGTTAAACACTAATTAAATAACCACCCTATTTAAACCACACACATCCCCGGAAAATCTCAAATTTCGAATAATTGAAAATCGTGATTATTAATATATCTTATGTCATCGATATTTTTTATGAAAAATTAACGCCGTTCGAGAAAGTATCTAAAATTCTAAATCGTAGTACTAAAGTCTGAATTTTTTTATTTTTTATTTTAATTTTTTATTACACCAAAAAGCACTTTAAAGTATCATATAGTGTGAGTACCAAAGTCATTGTAGAGGTTATGTTACTTATTCTAGATATAAAATGTAAATGAAATATTTTTGTCAATATTAATAGATTGTATCAAGAGTTTTTTTATACAATGTTATACCCCGTAGTACACGATTTTTTATATTTGCACGCAATTTGCATATTTTAAGGTATTATCTGTTCAAAATTAAATTGGGATGTTTTAATTGGTTTGTAACTTTTTAGTCTAGGTTTTTTTTTAGTCTAGTTTGTTTAGTTGATCTTAAGTCTATCTGATATACTCTGGTTTGAGCACGTCTAGTCAGATAAAGGTATTTTTTTATGTTTGTTTTAGGATGTTTTCTTTTGGACTGAAATTTGCTGGTCTGGTCTGGTCTGGTCTATTTAAGTCTGGTCTAGTCTGGTCTGGTCTGAACTGGTCTGGTCTGGTCTGGTAAACGTCTAGTCTATGTGTATTTTATAACTATCCAAGTCTGGTCTGGTCTGGTCTGTTTAAGTCTGGTCTGGTCTGGTCTGTTTAAGTCTGGTCTGGTCTGATTTGGTCTGGTCTGGTCTGAGACTGAAAACAGTCCAAAAGAAAACATCCTTACTATTGTTTGGATCTAATTTTGTTTGATACGGAGTATGATTTTATTAAATTTGAACTGAAATGAGTACAATTAAAAGCCTTCCAAGCAATCAATTAAGATATGAACTGATTTTATTAGGTCTATTTCTATATGATTTTTGGTCAATCATGCTAAGCTTTTTTTAATACATCGGAAAAGAAGGACAAACAAAAAAGAAGAAATTAAAATATAATGTTCTTTAGACTATTAGCATCCTCAAAAAGAGTAATTTTTATCCATGCAAGAGCCTCCTGAAAAATAGTAAAGTGCCTCGAAAAATAGTAAGTCCCGGAGGCGCTGCATGAGCCGCATTAGCTAAAACATCAGCACTTCTATTACCTTCTCGAAAAATGTGTTGAACCGTGACAAACATTTCATCTCCAAGAAGCTCCTGGTAATCCCGAACAAGCACCCCTATACTATTTCTGTTCCAACCATCGCTCTTATTAACAGCTTTGAGCATGCTCTCAGAATCAAACTCAACAATAACTCTATTAAGATCTAGCTCCCTTGCTAGTAACAAACCTTGTCTTAAGCCCAAAGTTCTGCTTTAAAATTATCAGAATTCCCAATATTAATACAAAAACCGCTAACCCATTCTCCTTTATGATTACGTATCAGCCCACCATCCCCGACCTCTGTTCCCTTTCCTTGACTAGAGCCATCACAACTATGCTTAAAGTATCCTGGTTCTGGAGGAATCCATTTAACGATTTTAGCCTCTTTACGTTGCTTGATACAATCAAACGACGTCGTACCTATATATTCATCTGTTAGGAATATTTATTGTGAACCAAGCTTGTCCTTAAGTCTTGTTAAATACGTAGTAAATAGAATAGGTTTACCTTTAGTAGTATTTATTATGATGTAATAAATAGGTAGTAAGGGAATAAGGCCCAAAAAGGGCTTTAGGCCCAAACTCCTAGGTTACCTATTTAGAACCTGCACTACGCCTATAAATATGCTCGTTAGTGTACAGGTCCTAAGGTCGAACATTCCATTTTCTCAGCAATCACTCTATATATTTCTTGATATAATAGAAAGAAAGATTTTTCTGTTCTCGATATTCTTCCGATCATTGTTTGATATCTTTCTTATTTGTGTATCGATGGATTTCATCTAGCTGTTAGTTAGTCTACAGTTTCAAGGGACCAATAACTGGTATCAGAGCCTGCTCGAGTACTGATCATCCGCGAAGAAGACCTCGAAGAACTCTGTTTTTCTGCTTTTCGATATTTTGCATTTTTAATCGTTGTAATCTCATTTCTGAATGAAACATTTTAAAAGATGTACTGCTGAAATCGCCTCTGAAAAACGAGCAAGAAGTATATCTTAAGTTTCAGATTCATTAACTTTTTAGATTTTGATTTCTCGATATCTTGATATCGGAAAGTAGGGTTCTCGACATTGCTGAAGGTTTTTCGACAGGAAATCTATACAGGAAGGTTCTCGACATCAAGGACTTTGCAGAAAACCTGAAAGATTTGTTAAAAACTGATTTTTTTAATTTGCAGGATCTCGACACCAAGTTCTCGACATCATAGTTCTCGAACTGAGTTCTCGAGCTTTGCTTCTCGATAATTAACAAGTTTTCGATATATATATCTCGATAATTGCTTAACGAATTGCAGGTTCTCGACACGGCTTCTCGATAATCAGCTTCTCGATAAACCAAGTTTTCAAACTTTGGTTTTCGAATCTGACTTCTCGATAACCCGCTTCTCGAACCCACTTCTCAATAGCAAACTTCTCGATATTGCTTATCGAAAACTGCTTCTCGATAGCAAACTTTTCGAACTCTTGCTTCTCGAACTCTGCTTCTCGAATCTAGGTTTTCGATATTCTGACTTTAAAAATCATTTTTATCTGATCAAACACTCGAACGGTCAACTCTTAAAGGAAACAACAAAGATGGACGCTTCAGCTCTTAGAAATGAAAGTAGACCAATAATTCTGAGAAGAGGAGAATATCAGATGTGGAAGACATGGTTTCTGAGGGAGAGTAAGGACAATTCATCTGCTATGCTTGAATCACTGAACCAAGGACCGGCTGAAATCTGGATGAACGTTGTGGGAAATGATGTGAACAATCCTCTAGTTACCCTGGCCAGAAGGTTGAAGACTGGAGCTGAGTACAATGATGAAGATAGATTAAGAGTGAAAGCTGATCTGATGGCTAAGACTTTCCTACTGCAAGCAATCCCAAATGACATCTACATTCTGATTGACAGTATGGAAACGGCCAAGGAAATGTGGGATGAAATGAAGAAGTTGATGCAAGGAACTGATCTCGGACTGAAGACGAAGAAACCAAACATTCTGGTTGCTTATGATTCGTTCAAAGCCACACCTGGTGAAGCGCTCCATGAAACGTATAACCTATTCGGTCAACTGATCAATGAGACGAGAAAGATCAAAGTTGTCAAATCAAATATGGAGATGAACATACGTTTCTTATAAATGTCAATAAATAGGACATCAACTCCCCTGTAATTCTACATTTTGCCACTATATTTACTAAAATGTTGTTGTTCTCTCTCTAGAATATTCATTTCCTATGTACCAACAATTCCAATTTAGAAAATCAATCTTAGAAAACTCATTTGAGCCAAATGGTTTCCTTGAAAGCTTTCGTAGCTACAACGTATTCACATTCACTAGAAGATAAAAGAACGACATGTCACGTTGAAGCTGAGATTTTCAACTTTTGTATGAACCACACAAAATGAAAATATAGGAAATCACATATTTTCTATTGTCCCTATAACTAATTAGCATAATTGGAATCCATATAGATATTGACAATATTAGCACACATTGAAAGCATCAAATCATTATTCACATAAGATTTCTAGTATCTCAACAGCCATTTCAAAGTAAATCAAATTTTAACACGTACTAGTAAAATGCACATACACCATACATCTATCCCATACATCTATCAAGTCAAATGACTTTAGACTTAAATATATAGATCACAACATGCCAAATTTAAAGAGATCAAGGCACACTAGAAATTTTAGGTTCACCTAATAAAATTTTTCTTCTATATATAAACCCTCTAATCTCCTGCGTAAAACACCAAAATGCAAAAAAGAGATACTCAATTGCATTTTAGAATCTCACGAATTAAAAAGAAAGCATTCAAAAAATGTTGCTTTTCTCTTGTTTGTTTTATATCCATAACTCATTCTTCACACTTATCAATACTTATCAACGGCCAGGAGCCGAGCCTGCTTTTTCACCGGTTTGGGCCAGCACAAAAAAAAATGAAAAAAAGGCTCACGAGTCAAATAGGTTCTCAAATTAACTTAAAAGATGCAATTGGGGTGGTTCCAGATGGAATTTTTTGATAAAATATCTTGAGCATCTTCTTCATTAAGTCTAGTTTACCCATACCAAATTTTAGATAAAAATTCAACCGAGAAGACAGTCAAATTATTTTCTGAAATGTATTGTGTTGTTTAACTGCACAGTTATTTTCAAAAATTCATTTGAAGACTTTCTCGATTGAATATTTAGCTGAAATCTGGTATGAGTAAACTAGACTTAATTAAGAAGATGGTCAAAAATTTCATAAAAAAATTCCACCGGAAACCGCCGAATTGGCGATGACCGGATAGAGCCTTCTATATAAGGGGTGAATTGCACTTCTTAAGTTAGTTCGAGGGCCTATTTGACCCTTTAGCCTATAAAACATTACTAGTACTAAATTTCTATTAATTAGACCTGCACAAAAACGGGTTCGGGCCGGGCTCAGGCCGGGCTTTTTATAATTTTTTTGCCCATCATATGTGGGCGGGCCCGGCCCGGCCCGCAAAAACGGGCCTAACCCCATGTCCATACCCGCCCATAAGAGCGGGCCGGGTAGTCCACCGGGCCTCCGGGCCCGGAAAACCTTTATATTTTTCGATTTTTTTTAATAATTTAAAACTAATATTACAACATTTAAAAAATTGTTAATATGCGTGTAATGTTTATAGGTCTTTCACCACATACAAAAATAATACTTACACAAAAATAATAATGAGAAACTATATCTAAAATTTAAAATTCAACCACAAAGTATTATCTTTAAGTACAAAAATAGATACTATATTAGTTGGGCTAGTGGTTAAGATCTAAAAACCTAAATTTAAACATAATAAACTATAAATATGTATAAAGATAAATTATATTAGAAAATATAAATGTACATGTAAATAAATAAATTATATATATATATATATATATATATATATATATATATATATATATATATATATATATATATAAAATGTAGCGGGCCGGGCTTATCGGCCCGAATGGGCCTACACCCTAACCCAAGCCCGCCCATTTGTGCGGGCGGTTGGGCGGGCCGGCCCGGTTTTGTGCAGGTCTACTATTAATGTGAAATTTCAAAATATTAACTATTTTTTTGCATATATATTAACTATTTTTTTATATTAACTATTTATTATGTTTACTAAAACGTAATTAAATATAGTTATAGTCAAAGTTATAAAATGACAAATGTTAAAGTCATACAATTAAAAGAGAATCGGTAATACATTATACAGATTATATTAGGGAGTACAAAATAGGGAGTATCTACCAATGCCATGGTATATTGGTATATGACTTTACTGGTCTGTTTGTTTGGAGCTTAATCTAGGTTATTATAGGTTCAATTTTTAGTTAACCTCGTTTGTTTGTATTTTTGCAGCAAGAATCTAAGCTATGGGTTAACCTCACATAACTCCCGAGAACTAGGAAGAACCTAAAATTGAAGAAGCTCCGCAATGGAGGGCTTTGGAGGTTAAGTTCTCTTATAATATAAAATGAGCTAGAGTACCTTCATCGAAACAACATTTATTACGCTATTTCCAAACGTTATTTTACGCATGAATCTAAATTCAACCGGGAAGACAGTCAAATGATTTTCTGAAATGTACTGCGCTGTTTAATAGGGCAGTTATCTTCAAAAATTCATTGGACTGTCTTCTCGATTGAATATTTAGCTAAAATTTGGTATGAATAACTAGACTTAATGAAGAAGATGGTTAAAAAATTTCATCAAAAATTTCCACCGGGAACCACCCGAATTGGCGACGGCCGGATAGAGCCTCCTATATAAGAGGTGAATTGCAGTTTTAAGTTAATTCGAGGGCCTGACCCTTTAGCAAAAAAAGTACTCAAAATTTTTCATGTTAAAAATTGAGCCATTTTTTGGGATGATTCAGGGCTTAGATTGGCCCCCTAGCTCCGCCCCTATCAACGGCAATTAGATAAGTGTGCAAGGTTCCGGTCAAGGACTTAAGGTGACATTATTAATATATATAAAGTAACATATAATCCTGAAATCAAAGAAACTTTCATGGACTTAAGCTTTCACTCAGAAACAATATCATACTAGATAAAAAAAGATTTGAACAAATCAGTCCAAATTGTATTAAACTCGGGCAGTAATACGATACACATACATGAGACTATTAAACAATACCAAATTAGACTTAAGAGACTGAATCAAATCGATCTGATTATTTTCAGTTCACGTAGGATAGGAATATACTAACTTGGTCAATCTTTTCATGAGTGGCGATTTGTGTGGTTGTTTGCAGTTCGTATACCGTCGGATCATCCCACGGTGAGCACCATGCTCCCACTTCCAAAACGACGTCGCTTTGTACAATTAAAAAAAAATCATGTGAACAGTACACGCGTGAACAGTAACTGTTATTTCCTTCTTTTTGTCCGAGTAGCATGAATGATGTAACTCACGTGTAAAGATATGTAACTAACGTTATTGATCAATGTAACTCAAGTCCAGTCGAAATGTAACTTTGTCAAATACATAGTATAAGAAGTAAACTTTGATTTAAATGTAAAAACTGATAAAAAGAAGTCTAATTGTTTAATTATTTTACAAAAATAGTGTATATGTTTTGTTTCTAATATATCAAGGCTACAAAAATGATTTTTTATAAAATTAATTCTTCTTTGAGTAGCAGAGGTTTATTGAGTTGTGTAACTCACATTATATTGTGGTGTAACTCGTATTATGAAAAATGTAAATCATATGTAAACATGATGTAACTTGCTGATGACAGTTGACATGTAACTCACACTTATAGATATGTAACTTTAAGCAAATTTTGATGTAACTTGAGCGTGTTGAAGATGTAAATTGAGAATGTCTAAAATAATTCATGATAGTCAATTGTGTACGAAAAATCCAATTCTTAAAAGTTAATCTGAGGCTCTGAATAAAGTTCCAACGAGTTCCCAGCTTCTAGGCTCTGAACAAAGTTCCAATGAGTTCCCAGCTTCTTCTTTTTGAGTATTAGATGAAGTGTACCCACAAATCGAGTCTCTGTTTCGCTGTTATCTCGCAAGATACAAATCGAGCCGCTTAATAAATTGTCAATTCGAAGTGCGCACAAAAAAAAATCATGCTCAGAAGTTTATGGGAACAGAGCATGGCTTTGATAGACTGCCGGGACAAGATTGACGATTCAAATTAGCGATCAAGGCTGAGCGCCGCCGCTGCCGTGCCGCCGCCTTGAGGACGAGCAGTTGCACCGCCGTTACTTCCTCGCCGGCGAGTGTCATGGCCAACTTCCGATGCTCTCTCTCAAGACGGAACGCATGCAGTCTCTTTAATCTGGCCTAATAACAACGACTGCACAGTTGCTTTTCTAATTAATACCGAGTAATACTGTGTCGTTTTGGGATGGGTGCACCATCCTCTTGATACACCGATCCCACGGTATAATTTGCGGTTGTTTGTGAATAATATGACATTTTGGGTGACTAAATTCCCTTTTGATATCCTACAACCCGCACACCATGAGGACGGTGTGCCGGGTCCTAAAAAAGAAAACAACAGAGCATCGACCATCTTCAGCCGCGGCAAATCAAAGCAACACCAGGTTTGAGCATCGATCATCTTCCTCAAGCTCTTCAACCTAGTAAGAAATTAATTAGATTCTTTGCTTTTGAAACTCACTCTCAACTACGTACAAAGCCACGTCTCTTTTAGGACAAAAAAGCAATTTCCTTTGCTTTGATTTTACATCTAATATGAATGTTTAAATATGGATCTAACTGAAAGCAAATTCTTTTGATTTGATTTAGGAGGTCAACGTATTATTCCAATTCAAATTAATCTGAATTTTTCCATTCTCTTGGATGTTGATTTCACAAGTTACATCTCCTTGTTCCCAAGTTACATTTGAATAGGCTAAAGTTACATTCACAAATTATATCAGATTTGTTCCCACGTTACATTTGAATCAAAATAGTTTACATTTCAACGAGTTACATATGAATGAGTGCAATTTACATTTTGATTTACTTGAAGTTACATCTCGAATCACACGAGTTACATTTCATATAACCATGGGTGCATGGTGCTCACCATGCACCGGTTGCACAGTATACAGCCTCTTTTGATATTGTTTTTCTAACACCTTTATTTGATTTAACAAATTGAGTTCCCTATTTTAAGACTTTTTAGTTAAACTTTTAATGATGAGCTATTGTAGCTAAGTTTCTTTCCGACTTATTAGCTTTAGTGATGTCTTCTTTTTTTAGTGAAGTTAGATTGTTCTTAATTTCATTATTTGGAGGAAATACCGTTTAACTTTAGGCGGTGTTAGACTGTGGCTTAATAATGATTTCATAATTTCATATAATTCCTACTATTAGCTAGTGTCGAGATATTGAGACAAATTACACAACTTTCATAGGACGTAACTTTGCGTTAAGTGAGTTTTTCTGTATTCGGTCATAGCTCTATCAATGTAGCTCTAGATTTGGTTTCTTAGTTCCAAAAAAGGTTAATCCCCAACCCGCAAGGGCCCCCCACGCCCCGACCCGACATAGCACATGGGAGGATGTTAGTCACAGTGACTCAGTCAGCAGAGTGGTAGTACACTCATACAGCCGTGCGTACCAGAGGCCCAGCCTTATTTCAGGTTCTGTGACCTCCACTCGGTCGTTGCGGGGATTCGAACCTTGGTCATAGTTCCAAATTTCCCACGACTCGGCCAACTAAGCTACCCGAGTTTCTAGATTTGGTTTCTTATTCTTATTTTTGTGCAACAATTTGAACAACTCTAAAAAATTGATACGAAATGAGTAAAAATATCTAATTAATTTGCACAAATTGACTTGTGAAATGGAATTTTAAATAGAAAGTGAAACAATAATTGGAGAAGAGCAAAGTCTAAAAAAAGGGTCACATATGCCCTACAATTATTATGAATCCATCACATTAACTCATCTATTAATAAATTGTCACTTAAACACACTTACTGTGTAAAAACCATCAATATAATGAGGTTTACTAGAAAACAACTCTCTTAGCAAATTTGACTTTTTCTTTCTTTTTTCCTTTTCTTTGTTTACTCTTTTTTCTTCATTCTTTCCGCTCGTTATCATCCCATCCCAGCCTCATCTCCTGGTAGTAAATTCCTACAAATTTTTTCTTCCACCTTTAATCCCCTCTCTCTCTCTATATGTATGTATGTATGTATGTAATACACACATACATATATAATTTGATTCAAGTGGGAAATGCATCTAAAGTGAGAAATGATAATGCATCTCAGTCATTTGATTTGCGATTTTGCACCAAAAATAGCTCAATGTTACAATATGATATAACCTTGTTTGCAATGTCGCACCAAAATTGTTTTCGTATTACAGAAAATTTGACGATGTTGCACCAAAACAATATTGCACTAGACAAATGTAATACGATTTTTCACAAGTATTTACAATAATGCGACCATGCTAGGTTGCATATCCGAGTGCAACATGAAACTATTTTTACTGTAACATTGTCGAATCCAAAAATGTGAGAGTACTTGTGAGAGTGGTAAGAAACAAAAAAACATGAGAAGGTAAATGATTATTTTGTATCCTCCTATAAAAGGTTAGTTTCAGGTAATTAGATTGCAGTGGTTGTTTTTAAAGAGTAAATGAGTTTACATGATAATTTTGTAGACTATGGTACATTAGTTTAAGTGATGAATCTACCAGGTCTATTCGACCATTTTCCTAAGTCGAAAAAAAACGTAGTGAGAACATATGTGGCCGTTTGGAGCCATAAAATTGGGCTGATAAGCCTTAAAATCTAAAAATAGAGCCAAACACATGTGTATGTGGCTGTTTGGGCTGATTTTCCTTATCAGCCAAAAAAGCAACCTTATTGCTACTTTTTGGGCTGAAAGGTATATATTTACGGTTGAAACCTGAATATACTCCTTTACCCTTCTACTGTACCTGTTAACGCATCGCCTCAGAATAGTCGAAGACCATTTAATTTCCAAATCTGTTGCGTCGAGTTTCATCTGCTCTGCTAGCCCGGCTCCTCCATATTCGTCAAATAAGCTGCCCTGCTCTTCTTCTAGCTTCTTTCTTATTTTTCTTGACCCATCCACGATATGTGCGATTTTCTTCGATTGCAAGATGCACTCTTCTTCTTCAATTCGTTTTCAATTTTTTGATTTGTTTCTAACCTTTGCTACATACTTCTTATTTATTTTCATAAAATGTAAAATGAAGAAAAGTAGAGGCAGGAGACCCATCCACGAAATATGCGCTCTTCTTCAATCATAAAATTCACACCATATATTTAATACAACTAAGCAAATACCCTTAGTGGTAATTTCACATTCAATCAGTCATTCCAGCCAAAATATTACCAAACACTTTTACTTCAGCAAGTTAAGTCTTTTCAGGCTTTTCAGCATTTCCAGCCATTGCAGCTGCTTCCAAACAGGCCCTATATGTGGTGAAAATTAATTAAATTTAAGAATGATTTAAATGAAATTAGTAAAAGTGGACCATACATACATGAAATTATGTAAGCACCCTTTTATTACCCTTCGAAAAGTAACCCTATTGTTATGATTTTATTTTCACATCTGGTATGGATCATATACAAATAATTAATGATTGAATTTATTGAAAAGGAGATTGTTCATTCTTCAGATTATAATATTCTTCTAAACTACTCCAAACTAAAAACAGGCGTATTTTACTGTGTATATACTTCGTCTCATTTTGTATGTTTTAATTACTAATAATATGGTCGAATTTGTAAGACAATATCAAATGAACAGTAAAAGACCATACGTTTTCATTAATTATTACATGGGCTTTGAAAACAACACGGGTTCGCTTACTTCACATATAAAGCCTCCAAAAACAAATGGGCAAAAAAGTGGGATCCGATTAATTTCGGGGATTTTGAACCCGACGTGAATCGAACACGCAACCTTCTGATCTGGAGTCAGACGCGCTACCATTGCGCCACGGATCCTTGTTGCTATGTCCTTTGATATTGCTATATATATACATTACTTTTAAACATTCAATAAGATTGAGCCAAATCACTATAGCAACTCTTTCTTCCATGCCTGCCTTTATCCCTTCCTCGCCAAATAAATTAAATTTCATTGATCAGGCCCTTAATTCCCAAATAATAGTGTAAATAATCATCGTTTATCAGTGGAAATTTTAGGTTAATTTCCTTCAACGCACTCAAATTGCAGGCTAATATCAATCAGTACCATTGTTCCAAGACAAGAGTTTTCGGATCACGAATTCCATTTTTCACTAATAGGAAACCTTTCCATCATTATTGTTATAGACTTATAGTCATTATATTACCTCAAAAATAAAAGAAATAATTACCCAAAATAAAGATGATTTACAAAAATATGACTAGTAACTAGAGTAGTAATGAAATCATAGTCATTCATGTTCAAGTTTTGAGCTTAAGTTACCACAACACCACAATGTAATAATGAATAATCATATTTATGTAAATATGTGTTATTTTAGTAATATTCTTGTGAAACCCCAAAAATAAAATTCGGAATGGTTCAGAAAATATAGGTGTGGTGGAAAATAAAATTTGATTCAATTTTTGATAATAAAAAAAGCATGACATGGCGAAAATTATCATAGTTTGGAAAATATGTTTAAAAGTACCTTTAATTGGGAATTAAGTTTAAAAAGCACCTCTCTTCAGGAAAAAATGATGATAGTTAAAAATATATTAAGCTAATAATCTTTATATGCTAGAAAGCTTGTACATTATATAGTGAGTACTGTACTCGAGGGCTAAGGTGCACATATTTCCTCCTCAGGGACAAATATATCTTATTGTAATTTTTAAGTGAGAATTGTGACTTTAATCCCGTAAGTTTTGATTATATCCATTATTGATCGTGAAAGTTTAGTCAGTTGCATACTATATATATTTGTCCTTGTAACTAGTAAATCTTTGTGATTAAAGGAATTTATTTATCGAAAATTACATTTTCCGGCTACAAATTCACCGGGAGAGATGTTGCCGGCACATAATTGTCTATCAGAAAGTATGATTTCCAATGAAAAAGTCCTTAAATTTCAAAGACTTATTTACTTCAGGAATAAATCTGCAACCAACAAGAGAATTCGAAAGTGTAGACTTGTACGCCATTAAGTGTACGTTTGAGAGTTAAATTATGAAGTGGAGATGAAAGGTGAGGAGGGTTCATGACTCTCAATTTTCTGTTTGGGAGAAAAAAATGGGGAGGAATAATTTTGAAGGATTTTTGCCAGCTTCTAAAACTCTTCAATTGTTTAATTTTTAAGTTCTCCCAAATTGGAATTTTTTGAAGGATAATTAACTAAGTGTGGGAGTTTGGGAGGAAAGGAAGGACTTTGAAGGTAAGTTGTTGGAACTTGGAAGGGAGAGGGAGGGGAAGGTGAGAAAATCCTTTTTTAAGTAGTAAATTTGAAAAAATAGAATTTTAGAAGAAATTATACGCAGTATATAAAATCACTTGTGAGATATTGTGAATTCAAATAGTTGAATAAAAATTCATTTTAAATTTAGCTTAAATTATCATTTAGTTAGTTATCCTTCAAAATCTTCATTTGGAAGAAACTTAAAAATTGAGCATTCGAGCGATTTTGGAGGGTCACACAAAGCTTCCAAAATCATTCCAACACATTTTATAAACTCAAACATAAATAGGAGAGTCATCAATCCTCACATGTCTTCCCCTCTGTCCCAAAAACCTAACTCCCAAACACACCCTAAATGATACCATTCTCGTCTCGTTGGAAGGTTCCCTTGCATAGCAAAACGACACGGTTATTTAGGTGATAATTTAATAAAGTACTTCGAGTATATTTTGAGAAATAATTTTAATAGGTATATATTATAATATAGTTAGTATTGATAATTGTGATGTTATAAATGTATTATTTTTAATATTTAATAATTAATTTGTCACTTAAGATTTTTAATTGTTTCCTAAAATGGAAATGAGAACCTTCTAATGGGACGTCCAAATAAGAAAAGTGGAACCTTCGAAAGGGAGTAATTTAAGCTTAATTCAATACTAATATTAGTTCAACTTTTTGAAGTTGCAATATCTCAAAAATGATTTAAATTATAATTCCTTCAATGACTTACTCTTTCCAAATTTATTACTCCCAAATAAAAAGAATTTTCTTACATTTATGTCTCTTTCCTCCTACGACTTACCTTCAAAGCCTCTCCCCTTCTCCCAAACTCCCAAACATACCTTAATTGAATTGCAAGTTAAAGTTGTTCAAAAAATGAAAATTATCATTTAGTGCCCATTTGGTGACCCTATTTTTTGACTTATCAATCAACTTTTTTACTAAACACATAAATGTATTAATACATCTTTTACACACCGCCTCTGAATTATATAGGGAAAATTTCACGAATAGACTTAAAATGTAAAATAATATCACTTTTGTCATCTCCGATTATTTCTTTCAAAATTAGCCGAGTCAAAGTTTTGATTTCATAAATAGACACATATATAACTAACGGCCTGGTGCCTACCGGAAGAAAAGACAAGGCTGCAACAGAGCATAGCATTTATTTTAAAAATAAGGCCGTAGCTTAGAAGGTTGAAAAACAAGGAGGCTAGATTTCAAATTGATTCTTCAGAAATCAGATTTCCATGTAGCAAAACAAAGCAATTCAAAATAATAAATATAACGTTTCTCTTTTCCCTTTCATTGAAGTATTGACAAATCTAAGTAAACCTAATAAAGACAATTTAAAATTATCAAATAAAATGTATTTTTTTAATTGTGAAAGAGATATAAAACTGAAAAATTAATTCCAAGTAAAAATTACAGAAATGAAATATAAATATTTAAAATGGGTAAAATGAAAAACTTACAATAATTTTTATAAACACACGAACCATTAAAAGATCAAAATAATGTGAATACTTACAAACTTAAAGATGTGCCAAACAATTAAATGTTTTAAAATACAAAACTCCAAACTAAAAATGTGAAAACTCACAATTTTTTTTGAAAATGTCTAAAAATGAAAAATATGCATATAATAATATAAATAATAACATATCAAATAAATATACGGAGTATAAAATTTGAAAAAATTCTAAAAGATTAAATTAAAACTTATATAATAAAAAAATATAAATAGACAACATAAAATTATAAAAAAATCAGAAGATAATGTAACCTAAAAGTGTGTAAAATTAAAATATACTCAGAGAATAAAAAACGAAAATAAAACATAATGAACACTAAAAAAATCAAAAAATTGAAAATGAATTGTCTTTACAATATTTTTTGATGTACTTAATTTTTTAGCTATTATTATTTTGTTGTCCGGTTTTGTTTCCTTATGTTTCTTTTTGTTGATAATACTTATATTTTTGTTTTTTATTGTTTCTTTATGTTTCTATATGTTGTTTACATTCATAAATCCAAATTTGTGATTTAGTTGTTTGCATACAAATCTATAAAAGAACAATTATTCCCAGGAAGTAACAAAGATGAGGAGAAACCTAAATATTAAACAACAAAAATCGAAATCAACAATAATGAGCAACACATTGTAACAAAAAGCAACATGATACAACAAAAAGAAACATAATGCAACAAAAAGTAACATATCTGATACAACAAAAAGAAACAAAAAACAACATAAAGTGTATCACTTTTAATATATAATTCAATCGATTATATAATTTATTACATCTATCTATTGTATTATTTGACTTTGCTTGATCACTCTCTTCTTCATTGGATGCATCTTAACGCGGAACCCATCAAGTTTGTCTCTCGTGTCCTCATTTCCTATTTGAGCTTCTTAGTCTGACTATGATCTCTGGCCTTGTACATCTTTTATGCACCTATAATTTGAATGAAATCAATATTATAACATAAATATGGAAAAAAGATATCAAAGGGATCCTGGTGAATTGGAAGATATCATGTTTAACCTTTTCAAAGATTGAGGTTAGAGTGCTCTCTTCGTCCGTAGGGGCATGCGCTGTAACATTTTTTAGCTACATCTAATATCTTCCCTGAATCTTCAGCATAACGGACATCAACACATCTCTCTTGTTTGTGTTGATAGAATTGTAGTAACAGATTTCTCCATGGACATTCACAGGAAATTCAACCAAAGCCATGTACATCCACTAATAAAGGTAGCACAATACGATCAAGGGATATACATACACGTTTGTTACATGCTCATTGAAGGACATAATAATTAATCAACTACAAGCAAAGCCTATTAATCCTTATATAATAACAATAGTAATATATTTTGGTAATTTCGCTGCCCAAACACGAGGGATCAGAAGAGGGAACTTAAGGATAATGAGTACACAAACAATTCATTCATAAATGAAGGGATACCCGTAACTAATGATATGTCAAAGAGAGTAAACTTAAGGATAAAGTTTAGCATCCAATTACCTTCAAAGTTGAACACAGATCGAGTATATGGATGGGGGACCAAATTTCTTACTAAAATTCTTTCTTGCTTCAAATGCAGTTGCAATATTTATGGATATACTCTATGGAGTATCTTTTATATGATGCACGTTACAAAAAAATGCTAAGATTCATTAAAGGTGGATTATATAGTTATTATTATTATTGCGTATGAAGTAGGGGTGAATTGGATACAACTTTCAGTCATCTGTCAAGATAGAATTTGCCCTTTCAAGGTCACAGGGGCCAATAGGGTTTGTTCTAGAGCAAACAACATCAATAAATATGATTTTCCAGAAAAAAATAATAAAAGATGAAATCTGAGTAAGAGTAAAAGTTCAAATTAGAAATCCAATGAAATTCCGGATAGTGGAAATTTCAGGTAAAGATGAATCTAAGAAGAAAAATATGCTAATTGAGTTGAATTTAAGGTTAAAAAATAGTCCGAAGAAAATATAAATCTGAAACCATCGCAACGTACAATATCACAAGTACAAAACTGAGATTTTAATCTAAAAAGCTATAAACAAACCAATAAATTCAATTCATATTGAAGATATAGTGATTAAGCACATACCGAAGCAGCCGAGCAAGTAGGGATGGATGAGAAAGGGCGGAGCCGCAAAGCAGCAAAGCCTGAGAGACTGGAGAATGCCGCCGGCGCAGGGCGGGAGAGGAACAGCCGCGCTTTCTTCGATGCGCTCGAATCGTCTGTACTGGTAAGGCCATACCTGAAAGCGCTTGATCTACTTCACCAGTAAGAGAGAACGAGAGGGCGAGAGATGATGAGTGGATGAGTTGTGAAAAGAGAGACGACGGATGGAGAGGATGAAGTAGGGAAGGAGACAGTCTGCCAGAAATCGTCGATCATTATTCAGGGGTTGCTTTGATTTAGGTTATTTCTGAAATAAAAAAAAAAAAGTGAAAAGATGAAAGTTTAAAATTGAAAAATAAATGATACGGACACATAAATGAAATGCATTTATAAAAGATGGACCTTTCCGGATATTTTCCACAATTATATATGTACCAATATATCTTTTCACATGGTTGCGAATGGGCTGATAATCGAAAAAAATTCTTTTGATAAAAGTATCTAGTTACAATTCCTTGATTTATTATGTATTGATTTTGCAAATATCAATTAGGTAATGATGTGACAATATAATTGAGATATCACAACTCATCATCATTTTAAGATATCCCAAATGTATATACAGGGTCGTGCCTATGTTGAGGCTGCTGACTGCTGAGGCACAAATTATATTAGTATATATAGGAAAATCGTCTGTGATGAAATCGATTTCATTTCATCATTTTCATTTACGCTAGTGCCGCAAAGGCTCCCACCTACGGTGTGATGAAATCGATTAAAAAAATAAAAATAAAAACATCTCCTGGTTTCTTCTTAAGAAGGTTTCGGTATATAGCACATCATACTTGAAATGCGTGATATTAAACTATGCAATCTATTAAAATATTCCACCAAAGGTTAAAGTTTAATATTCCACCAAAGGTTAAAGTTTAATATTCCACCGAAGGTTAAAGATTTTTTCTGGCAACTATGTACGAATTGTTTACCTACATCAGATGAGTTGTTAATGAAGAAGTCAAGAAGGTGGTTTGTTACCAGGGGTGTGTTCCTTGTGCTCAAGATAGAGAATCAGCACTTCATGTGTTCGGGTCATGTGTGGTGGCAAAAAAGGTTTGGGAGAAACTAAAGTGGATTGTAAATGTTGATGATTCATTCTGTAACTGAATGGGCAGAAGTTTTTATCATGGTGCATCAGGAGGAAAAATGTTGCAGGTTTTTTATGCTTTTATGGAGCTTATGGCAGGCTAGAAATGAGGTATTGTGGAAGAAGTCTCATGCTGGTGTAGGGAGTATTATTGCAGTGGCTGATGCATTTCTTGATGGATGGAGAATGGCTCAAATGACAGCCCCTGAAGCAGGAAGAATTGCAGCAGCTCCCAAACATTGGATTAAATCGAGAGAGGGCCGTTTAAAGGTCAATGTGGACAATGCGGTGAAGGCAGGGGGGACTGCAGCGGGTTGGGTTAGGTGGTAAGGGACTATAGAGGGTCTTTTATTGTCGGGGGAATAAATAAAAGACCCGAGTTTGTCAACCTCGCGAAGCTGAAGCCCTTGCGATAAGGGAGGACTTTAGTTGGATTAGGGACTATGGCTTTGATTTTATTAATGTGGAATGTGACACAACCCAAGTTATTAAGAGTATTCAGGATGGTTCAGATGATTCGTCCGTCGATGTCATTATTGGTGATGTAAGAGATATTATGACTAGTTTCACTAATATTTCTATTTCTCATGTGAAGCGGTCAGCGAATCGGGTTGCTCACGAATTAGCGAGGGCAACCGTTTCTATGTATTATTGTTATGTGTGGCATACCACGCCTCCATATTGTATTCTGGATTCCTTAAACTTTGATTTGATTAATAATATGTAGTTTGACTTCCTTAAAAAAAAATAGTTGTGCATCACACTAGCTTCGAAAGTTTGTGATTTGTGAATGAATGAAGTGCAATGATGCAAAGTTTGGGATATGTAGTGGGATGCATACATTCATGTAGTTGATCAATGAAGAAAAATTAATTATCAATACGTCTGTGATTTTTGAAATTTTACCTTGCTTAACAAAAACAACTTACCAAAATGTTGTACTTGCAAATGAAAAATGTTGAAGCATTTCCAGAGTTGTTATTGTGAACGCAGTTAAGTAGGGTTATTTTATAGGTGAGAACTCTAGTACCCATTTAAAAAATGGGGTACCGTACCTACCACTCACTTGATTGGTCCAAATAGGTATATCATTTTTAATTTGGACTTAAATAATTCAACTGCAACATTCTGATTGGTCCATGGCGACAAAGGTAAGATACTATCATAAATACCTATTTTATAACCAATGCGTAGTATATCAGAAGATTATTTGGTGGAAATGTGTAATATTCCACATCCAAAAAATTACTTGCTTGTTCTATACTTTTAATCTATTAGGAAATTTTTATTGGGGACATGTGCCCCTCTATATACTAGGTGCATCCGCCCATGTAAAGATTAATAAAACCTCAATTGTAAGATGAGGAAGAACCCAAGATTCATTCGTACTTTGAATCTGATTAGATTCTTAGTATTTAAATAAATAAAAACAGAATGTAAGAAGATAAATCAGAAGAAACCCAACATAAACCGGACAAACAGATTTGTAAAGAAAACGAACAAGATGCAGATTTCTTTTGTTAACATAAACGACACCTTGTGTAGATGAACAATCCATGAACATCGATATGTCGATTTCACAGCATAGTTTGCGGTCTATCTGGAGTAGCAATAAAGTGCTTAACCATCGATGCCGCCCATCAAACTGCTAATGAGGTATCTTAGATAGTTAGAACCATTTTTTTTCAATCATGTGGTTCACATTACCGTGAGTAAATATGATCACAGATCACCAGTTTTGATGTTACATTAGTATTTATTTGGAGATGGTTTGAATACCAACCTATTAATCACATTACCGCACTGGTTGAC
The DNA here is from genome assembly GCA_945859915.1 of Cuscuta epithymum. Taxonomy (NCBI): domain Eukaryota; kingdom Viridiplantae; phylum Streptophyta; class Magnoliopsida; order Solanales; family Convolvulaceae; genus Cuscuta; species Cuscuta epithymum. Next base: position 1,297,742 of record CAMAPF010000958.1, read on the forward strand.
CTCGACATGTTATATGCCAAACATTTATCAAATGCGAGTCTAAGAAAGTTTTTTCATTGTTATTTATTGGAAATCAAATTTCTACATTTTAATTGGATAATCATATCATGTAAAAGTAGATCAAAGCGTATGCAGACTCAGAAAGATATGCAAGAATAACCAGAAAAATGATAGGTAGCCCCGTGTAACCACTTAAAGAGTGTTTTCATCAAACTAACATTTACTTGAGCATCTTCTTGCCCCTAACTTAACTCATTTATAATAAGTTCACAGATATCTAGTGTATTTAACACCAACTCCAAGAAAGGAAACTCCAGGTTGAGGCTGCCGCACGCTGTTCTCCTTGAGACATAAAAACTGGTATGCCAATTCCATAGTTTACATTCCTGTCTTCAGAAAGGAATACAAGCTTAGTTTAAACAACATACCGATACGTAACATAGTCCCCTGCGGTCCCACTTTCCCTGGTGATTTTCACAACTTGACCACGCCTTAGCCCATAGTACTTGGCAACAGGGTCATTCACAAATATCCGCGGCAGCTGCCTCACAAGGGAAAAAGTATATTAGGCATCTTCAGTGGCAGGACCGCTAGACCAATTTAGAGGAAATGTATGGCAGCAAACAGTTTAATAGAAAAGAAAATCACTTTTGTCCTCACAACTATTTGGTCATTGGTAGAATCTGGTTCCAAACTTTCATTTCCTCAACCTTTGGTACACAACCATGCATGTCTTGCCACATTTGGTCATCTTGGACACTTCTTAGTGAAAATCAACCCTAACTTGTAAGGAAATTGGCTGTATTAGAGATCAGAAGGACCAAAAGTCGCAAACAATCCATAACTGTGTCCCAAAAGAAGAAAAGAAGAAAGTCGGCACAATGAAATGCCGTAATAGTCATGGGACCAAAAGTAGAAATTCTCTAATGTTTGACATGTCACATTGTACAGAACAATCACATTACAATCTCAGAGATGCTGCTTCTTAAGGCGGCTTGTCTGGTTGGGAGATTTTTTCAGGGTGGATTGATTTTTGTTTTGATAAGTTATCTCAATTTGTACGGTTTAAACTACAAAATAATTATATATTTAGTTGAATCATGGATCTCTTTATGATAGACTTATAACACAAAACTCCCCTTCCCTCCATAATCCCTCAACAAAAGAAATGCCTTAAGAAACATATCCATCCATATAGAAGTGTGTGTTTGTGTCACACATACACAGTTACACACAAAACGGGATGTAGCAATGTCACAGTTCAGCTTGTGCAACATGGGGACAGACACACTCACCAAATCAAAAGGTGCAATTTACAAGAAGAAAGGAATAAGAATATGATGATACTTCAAAAGGCTGAGATCACAATTCAATATGAATCACAAAAACAGTCATTTGAAAGGAGGTTTGACTAGTAAACTATTGTCCTGCACTCTGATTTCAAATAAAGAAAATCAATCCATGGCTTCATCATCATCATTACCCCAGTGCCGCAAAGGCTCCCACCTACGGTGGGTAAGGGGGGGTCGGATGTACGCAGCCTTACCCCTATACTAAAGCACAGAGAGCTGTTTCCGGATGACCCATGGTGAAAATTACATTGACCGTTGCATGGACTGATTGCTACTTCATAACAAAGAAGCGCAGACAGTTTAGTGAACCACTTTGCTTTATTCCATCATATTCCCAAACCAAAAAATAGTGAATCTTTGGCTCCATTGCAAATGGAAAGTATCCATGGCTTCATGCAATACTTAAATTATCCCTACTTAAAATTATCAACAACAAAAAACAGTAGAGGATAAATAACCTGTGATTCTTTGACAGTATATTTCTCCAACAATCTCTTCTTTTCTTCAGTTGTAAGCAGCTGGTGAGCAGGAACAAGTTCATGCTCCTTTATGTTGAACAATAATTCGGCCTCCTGCATCATTGCACTAATTAAAGACCAGTCCAGTCCATCTAATAGTTATTCCATTTGTTATTAGATATATTAAAGCAACTTGAACAATGTAAAAGTTGGATGATAGTCTTAGTTTTTATTCAAAATCTAATACATCTATTTCTTTTATCCTTGCATTACTATTCAAATATTCTATAATATTTTCAAATCTCATTCCAAAAACTTCACTCAGAACAACTAACCCTTCCAATGGTAATGGAACTTTTAATACTTGATTATTAATCTTCAATTTCTCCTTACACCGTAGTTTTATTTCCTGCAACATTTTGTTAATGACTCGATGTGGTTTAAGTTTCCATCATTTTCAATGGATCCAAAAACACTATTTTTTGGCTTGAGAATATGATGGAATAAAGCAAAATGACTCACTAAACTGTCTGCGCTTCTTTGTTATGAAGCAGAAGTCAGTCCATGCAATTTTTGTAAATTTCACACGTGTGCAAATTTCACATGTAAGTATGATGCGGTAACTCGGTAAGCAGACTTTAATCATACTACGTATCACATAAAACTAACTTTTTAGCAAGCTCTGAGATCGATTCTCATAAATATTATATGGTGCTTGAGACACGAATTTGGAGTTAAGAATATACAGTAATAAGATTCAGGTCAGATTTTGGGTTCTGAATATGACGGAGATGTTGAGGAAAAAAGACTAGTTATTGGACATGTACATTGCAATCAGGTCGGGTAGTTAGTTGGAGTGTTACTTCACAACATCTAGTAGCATAATCCATCATGTAAGAAAAATAATATGTCACTCATATTATTGCTGTCTTTTTTGAATAATTTCAACCATATAAGTTTTTCAAAAATAACTTGACTAAAGATCGTGTGCATGATTGAAAGTAAAAAGATATAGCAAGTACTGTGTTGCACATGTAGGAACAGAGATGAGGTTGGGTAATCTCCTTTTTTCGCACTTCAGTCTAATAAAGATCATTACATACCCTCCCATGAACATAAGACAGATCCCCCTAACTGCGTAAATTTTGTTCTCTTTTTTATTTATTATATCCATACATATAGTGTAAGAGGGAACACGAAGGGCATTTGCCATTAAAAGTAATTGCTGTGTTTTTTACATGAACTTGTTGTACTAATTAATTTGATAATTTAGGCAAAATAATTTGTAATATAATGATGATTGTCAGTGTTCTTTTGTGGTTTGAAGTTAGTATAAAATATCAACAAAAACACATATTTTACCAAGTGAGAGAGCACTATTTACCTCAAAAACATCGATGAGATATAATGAAGATGCTGCAGCTATGCAGGCACGAGCTTGTGGAGCCAATTTCTTTTGGAGAATCAAAATTCCCCTGGTGATATCTTCTGCTTTCATGCGTTGAAGACAACCTCTTATATTCTTAACACCAATCTTGCTATCGTTGGGGTAGAAAATCATGATCTGAATCAGGAAATGCACTTTACATAAGCAAAAGAAGATAAAAGAATGCATATGCAGTGCATGACTGCATTCCAAAATTGTAGTTCTGAAATAAACTAACATGAGTCAAAAGACCACGAAAATTCTCACAAATTACAATAAAAGCTAAAGAGAAAGCGAAATCTGAAACTTGTGAGCATTGAAAATAAGCAGGAAAGATAAAACGAAATCTCAAAACTACAAAAGTTGCAGATTGTAACTGAAATAAAAGGCCTTAAAGTATGATACTCTGATCAAATACCTTATTAGAACTGTCGTTGTGCATCTCCTTTTGCATTTCGAGGTTCTCTCTCGTCACACGGTCACCATATTTGGCAATAAAATCCGCTCTAGTCAAATTAATCTCAGCATCTTCAACCATGTAGCCCCTGTCTCGCAGCATACTCATCACAGTCTTATGAACCGTAAATACCGTCGTCTTCTCTTCTTCCGTAAAGAACATATTTGCGCTGTGTATTAAACCTAATGATAACAAGAGTTTGAAGAGCAAGCTTTGTTTCTTCAATTTATTAGCCCATGTAAATAGTTTAAAGAGACAGAAGAGCTAACCAGAGTGAAAAAGGAGCGCAAAATTAGGTTAGAATCCAGGTAAATTTCATAATTTCATCGTTCCCTTTTTAATTATATTACGTGTATTGAAATATGACACTATCTATTTTAAAGATGATAATAGTGATAAATTGATGATATTATTTTTAAAATATAAGTTATTTATGAATAAAATAGTAAAAATAAAAGTATACACAAATAAAAACACATTTTATTTAAAAAGAGACATTCTTTGGACACATAATTACTACCAAATTGGTAGAATTCCTCTACTAATCATGTAAAATTAAGTAATACCGATTTCTTAAAGGAATTTAAATTAACAACCTAATAAGTAATTAATAACATATTACGGAGTACACCAAGTTGTTAATTATAATTAACAAATTAGTTTAATTACTAATGATAAAAAAATAGTTTAATTACTTCGGCAATTGGCTAGAGAAAATAAAAAATAACATCCTAATTTGTTAAATTTCATCATAGATTAGAAGGCTTAATGGAGCATTTTTAGGCACTAATAATCCTAAATAATTAAAATCAGCAATTCAATCACAATATACTTTGTATAACATAATAATCAAGAAGATTAATAAATGATAATCCATTAATCCAAACAAATTAAGAAAATCAATCTTTATAATTCAGAGGAGATAAACTTACCTGGGCGATGAATGAATCGTGGTGTGTTGAGGCGTTGGAGAGGAGTCAGAGGACTGGAGGTGAGAGGCGTGGGGCAGTGGCGGCCTGGCGCTGGCGCTTGGTGGCGGAGGAAGACGCTCAGTCCTTCGTCGTCGTCCTTCCGTCCTTCACGACTTCACAGTCTCCACTCCAGAGCAGCGGTTCTTCTGATTTCCCGTGACAAGTCTCTAGTTGCCTAGTTGGGTGGGTCACTTCGTTGGATGGGGGGAGTCGGGGGAATTTGGGCGTAGGTATGAAGTTGGGCTCAGGTAGGAAAGTATAATTTGGGCTGAGTTATAGTACTAGTTATCTTTTTTGGGCCCTTCAAAATTTCGAGCCCCGTGCGGTTGGGCTGGGCAGCCATGCCCTGGGGCGGCCCTGGATCTGTAAAATATTTTTTTATTACTCATTCCGTAATACGGAGTATTAACTATTTTCTTTTTATAATTTTTTGAGGCTAACATTATAATTAAAACAATGTAAAACTAATTATTCACATTTTTAAAATAGGTATATTAAATACCATTCAAATATTAAAATTAAGAATATTTTGAATAACATGAGAAAGAAATAGAGGAAACCTAATAATTAGAGTTATTTTATTGTCAAACGGAGATTGTTATCATCTGTAATGGACTAAAATGAAAATCAACCTAAATTTCAAAAGTGAAAAGGAAAGAAATAATTTTGCAGATGTCTAAAGAAAAATGTAGTATTTTGTAAGAACAAAAACATATTTAAACCTTCATAATACTATGTATACTCCATAGTATTTTTTATAGGCTAAAGGGTCGAATAGGCCCCTGAACTTACTTCAAGTGTTCAATTAGCCCCTTATATAGGAGGTTCTGCCCGGCCGTCGCCAATTGGGGAGGTTCACGGTGGAATTTTTTTATGAAAGTTTTTGAGCATCTTCTTCATTAAGTCTAGTTTGCTCATACTAAATTTCAGCTAAAAATTCAACCGAGAAGGCAGTCAAATGATTTTCCGAAATGTACTGCACTGTTTAACTTCGCAGTTATCTTCAAAAAAATCATTTGACTGCCTTCCCGGTTGAATTTTTAGCTGAAATTTGATATGAGTAAACTAGACTTAATGAATAAGATGCTCAAAAAATTTCATCAAAAAATTCCACTGGGAACCTCCCCAATTGGCAACGGCCGGGCAGAACCTCCTACATAAGGGGCTAATTGAACACTTTAAGTCAGTTCAGGGGCCTATTCGACCCTTTAGCCTTTAGGAAATGATACCTTTTTTGGATCTATGTGCATCAGAATTCAAAACTTCCCGGGTATGTAACTGTACCACTTTAGGGTACCACGGGTCGAGTCGGGTAATACATGTTCGGGATGGGTTAGGGTCATGTGCTAAGTTTAGAGAATCCAAACAGGATGGGGCGGATCCTAAAAAATTAGGACCCGTGCGCGTATAAAAAATAAAAACCGAGAACCCTGACAGAACCGACCCATTTTAAATGGTGCGGGTAAGATCTGGTTCTTATTTTGAGATTTGGTATATTCGTATTGAACCTGACTTTTAAATGGAACCGACAATTTTGAAAATTTATCAATTACCCTGACCGATCCGGGCCATGCCCACCCCACTATCACTTGATATAATGGCCATTAACAATCCAAGCATAACTTTGTTTAACATTATTATGTTAGATTGTTGGCCCATATAGTACCGGATGAGTTCTTGTTGTATTTCGAATTATGTTATGATCAGTGACAGAGTGAGAAAAACGGCTCAGGGGGGTCGAAACTCAACCTATATACAGAACGAAAATGGCGGATCGCTTTTTAAACAATGTCCAAGTTGAATATTTTATACTTCGTATGCACCAAAATCGGCTGTTTTGGCTGATTCTGCTGAAATTTATGAAGTTCTGGCTGAAGTGGCTGCATTGGCTGATTCTGCTGATTTAAGAAAAAAATATTTTGAAAATACATTTTATTAATAAAATAAAGAAAAAATTATATGTAAAAATAGCTAAAATAGTCATCTACGGTAACTTCAGCCAATACAGCCAGAAAAGTAACTTCAACCTTACTTTTTTTTTCTTATTACACAATTCAGCGCGCGAAAACAAAAGTTACGTGTTTGGTGAAAAAACTGGCTCATAAGCCTGATAAGCCTGATAAGCCAAAAAACTGGGTTGCCAAACGGGCTCTAAGTCTAGTTTGATCTAGTTTTTTTTTATGTCTGAATTGAGATCGATACAAATCCAAATGAAAACATCCCTAGAGTTTTAGAGTTTATAAATATAGAATTGGTGTCATTTACCTAACCTCGATTAGAGTTTTAAACCCGTTTTGAAATTTAAAAATCTGTTTGGGTTTGGTGTATTTCATTTCGGACCTAGACTCGAATCCAATATGATTAAATAATAGGTAAACAAATTGCATAAATTTAAAAATATACAAGTTTTTTAAGTTTGAAGTAGTTGCAATTAATTTAAAAATCGACCTGTATCTAGTTTCGTTCGAATAGCTTATAGGGAAAAAGACTCTAATAAGACTAAAACATAACCTATATACTTAAATAAATAGGACGGACTACTTTTATATACCTAAATAGGAGTAAAATTGATCGATGGGACAAAAGTACCCTTCATTAATTCGGAGCCGCATGCAGATTTATAACAGGGTTATCGTTCATGCCAAGCGGATAATGACTATGGATCAGAGTTATCGTTCTTGTCGATCGGAGCTCAGAATCATTGTTGGTCCGCCGCTGATTGCCGTCCGAGAGCTCGCCGGTTCGAGTCATCACCGGAGTGGTCGCCGATGGCATGGCCGGGACTCCGGATAGGCTCCTCCTTATTTCTCCCCTCTTCCAAGCTGTTAGGAGATTCTTCTATCCCCATACATCTGCCGAAGTGTAGATCTGCTATTAGTTTTTTTTTGTGGGTTCTTCTTCTTCTTACCATGTTCTTCCGTATCTTTTTTGTTGTTGTTTTACTTTTCATTATTTTGTTTAAATTTATTTTGTAGATTAGATTCAGGGTTCATTATTTATTTTGTCAAATATTTTTGTAGTTGATAATAGATTACTAAATATCAATAATCTCTTCCCTTAAAGCAACGAATTGCTTTGATCCGCTTGGTAGGAGCTTTTCCGTGAAGCACACGGACACACGGTCTCTATACGATTTGGTAGAAATGATTTAGTTTGGAATAATGGAATTATTATGGGAACCGGCTGCTTTAACGGAACAGATTGAAACCTATTAATTGGATTATAATAACATTCTTTTAAACAATGTCATCCTATTCCATGCCATTTAATGAAAGTGGTTTTTATACAATGAAACTATATTACATTGTCATAGGATAACATTGACTTTCAAATAATGATATTATACTGCATTATCAAATAATGATATTGACTTTTAAACAATGACATTATGTTATGTTATCATATAGAGGCAATGAGTCCAGGGGCGGCCCTGGGGGAAGCAGGTGGGGCGGGTGCCCTAGGCCCAAAAAAAATGAAAATTTTTTAGGCCCAGAATTATTTCTTTATAGTATATTTGAGTAGGCTGAGTTTTAACCCAAAATTAATAATTTTGTACAAGTTCAGAAGCCCAAGAACGCAAAAGGCCCAAAATTGAAAGAAAGGAAGAACTAACGTGCAGTCCAATTAGTTAAATTTATAAATTTAACTAATTGATTAGCTATATTAAGTATTGAGCATAATAATGTCTTAGAAAAGCTTGATTATGACGCTATAGTTGATGATACCGGCCTTAGCAAGTGTATTGTATCGGGGCGTTATTTATCATTAAATAATTTTTTATTCGGTTATTTTGAAAACATTATTCGACTATGTTTAATTTAACGAATTCAAGTATTTTCTTTATTCTAAAGATATTTAAATATTATTATTTTGCATTTTTATTTAGGTAGAAAAGTGTTTTACAAGTTTTTTTTAAAATTATGCCCATTTTTTATTGTTCGCCCCTAGGCTTTCGAATATCCAGGGCCGCCCCTGAATGAGTCAATGACATTTTTGGAAAGTATTTCATTATTCATTTTGACAAAGCTATTCTTTAATACTGAAGTAGTATTTCATTTATTGTGACATTTTTAGCAATTTAATGTCTTTATATGTTGTATATGATATTGTAATGTAATGTCATTGTTTAAATAGAGTGATAATGTTATGAAAATGTCATATTTTTAAATAATTTTGTTACGGGTGAATAATTATGTCAAAATGTAGAAATAAAAAATATCACAAGGTCCAGCCTTATGATTATAAAGTATAAACATGATCACTAACAAAAATTATCAGAATATTGTAAATATTGTTACAGTGTAGGGAAAATGTCACAAATCGTGACAATGACAATGTCGTAAAAATGACATTGTAATAATGTCAATGACAATATGATACCAATGTCAATCATTATAAGAATGACATTGTTTAAAACAAGTGATATTAATAAGTGACATTATATAGTTAATAAGGGACATTGTTAGTAAGTGACAATATGACATTGTTAAGAAATGTCATTGTTTAATAACAATATGACATTGTTGAGAAGTGTCATTGTCTAATACCAATATGACATTGTTAAAAAGTGTCATTGTTTTTTATGATGCTATTGCGATATTATGACATTATGTAAGAACATTATGACATTGTGATACCGAAATTGTACAATGGTCAAGAAATAACGTTGTGTTCATTGATAATATTGTGATATTATGACATTATGTAATAATATTATGAAAATGAAAGTGTAACATTGTTAAGACGTGAATGTGTTTTCGATGATGACATTGTGATATGACATTACGTGTTACATTCTAATGTTAATATTGTAACATTCAAATAGTAACATTGTTTTTAAAATGTTGTCATAATTCTCCATAAGGAATAATATGTCCATGCTAAAAAAGTATTAAAAAAAAGTTTATATTGCACTATAAAAGTTAAAACAAAAGATGGGAGTTTGCAAGTTTTTAGAGTAACACTGGGTTTCAATTTCTTCAAATTAGAAAGAGGAAACAAAAAACAATTCCTTTCAAAAAAATCAGTCTCCCCCAATTCGAAAAAACACTCTCTGTGTCTCCACAATGAAGAATGTTATCCCTTAGGCTCCTCCAAGTCTCCACAAAAAGTCAAAAACACTGCCGCAACTATGGCGACCCAGAACACCTTAGCTAGGGAACAACATTCCCACCTGCAACTCTCTTAGATTGTGTGAGGGTTTAGCCTTTTACCATTCGGAATGAAATCTTGAGATAGACATGGTAGGTGAAATTAAGGAAATAAAGCCGACCAAGCTACAAACTTCACATAATAGTTAAACTTTGAATAACACGGAAAACAAAATCAAAAGAAAAGTTACAGAAAAAAATCAAGAGGTGCTAAAACAGATTGGCGACGGAAGCTAGAAAAACAGAGAGAAAATAGCGGCGACAGAAAAAGAGAAGAAGAGGAGAAGAGAAAGAGAAGAGGAGGAGGAGAGAGAGATTTGTATCATCTTCTACGTTTGCCGGCGCCGCCTTGCACCTCTTCCTCACCGACAAGCCGTTCATTTTCTCTTTAATCTTCAATTGGGCCTGCCGGCAGTGGCGGATCCAGAAAAAATTGTTATTGGGGGCGCCACTAAAGATGTTTTTACTTAGACTGTTTTCAGTCCCATATCAGATCAAATTAGATCTAACCAGATCAGACCAGACCCAACTAGACTTGGACATTGATAAAATACATGGAGAACATATATTTACCATATCTGACAAGTTTAGACCAGACTAGACCCGATCAGGTCAAACCAGACTAATAAATTTCAGTCAAATTAAAAACATTCTAACATGCATATAGTAGCAGAGCTACTAAAAAAAAAAATCAAAAAAAGTAGCAGAGCTACTCTAAATAGCGTAGTACGTAGTATGTGTCAAGAATTAGTGGAATAGAGCTCCAAATAGGAGTAATATAATTCTCATCATCATTACCCCAGTACCGCAAAGGCTCCCACCTACGGTGTGGTAAGGGGAGGTTCCCAGTACCGCAAAGGCTCCCACCTACGGTGTGGTAAGGGGAGGTTGGATGGACGCAGTCTTACCCCTGTACTAAAGCACAGAGAGACTGTTTCCGAATGACCCATAAGGGAGTAATATAATTCTAAAATGCAAAATTATGACTATAGTTTTTATATTCTCAAAATAGTTATAACATAAAATCAATAAAAAATTATACTTCGTACGTAGTATATAATAGCAAACGTAAAAAAACAAAAAAAAAAAACATAAAAACTTGACAACTAAAAAAAATTAAACAATAAAAAGTATAAGGCCTGCATATTTTTTTTTTTACTTTTTTTTATTTTTGATGTTTTATTATATAAATATAACAAAACAATAAAATATATATATATATATATATATATATATATATATATATAGGGGAAAGATCAAGTACAAAGTGTGCTTACTGTGCAAATATTTGTACGATGCACCTTGACGTTATTTGCATTGCATATTGAGGTTCAAAGTGTTGCATATTATATACTCATAAAATAGCATTTGCACATTAACGTTCAACGAGTTGCACCCTAGAAAAGTTAGGTTTTATTACAAAAATGCCACCTTGCCTTTATATCCTTTGGATCAACTCATCGGACGGTCAATATGAGTTTGTACTTTGTAAATTAAGAAGGCTTTGTATTTGATCTCTATTCTATATATATATATATATATATATATATATATATATATATATATATATATATATATAACAAAACAATTGCTCACTTGCATCGGCCAATAATTATACGGAGTATTGTTTTGTTCTGGGCATGAAGGCATCTCGCTTTCTTGTTGGGGGCATTTGAGTTTTTTATTGGGGGCACCTCTAATTATTTTAATAAAATATAATTTTATACAACTAAAAATGTAGATTTTGTTGGGGGCATGTGCCCCCATTAATATGTACGTGTATCCGCCCCTGCCTGCCGGATCTGACAGTATTCGCCACCGTTGTTGGCGTGCGTTCCTGATCAAAGAAGAGGTGGAAGAAAATAGATGGGAGGAATTGGACGGGAGAAGATGATAGGAAGCCTGAAAAGGGGAATTTGCAGAGGAGCAAATGCGGAATTAAGTCTGAAGGATAAAATGGGAATTAACGATAAAAGTGGTCCTATTCAGGAATTAAAAAGTACTCGGTCCTATACGCTTACATGTTGAAAGCTATACTCCTATTTAGCACCATTTCTCAAGCTTATATTAATGTAGCTATTCAACTTCTTAAAATAATTGTAATTGTTTACCATAATTATTGTGTTATTCAGATAGATTTACTTGTGTCATCAGATAAAAATCGCTAGCAGTAAAAGGAAATGTATTCTGAGATGGATCATGGATGTAATAACAAATTTATATTAAAACATAAATATATTGTAAGAAAAGTTGGTCAAAAGTACTTTGTTATTGTTTTTTTTATGGAAATATGTTTTTAGTCCTTATAAATACATTGTTTTTTGTGTTTTACGCCTCTACAATTTTTTTTTAATCCTTATATTTTATATTTCCTTTCTTTCTTGTCTTTCACCAATCATGATAACTTCCATTTGAAAATGAAATAACTCTGACTATTTTTGTGTGATGTCATTCATACATATGTAACTACTCTTTGGTGAGTCGTTAAGACTTATTTTATAAATAAGTGAAGGATTAGTTTTATACTCCATATTGTTTTAATTTCAATTCCAATATTAGCCTCCAAGTAGTTATTAAATGGTGAATTACAAGTGTCCAATAGATTTATGCAACTGGCATTATTTTTTCTGAAGGAGATTGTCTCGGAGTTAGAAGTGATTTTAAAAAAATTATATTGTCGGGATAAAAAATATATTTTGCAATGACCAAAAAAATATATGTCACTTTTGTAGGGTTTAAAACGTATTATCTAGTTTTTTTAAATCAAAATTATTTTTGAAGTTGATGAAATTTCACTTTAAAAATACCGTGTATTGATAAGGTGGAAAATACCGAGTAATATTATGCTAATTTATTTGTGTAGAAAGAAAGAAAAGAAAAAATGAGAGAGTGCAAGAACATAGGAATAAGAACGTAGGAATTAAACCGTAATGAAAACAAACAAACATTTCTCAACAGAATGTCAGAACTTCATGAGAGAGCTTGGGTCTCATCTAAAAGCTTAGATTGTAATGCCACCCTAGAAAAACACAAATGGAGGTTGTTAGATCCGCCCTGGATATTGCATACCAGAAAGCAGTGGAGCACTCTAAAGACAGGCCCATCCATTTCCTTAATGGATGTTCTAGATTTTATGAGCTTGCAATGATTCTGGTGGATGGTGGATGCAATGTTGTGTGTAATGATACATATATCCCTAATGAGAGAAGGAACAAGAAGACCGTCCTCTCTGGCCTTCGGAAAATGGCACGATGTCTGTATGAACGCATCGAGGTAATACAAACATCGATTAATGATGAAAAAGATGAGGACCGATCAAAAGATAATGGTAATGATTTCTTTCATAACCAGATTCAACGAATGAGTTGTGATTTGGAAATGCTAAAAGACACATTTGGTTTTGTGTTCGGGCAGTCAGGAGACGAAGAGACTAAAATATTGGAATCAGAATTGCAATTGGATATCCACAAGGTTATTATGAGTGAAATGATGAACTCATTGAAAATGGAAAAATGTGATTACGAAATTCAAAATGTGATCAGGGAAGAAAAACATTCCTTGATGATAACAGATGCAGTTAAACATTCTACATCCCATCATTCAAAAGAAGAAGATGAGATTCCCCCTCTGCCCTCATCAGCTAGGAAGTGGGAGAACAATGAGGAGGAAAACATGATACAAGTACTCGACTCGGTGCTAAGGTGTCTAGAGAGAGAAGAGGATTTGGTTTTGAGCGCTAGCAGTGAGATTGAGCAGCACAGCGTAAACCATTACCTGGAGATCTTCCGGACCGAGGAGCGGGAAGAGAGGGAGGCCATCCAATGGCTATTGGACTCTGACGAAAGCATTCTGAGTTCTGTTAATATAAAGCTGGCCAAAGCACTTAAACAGCTCCTAACTAGCAAGGAGTTGTTGTTAGATTTGGAACAAGGTTTGGGCCTGTACCCCGACGGTGAATGGGACGATGAAAACAATAACAATAATATCGATGAAGATGAGCTTTCTTCTTGTCGACTACACGGTGGCAATCCTTTCTCATCTCTTAGAAGGTTTCAAAAAGTCTTAACTAATTTTGAGGATACCGTGCTTGCTAGTTTAGAGAAGAAATGCTTAAGGTATCCAACTTCCCTTTCAAAACATATCCTCTAAATATTCTCTTTCAGGCCTCACCTATGGCTTCTTTAAATGAATCTGTTGAATTATCTAAGAACAAACATTTGATAATTAAAGAATTTCAGCCAAATAAGTAAATGGAAATCTACTGTATTACTTTATTCAGATTAATTTACTTATAATAAGGGCCTTAATAAATACTACGTAGAATGAGTTGATTAATGAATGCTATACAACATGCCATATCATAAGTGTCTCTAAGAAAGAAATTATGCACATGAAAGAACATTACATGATTTTGTGATCATACTACTGCCCTTCTCATAACTACTACTATGATTGAATTCTGTCTTGATTTTGTTAAAAGAGTGAAATTGGAAAACCAACATAAATGGTGTTGTTTAATGAAGCTTAAAAACGCTATCCTTGAAAGTGAAACTTATTGTGGATCGACTGTCGGTGTAGTAAGAATGTAGAAAGTTGCTCAGAAATTCATATGAACCGAGTTCACAAAACTGAATATATTATAACAGTAGCATTTGTTCCCCAGGATAGATAAACTGGAGCACCAATTGCAAGAGCTAGAACATCTTGTTGTGACATCGAAGACAAGGGAACAACTTTATAAGAAGGCGTTCTTAGCGAGGTGCCATAACCTGCATTTTGCAGAAAATGAGGTTGTTTGAGACCAAGATTTGTTTAAACTTATGTATATGCCTGACATAAAGGGTAAACATGAAAGTAATCTTCTTTTGGGTTTTTTTATTGTTGTTTGGACAGGTTGACCTGCTAGGAGATCAGGTCGAGTCACTACTGCAGTTTCTTGAGAAAATATACAAGAAGTTGAGCAAATACTCGTCAGTTTTGTCATGCCATTTTGAGGTTTAAATCTAAGTTATCTATTAATGGAAATGTTTCATTAAGAGTCAGACAAAAAGGAGAAAATAATTTCAATTGGTGAAAGAGAATTTTATCAATTCGGAACCTGAAAATTGATGGATATATGTATAGGGCTATCGATTCGAGACGTCAAAGATGAAATGTATTGGTATAGGGCGTGAATGACTGAAAACTATCGGTCTATGACCTAATTTGTAATGATTTTTTTGTATTTTAAAAATTAAAAATATTATTTAATTTTATTAAATTATTAAACTGTTGTAAAGAAAAGTTCATCAAAATTTAGTAATGAAGTTAATAAAAAATTAAATAAATCAAAATCTAAGGAGCTTTAGGTACTAGATTGATAGTTTTCAATCATTTGAGTCATATATCGACACATGACATCTTTCAGATTCCGAATTGATAATTCATGTGTCTTCCATGTCTTAAATTGATTAAATTATTTGGTGAAAGTGGAATTGATTTTTCTTGTGTGCGCAGGTCTCTAACATTGTAGGATTAATCAAGAAAGAGATTGAAGATACACTTGTTTGTGCACAGAATTAATCCCTTGGGTGTATCATTTTCCTCTTTTTTCCTTTCGAAATTGTGCAACATTTAGGATGAATATACGACGCATTTGGATAGTGGTGATCAAGGATGAAATGTTGTAAAAAAAAACAAGGATGAAATGTCGTTTTAGGGTTTGTTTTATTTAAGCGAGGGATCGAGGAGTGTGTTTTACTTAGGCGTACATGATTTGGTCCATGGTGGTTCTACATGCAGCCACCAATTTACTAATCAAAGCCACATAATTTTTAAATGTCTATTCTACCCTTCCAACTCAATAATCAACCACCCTTATAGAAAGATTAGGATAGCCCCTTCTTCTGCAACCAACCTGATCTCCTCAATCGAGAACAAGTTGAATGGTCAACAACACAACGAAGGGGCGGAGTCAGGGGAGAATTTGAGAGGAAGAAGAAAAAAGCAGGGGTGGAGTCAGGGGGAGGGCCAACCTAGGCCTTGGCCCATTCCAAATTTTTTAAAAATGCTTTAATTTTTAAGGTAAAAAATTACATGTAACTCTTTTTTTCCAAAAATATTCTTTGCACCGGCCTAGTTCTCTGACTCTGCCCCTGGAAACAAGTAGCTGTGACAGGATTTAGATACGGTATTCCAGATCGGAAAGAAAAAAGGAAGAATCTTGTCAGAAGTTGGAACTCAGCAAAAATGGCAAGCCTGTGACGTGAAGCAACCGATGACGTCACCGTGACACAACCCCCATGAGCTCCGCTACAGAGGTTCCTATGGAGTTGTCGACGACGTAACCACTGTCTCTGGCACTCGCGATCAAGCAGCACCGGCAGTTATAACCAAAGCTCTCACAGTTTGGTGAATTGCTTTTTAAACATATCTGCTTATGCTAAAAATTCACACATTCGTAATTATGCTTTTTAAACATGTGATTCCTTCCATTAGTTGTGACCTTTTTGAGTTTGGATCCCAACTCTAAATTCCTTATGCTATGCGTTTTCATTTTCAGTTGGTTCATGCCCATTGTGTTATAGGGAGTATTATTATAAGGGTAAACTAGACATTTATTTATTATAGTGGCTGTAAAAAGAATTTTCCTTTGGTACAATATAGTGAGAATTTTCTCTCATACCTAGGCATGGACCGGATCCGGACCGGTCCAAACCGGGCTTTTTGTTTGTGAGTTAAGGCCCGGAACCGGCTCGGGATTCCACCAGGCCTGGGTTGGGACGGGCTCGGGTCGGGTTATATATATTTTTTTATTTAGCTTTTCTAATTAATTCTAACCCTCCAACCCTTTAACCCCCCACCCCTTAAACCTCCCCAAAATACCCAGCCAAACCGGCCCGACCCGGCGGGTACCAAAGGAGGTGCAGCCCGGAACCGCCCCCAACAATCCCCCCGGGCCGGTCCTAGGCCCGGAACCGGTCCCAGTTAACCGGGCTGGTCCGGTCCCGCACAGTGGCGTTCCGGTTCGGTTCATGGGCCGGTCAGACCGGAACCGGGCCACCCCTACTCATACCTTAAGGGCCCTTTTGGTTCAAGTAATATCAAATTACCATGAGAGTGTTAGTTTGTTGGGTATATGTTAGACTGATGAGAATGTAGTCGTGATCAATTGGTATCTCATTTGGTATTATTAAGATTAAGGGAATGTGACATTAATTTTTTTGGTTGAATAATATATATGTTATATTGCAAACTTGGTGACTTACTTCTATGTCCTTTAAGTATTTTCTCTTAACACAATAAATTTATTATAACCTACAATTAAAGTAATTTAAATTAAAGGAAAAATTGAAATATCTTGATGATAAATAAAATCAAAACTAATTGAAAATATTTAAGCAAAGTATGTTTAATTGTACAAAATACCAAGATTATGAGTGACCATTAGTAAATACTTTTGTGTAAGTAAATGCCTAATGACACGCATTAATAAATAAAAGTGAATACATTATTACTTAAACAAATGTAGCAAAGAAGCAAGTGAATTTTTGCAACTTATAAGTTGCATAACACTTAAATCATCATTGAGTTAAATACCCAACAATGTGTAAATAAAAGTATACTAAGACAATAGTGCAATTGTACAAAAGCCATCACTCACATTTGCAATAACTCCATGATGATCAAAATGTACTATCAAAAATAAAATCCAGTGGTATCATCACCACTCTTGCTGTAGCTAGACTACAATTCAAAATTAACACATCCAGAAATATTTTAGAAGTTAAAGGTGGGATGATATATATAGAGCCAAATCTCCCAATTGATTAGAACATGATACTTTCTAAATGCAATATAAAGGTGTCAAGCTTGTAAGCATCTTTCAATATATGCTCACCTACATCCATCACTTCTTGTTTTGAGAAGGCATCCAATTTAATGATCTTCTAAAAAATCATCAACCTTATGTCACTCCCAATAGCTTCTTTACTAAAGAGGGAAGAAATATTTTTTAGGCACTCAGTGTTCTTTTGGTAAGAAGATGAAAATTTTCCTATCTTAACAACCAAATTAGTTAAACCATCATCCCACACTTTCTTCTTTTTGCTAGTCACAATTCCACCTTTCTTATTTGGTTCCTTGCTTGTTGCTTGGCTAGCAGATGCATCATCTGTACTAGCCCCCTATTATTCATTTGTTCTTCTCCATATGCACTTCCAAAACCAGTTTCATCATCTCCCACTCGACCATCTTGAAAATTACCAACCTCATCAAGCTCTTCAATCGCATCAAGCTCTTCAATCGCATCAACTAGTAATTCCACCTGTGCTGATTAACTTAGGGCGATTTTGAAGATTTGTGGCGGATGAACAAACTTGCGGCTGTGGAGGGGGCGGCGCCTCCCCCTCCGGCCAAGGAAAAGGCGTGGTCGGGTCGATCCTTAGAAAATGAGGATTAGTTCTGGTATCGGTTCCAAGAAGTTTCACTTTTATCATATTTTCTAAATGACCCAAGTACCAAGTTTTGAAGCCATTTTCGCGTTTCTAGTAGAGATCATGGTTGAGGTCAACAAGAAAATCTAGTATAGATTTGTTTTCAATAATTGTCCATTATTAGTGCTTAGTAACAATTGATTTCTTGATGCCGATTCCTTTATATTGCTTAGCTAATGCCTTTTCTTTCAAACTTTTGGATCCATTTTCTGGTCTTATCATCACAAGAAAATAACATATAATAAAAAAATAATAATAGGACAAATTAAACAAATAACAATATAATTAAAACAAGTACGGAGTACTAAATTAACAATGAGCTAGGAATTAAAAATAAACAGAACAAAATACAAATAGAAAACGAATACACTAAACATATTGGTAATTTTTATTCAAATAAAGCTGAAACAGTAAATGAGATTAATAAAACACCACTAATAATTATGTGTCCAAGAAGGGAACATATCATTAGCTAGCTTGTATCTCTGAGTAATCTACCATATGCAGCAGAGCCCTCCCAACCTAGTAACACGTATATGAATTGCTTGTCTACTGTGCAAACGGCTGGTTCAAGAAAAATGTTTGATCTCAAGCCTTGTCTCCGGTTGTAGAATTTAGTTTCCTTAAGCTGATTCAAGAAAATAGTTTGATTTGTTTAGCCTCTTTTAGTAAGTAAATTCTCTAATTTTTTAATTTTGGAGTATAACTTACGTCGTTCCTATTGATGGACCGTACAAAAACTAGAATGATTAGATCGTTCAAGTCCAGTTGCATGCAGTTGCTTCTTAGTTAAATCACAAAGTTTTGCTTTGGAATTGTCTACCTTAGATTCAAGGTTAATGATTTTCTCTTATGTGTTGGTTAGGTGAGTCTCGAGGCTCCCTCTCTCCACCGAGCTCTTCACTAAGAAACTATAGTTATTTGGTAAGTGTTCTTCTAATTACTTAACCATTCTATGCTCATTAGCAATTAAGTTTTCGTAATGAATGAAATTAGAAAGACTTGTCTTGAACTCATGAAAAGATTCAACGCATTGATTTATAGACATTGATGATGAGTTCGAGTGGGAATCCATACATTTTGATTGTCGGATATGGATCGTTGACGTGCGGTTGATTTAGTTAATTTGCAAGTTTCTAGACCTTAGTGTGAATTGTCAACGGGATAAAGACCAAAAATGCCACTAAGGTTTTTAGCGAATCTCGGATTAGACACTAACGTTTTAAGTAGACCAAATAAACACAAAATTATATTTTTTGGGTCCATTTTGACCATCCTTTAACGCCACCATTAAAGGAACCTTCCCCGCAGTTAAGTCTCCTTCCAAAAGCCCCCTCTAAGCTAGCAACCCCCACACTTGACCCTGCCCCACCCAGTCAAACACCATGCCCCTCCCCAGCCCCAGCCCATGCCACCTCCTCAGCTCTAGATCCGAGCAGCCAAACCCCAATCCACACCTCCCTAGCCCGAGCTCCGACCATCCATCCCCAGCCTCCCAAACCAACCCCAACCCGAGCCCTAGCGATGGTGAAGATAAAAGTTGTGCAGAAGAAGAAAAGCTACCAAACGGACATTCGTAAAATAAAAAGTCCTCCCTAGTACTTTTGAATGGATAATTTAATAACCTGCAATGATTATGAAGTTATAATGAAATGGTTTCAGGCCCAATTAGTTTTTTTTAAATAAGCAAGCAAAATGCATATTCAAATTGTGATGCAGAAGAAGTTCCAAAGAAAGCAAACCGATATGGGATCTGGGTCGTCCTATCGACCAGCAAGGATGATTGAAATTGTGGGGGCAACAAAGGTGTATGACCCTCCAATCACAGCAGGTAACCTCGTCCCAAAGATCCTCTGTAATAAGGTAGGCTTTGACGCAGCTGAGTTAACGACGGGGAAGGGTTAACGTTAAAGGGTGGTCAAAATGGTCCCAAAAACTATAATTTTGTGTTTATTTGGTCTACTTAAAACGTTAATGTCTAATTCGAGATTCACTAAAAACCTTGGTGTCATTTTTTGTCTTTATCCCAATTGTCAACCGTGCAAACGTGCAATCATGTAGTTATGTTTCAGACTTGTCTCCCAAGCTGAATATTTCGAGAACAACTTCTGAATGTTTTTATTCAACTGATGATGTTTATGCTTTCGGCATTGGTTATTCTGGTTCTGATTCTTCATTATCTGATTATGAATGCGATGTGAATGGTGTGCATGTGAGTAGAGTGAGTACATGTTATTCTAGAAAACAATCCAAGAATAGAGCTGTTGAGGGTGTTTATAATCTTCCTAATTTAAAATATCCCCTCAAAGTTCATTCTAGGAAACATTTGGACAAACTTGCTAAAGAAAAAATCTTTAAGACATACCTCACTAACCAACCATTCACTCACAACTGCAATGTCTCCTCAACTCTTGTAGTCAAACAAAAATGGATACAAAAATATGAACTTGAAAAAGCACAATCTTTTGCTTCAAAAGCTGTTGACCTCGGATCACAGCTTAAACAAAAATTCAAAAACATTTTCTTGATTGATAAGGGAGTACCCTTCCTGAGGTGGGTACCTAAGAAAACTTAATTGTTTTGCAGAACGGTCATGTGTGACACTTAGATTCTGGCTGCTCAACCCACATGGCTGGAATAAAACATTTACAGAGCAACTATACGCAATGCTACGGAGGAAACGTCATATTCAGAAACAATGGATCATCTCTTGTCCTTGGGTATGGAGATGTCATCTGCGCAAATGTCACGATTAAGGCTGTTTCATTCGTGAAAGGCCTCAAGCATAATCTGTTGAGCATTGGCCAATTCTATGATAGCGGCATGAAAGTGAAGTTCAAAACCAAACAATGGTGTCTGATGGACAGCTTTGGGAAAAACATTATTAATGTGTACCAGGACATCAAACTTGTACACCATTGATCTGAAAAGCGTGAAATCAACTTCTTCCATATGTCTTCTGTCCAAGGCCTCCTCTGAACAAAAAAGTTTGTGGCATAGGCGTCTATCCCATTTCAAGAATCTGTTTGTTCTGTCAACCGAGAAGCTTGTTAAAGGGCTGTCATTGCTGAAGTCTTGCGCTGACAATCATTGTAGTGCCTGCAAAATGGGCAAGATGACAAGAACCTCTCACAAGTTAAAACAAGTTTCATCCTCCTCTCAACCACTTCAACTGATACACATGGATCTGTGTGGACCGATGAGAATCCAAAGTATCAATGGTCGCAAGTATACTTTTGTTATTATTGATGACTTTTCTCGGTACACATGGACAAAATTCTTACGCTCAAAGGATGAAGCTACAAATTCCGTCATAACCTTCATTAGAACCATTCAGAACTTTCTGCAGAAGAGTGTGCAAATAACCCGAACAGACAATGGTACTGAGTTCAAGAATCAACTTGAACTAATCTGATTGGATTCAAGGTTTGATATTTATTTCTCTAGCATACATCACACTGCTACACATAGTTCTTTATATCAACCCTCATCCCAGCCCAATAAAAAAGTGAAATTATCATCTCCATCATCTTAAAATTCCCATCATGTCCTCCTACTACAGATTCATCTATTTTCTTAAGAATTGATGGTATCCTAGTAGAATTCCTAGGAATAACCAATCTTTCCTTGTAGTAAAACAGACCTCTTCTGAGCTTAAAACCATTTACGGAATCTGGTTGTCCCCGTAATTGTTGCGCGATGCCTTTATACTTTTCATCTTCCATCAACTCTATTTCTAAGCCCTCCTATTCTTGGCATGTGACCACTGACAATGCATAGAAATTCCCTTTTCTTGAGAGTGCATCTGTCGCATTGTTTTCAATTCCAGGTTTATATTTGATGATGAAATTGTATCCGAATAGTTTTGTTACCCATTTTTGTTGATTCTCTCCCAAGATCTTATTCTGTCACAAATCTCAGACTTTTCTGATCTGTATGCACTTCAAACCTTCTGCCCAACAAGTAATGTCTCCACTTTTGGATAGCTAAAACTATGGCCATGAGTTCTCTTTCGTATACAGACTTGTTCTGATTTCTAGAAGATAAACCTTTACTCGTAAAATTAAAGTTACAGGTCTCCCCTCTTGCATCACAACAACTCCTACTCCTTTGCTAGACGCATCTGCTTCCACAACAAAGATTTTGCTAAAATCTGGTGTTTGGAGGACTCGAAGTTGAGTCATAGCTTGTTTTAATTCTTCAAATGCATCTCTGGCAGCTTGATTCCACTGGAATCCATCCTTCTTAAGAAGCTAATTTAAAGGAGAGGCTATCTTGCCATATCCTTTAACAAACCTTCTATAGTAACTTGTGAGCCCTAAGAACCCTCTCGGTCCCTTCACATCTATAGGTAGTTTCCAATGGGAACCGAGGACTGAAGAAAGTGAAAGATGAAAAGAAACAGTGAAGATCAATATGAGCAAACGTACGAGATGTGATTCGTTGGTAGGCTGGACATCCACGTATGCGGGTAACTAGGTTACCGTATGATCACCGTCTCATTAATAATTAGTAATGAAGTAATGTGTTTTTTTATTTATTTGCAGATTAAGTTCTAAAATCAATATGTTTGTCCACTTTAAAGATTTTTTTCACCAAGAATATACTATTTTCGGAAAAAAATCCCTCAATATAACCTCCTACAGCATGAAGTGTTCACCAAAAAAGGGACATTAGGTAGAAACAATATTTCATACGAATAAATTTTTGGGAAAAGTACCAAATCAGCCCTCGAACTAACACCAATAGTGCAAATCACCCCTAAAATTATAAAAACGTGCCACCAGGACCTCCAACTCGGAGATTTAGTGCAAATCACCCCTTAAATTAAAAAAATGTAACCAAATTCTCCAACTCGACGATATAGTGAAAATGAATTTCCTTAGCGGTAATTTATCGGTTAAAGCTGATGTATGCCATTTATTTAAAAAGAGTAAATGGTCAAATAGATCATTCTACTATTTTCAATCCATCACTTAAGCTCTTCTACTAAAAACTATCATATAAGTAAATTACTTTTGTAATACAATCAATCAAGTCATTTTGAACTGCTATAACAGTTTATTTTTTTAAAATTAAATTAGGGATATTTATAAATCTTATAAAAATTCATATAAATTTTAAAACTAATGTTATAATAATATAAAAATAGTACAAATGTAAAAGTGGATAGAAACACTTTTTTAATATACTATTAAAAAACATGCTATTAATTAAAGTTCAAAAATCCCGATACCTTTTTTTGTTATGATGCCTTTTTTAAAATTGACTTGTACAATTACAAATTATTTAAACAATAGAAAAAGGTCATATAAATCGGCAAAGATGTTTTTACTTGGACGTTTTTCAGTCACAGGCCAAAATTAAACAGACCAGACCAGACCTTCATAGTTATAAAATACAAAGAGACTAGACATTTACGAAACAAGACAAGACCAGTTCGGACCAGACCAGCAAATTCCATTTCAATTAAAAACATCTCTAGTCTTCTAAACTCCTGCTTCCTTGGCCATTTTTTGGCTTATTTGATCATTTTTAGATGGTTTGACTAGCTAAGTTGTCAAATATTATGTTTGGTAAATGGCTGTTGAGTTTAGCTGGTGGCACTCCAAAAAGTCAACATCCTTTTTTGAAATAAAAAGTCAACATCCTAAACGCATGCAATAACAGAGTTTCTCTCTGGCTGCTTGATACATCACTATTAAATACCTATTAAACCCTTTTCTCTTTTTTCTTTTTATTCCTTTCCTTTAAGATTTCTGCGGGCACACCTCGCTCCTTTATTAAACATCTACGGAGTATTGAACTATGTTGCACGGATACGGATACGCCGATGCGCGGATACACGAATACGGGTACGGCGATACGGCAATTTCAAAAATTATAGGATACGGGTACGGGGATATATTTATAAATAATAAAAATATAGGGTATAATTTGCAAATATATATATATATATATATATATATATATATATATATATATATATATATATATAATTCATGGGTTCATAAATAAAATAATAATAGTACAAAAAATTAACTATTATAATAAAATGGAAAAATTGACAAGAATAATCCCACCTTTTAGTGATCTTCTCATAATAATCCTACATTTACATAATTCCAAAATAATCTGACATTTGCACCTCATCTTTTTTCATTGGACCCTGACCAAGTTTTTTAATCTTTCTTTGAAAATCATATAAATAATCTCACCTTTCACTTTTTTATTATATCTTTATGAATGTGAGATTATTTATATAAGATTTTCAAAGAAGGGTAAAAAACTTGACCAAGGTCCAATGAAAGAAGATGAGGTGCAAAGGTGGAATTATTTTGGAATTATGTAAAGGTGGGATTATTATGAGAAGACAAGTGAAAGGTGAGATTATTTTTTTCAATTTTTCCTAATAAAATTTCAAAGATTAGTCTAAAAAAACTAAAAAACAAAAGTACTAATATTTTGATTTAAATTCAAATAACATTTTTTATATTCTCTATTTACATTTACATCTATGTTTTGTTTCAATTAAAGCTCATCAAGCAATGAAATGAGAAATTATAGTATTCCATTATTTTTCATACTTCCGAAACCATCTTTATCAATGTTCCACATGTTGTGGTCACTTGGGCGGCTACTAAATTTTCGTCATGTCGTGTATCAAATGAAGGGTTATAGGGTCAGATACGCGTATCGGTTCACGGATACGGGTATCGGAAGTATCGGTATTTTTAAAATTAAGCCCGATACTTTTATTAAATTACGGATACGGACCCAATACGTACAGGACGTGTATCGGTGGGTATCGGATATGGATACGTATCGGATACGTGGATACGGCATCGAGGTGAAGTATCGGTGCAACATAGGTATTGAATACGGAGTAAGTAATGACTACCCAATTAAATAAGTATTCTGTATTCCTAATAACAAAATGCTACAAAGTGCTGGTATCATATACTCCCTCCGTCCTTGAAAATACTTCCAACTTTCTTCTTTCATCCATCCCAAAAAGAACTTTACTTTTCCTTTTTGGCAAATAATTTATGGTTCACAACATTTCTCTCTCCTCTGCACAACTCTCCACCACACAATTCTCACTTTCTTAATCCGTGTGCCACTTTATTATGGAAGTAAATTCAGGGACGGAGGTAGTATCATATACTTCCTCCGTTCTTTTTTAGTTGCAACGATCAACATTTCACACTTGCCAACACACATCTTTGACCGTATTTATATCTTAATCCCTATTAGTAAAAAATATTTAAAAATTAGATTTTGAAAATTTGTAATGAGATGAATTGAACAATATAATTTTTAAAAAATAATTTTCATAAAATAATAATATAAATTGTAGTCAAAGTAGAACATGTAAATAATGTAAAATTCAACATGTTGCGATTAAAAAGAGACGGATGATAGTATAAACTACTACGTAATACACGGCCCCTCAATTACCAATATCATTGAACATCAAAATGATTTAATTCGTTTTCAAGCTAAACTTAGCTGATAATTGTAATCAAAATAATTTTTATAGTTATCACTAGGTGACAACTCCGGTACCTTTCTAAAAACAAGGGTACCGTACCTAGCATTCATTTGATTGGATCACATCACTTTATCAATTTTAATTTAGATTTAAAAAATTTAACTACTACCTTTTCATTGGTCCATGTGGACAAAGGTATGGTACCTTATGGGTACCATAGAAACTACCTTATCACTATTTCACTAACAAAAATAGCACGTATACATACAATAATGTCCTTACACGTCTTTTTACTTCATACCACCTATTTCCATTCAGCTAATTTACCAAACTATTTATGAATAGCTAACATAACCAGCCATTCAAAGTAGCTAAGGCAACCAGCTATTATCAAACCGTTAACCTAACCAGCTAACAGCCAATTGCCAAACAAGGCCTTAATCGGTAAATTACCGCTCAGAAAAGTCATTTGCACTATATCACCGACTTGGAGAATTTGGTTGCAGTTTTTTTTTTTAAAATTTTATGGGTAATTTGCACTATATCACCGAGTTGGAAGTTCTGATTGAACGTTTTCATAATTTAGAGGATGATTTGCACCACCTGTCTTAGTTCAAGGATTAATTTACCGCAAATTATACCGTGGTATCGGCATACCATGAGCATGGTATGCGCGTACCATATACGGCACCGTTTTATGATAAATAAATAAAAAACAGAGAGCGGAGCTTCCTAATTTCCAAGCGAAGGTGAGCTGCTTTCGACCTTTCGTTCCCAATCGCTAGCTTCAGCAGTTCCCAGCGAAGGTGAGGATCAACGTTGTCCCAATGTCCCATTAAATCCCACTTCTCAATCTAAATTGCAGGCCCTCAAATTTTGTTGATACATAGTGGGATTGTGAGAAACTTCACATCTAATTAATAAAAAATGATAATTTCTTTATCTTCCTTACTTAAATGCCTTTTGTTTGGGATTCACACTCTGTTCAGACATTGTTCTTCACATATACATAGTACTATTGGATTCTATGTGTAATCTTATATCCACAATTACATTTGATAATATATGGAATTACATCTTTTTATATGCAAGTTACATCTTCATATGCAAGAGTTACATCTTTTTAGAAGCGAGTTACATCTTCTGAAGCGCGAGTGACATTTGTAATAACATGATTTACATAAAAAAAACAACCCCTGGTATTCAAACAAAAAAATGTTTTTTTTTTCTAAATCCTTTATCTCATGATATTAAAAACCAAACATATTCACAGTTTACATAAACTAATTGTGCAATTAAACTCTCTTTTCCATAGTTTACATTGAAATCTTTCTTATACTATGTATTTGATAAGTTACATTTCGAATGAACTTGAGTTACATTGATCAATAACGTGAGTTACATATCTTTACACGCGAATTACATCATTCATACTACTGGGACAAAAAAAACATTACTGTACACGCGTGTACTGTTCACGCGTTACTGTTCACGCGAAAATTTAAAAAAAATTGTGCAAAACTATGTCGTTTTGGGTGTGGGAGCACGGTGCTCACCGTGGGGTGATACCACGGTATACGAACTCTTAATTTACTACTTTTCCCTAATTTCTAGCAGTTCGTATACCATACGATCGTCCCACCATGAGCACTGTACACCCACTCCCAAAACGATGTAGTTTTGGACATTTAAAAAAAACGTGTGAACCGTACACGCGTGAAAAGTACATATGTGTACAGTGACTTTTTTTGTTTCAGTAACATGGATGGTGTAACTCGCGTGTAAAGATATGTAACTCGCATTATTGATCAATGTAACTCAAGCACATCCAAAATGTAACTTGTCAAATATTGATTTCAATGTTTCAATGTAAACAATTAAAAAAGAGAGTCTAATTGCATGATTGTTTTAGGTTAAACGTGAATATGTTTTGTTTTTCATATCATGTCTATAAAAATAATTTTTTAGAAAAGATCGTTTTTTT
The DNA here is from genome assembly GCA_945859915.1 of Cuscuta epithymum. Lineage (NCBI taxonomy): Eukaryota > Viridiplantae > Streptophyta > Magnoliopsida > Solanales > Convolvulaceae > Cuscuta > Cuscuta epithymum. The sequence continues at coordinate 1,325,509 of CAMAPF010000958.1, forward strand.
GTTTCAATAGCAGGGGTCGATTTTTTAATGTAACTCGTGTTATTACAAATGTAACTCGAGTTGATGCCAAATGTAACGTGGGTGTATACAGAATGTAACTTGTTGGAAAATTGAACAATAATTTTTTTTGTGTTTGAGATATTATAAACATTGATTTCAATGTAAATAATGAAAAATTGATCCTAATAGCATAATTACTTTTTATAAATAGTGAATATGTTTTATTTTTAATATTAGGGCAATAAAAATGATATAGCTGGAGTTTATTCAGTGGTGTAACTCGCATACATTAAGATGTAACTCACATATATTTAGATGTAACTCGCGTACATTGAGATTTAACTTGCGCAGAAGAAAATGTAACTTTATATAATATCAAATGTAAACAATGAAAATAAGAAGTTTAATTGTTCAACTAATTTAAATTAAATATGTTTTAAAGAAAAATCATTTTTCCATATGGTATGTTTATTTTATTTGACCAATAAATGTGTTTATGTTGTTTTTTATGGATAAAATTTTGTTCTCAATGTAAAGACAAATCTGCATGTGGACATGTATCATGTTATGGCAGATCCCATACGGACTACATGACAATCGGGTGGGGAGGAAGTAGTATTTGGTTCTTTGCGTGGGGGAATTGAAAAGGAGAAAAAAAACGAAGCAGAAACACCCAGCAGCAGTGACGGAGAAGGAAGAAGACTCGCAGCTGGCCAAAGGATTGGAGAGGAGGATTTCAGATTGATTTTAATTAGCAAAACGGTGCCGTACCAGACCCGGCATACGGTATAATTTGCCAATTTTTAGAGTTACACAAGTGATAACAAAAAACAGAAATAAAGTAAGTTACTAGGAATTTTCAAATCTCCCAATATTTGAAGTAATAATACGAAGCAGTCAATTGGAAATATGGAAGCTGTCATCCACATCTAATTGCACTGTAACGTAGCTCTTGATGTCAGCATACTTTTCCCGACCTTATTATATATCGATCTCCGACCAAGACGTACGTTTACACCATTTATTATAAGCTTTTCAAACTATCACTAACCTCGATCAATCCAAAATATAATGGGGATTCCAAAATGGTTTGTCACATTTTGTTTCGTGATTTTCGCCGCTGCAGTTGGTCCTACAGCAACTGGTCTTGTATGGTTTGCACGAGTAAAGGTAAATAAATCGTACTTATTTCTTAAATGGCACGGGTCAGATGCATTATTATCGGATTAGCTCTAAAATTTGAGGAACCCGTTCCAATTGCCAGGCCGCGGTTCCCTTTTAAGATTCTTTGAAAAAAGCAAATTGGGGAGACATTCATTGGAGATTGCATAACATTTAAATTTTGGCTAAAGGATCAAATAGGCCCTTTAACTAACTTAAAGTGTTCAATTGGCTCTTTATATAGGAGGTTCTGGCCGGTCGTCGTCAATTGGGGCGTTTCCCGGTGGAATTTTTGATGAAATTTTTTGAGCATCTTCTTCATTAAGTCTAGTTTACCCATACCAAATTGAAACTAAAAATTCAACCGGGAAGACAGACAAATGAATTTTTAAAGATAACTGTGCAGTTAAACAACGCAGTACATTTCGGAAAATCGTTTGACTGCCTTCCCGGTTGAATTTTTAGCTGAAATTTGATATGAGTAAACTAGACTTAATGAAGAAGATGCTCTAAAAATTTCATCAAAAAATTCCACCAGGAACCGTCCCAATTGACGACGGCAGGGCAAAACCTCCTATATAAGGGGCTAATTGAAGATTTTAAGTTAGTTCAAGGGCCTATTTGACCCTTTAGCCTTTAATTTTTCGTGTTAATTTAATGTTGTCCCATATACGGAGTATCTTATTTAGGATGTTTTTACTTGGACTGTAATTTGCTGGTCTGGTCTGGTCTGATCTGGTCTAGTCTGGTCTGAACTAGTCTGGTCTGGTTTCTTTGTATTTTTATAACTACCCAAGTCTGGTCTGGTCTGGTCTGATCTGGTCTGGTCTGGTCTAATCTGGTCTGATCTGGTCTGAGACAAATTACAATACAAGTAAAAACATCCTTAGTACAACAAAGTAAGAAGTTAATACGTGACCATTAAGTTGTTCCAAAATAATTTTGTTCTTTAGCAAAATTGTTTAGAGATCCCCGAGATTTATCCAAATAAGACCAAAACATACTAAAAGGGTCGCATTGTAAAATGATACCGTCATTTAGATTATAATTAAATAAGACTATTCGAGTGTATATCGAGGAATAGTTTTGATGTGTATATAATATAATGGGGTCATTGATGATAACTTTGATATGATAGATGTATTATTTTTAATATTTGATGATTAAATCGTCATTTAAGAGTGTTAATTTTTTCATAAAATAGAAATTAGAATCTTTAATGAGACATTAAAAAAAAATGAAAATGGGATTAAGGGAGAGAGTACAATTTTTTTCGTTATTCGTTAGTGGTCCAATGCAAAATGAGGAGTATTTTGTGTTATGTTCTTAAAACTGATCATAAATTTCGTTAACAAATGTTGGATGAATTGCCGAGATTTATTCGTTAACAAATTTCGTTATTTGTTTAGGTATATGTCATTATCCTTGATGTGTAAGTAAATTACCGATTTTTATCCAACATATGTCATAGGTTAGTTCCACTAACAAATACTGTTATGTTATGTAGATGATATTTAAATAAGATTATTTGAGTATATATTGAGAAATAGTTTCGACGCGTATATAATATAATGGAGTCATTGATGATAATTGTGATATGATAGATGTATTATATTGTTTTTAATATTTGATGATTAATCGTCATTTAAGAGTGTTAATTATTTCCTAAAATAGAAATAATTAAGAATCTTTAATGAGACACTCAAAAAATTAAAATTAGTAGAAAACGCCATATTTCAAAATGTTAACCCAAAAGCACTATATTTCAAAATGTCATATTGCAGCGTTTTCATTTCAACAGTTCCGTCCAAAAACATTAGGACCAAACGGCTATTTACCAAACAATATTTTCACTTATTGAAAACACTAATTAAAATGGGCAAACCGCCATGTTTTGGATGAAACGCCATTTTCTTAACACCCCCTTAACCTACATCCTTAACCTAAACACTACGCACTAAAGGGCATTTTTGTCCACAAGCTACAATTTATAATTTACTCATGTTTAGAGAATATTAACTTGAGTAAATTAATCGATTTCCATCAATGCTATTACTAATTAATAACGTAAATTAATTACTACTAGGTATTATATTATATTATACGGAGTACTAGGTATGATTTTTGGGATGACATAGGTGATTCAAAACAAAGGAGATGCGGCTAGGCTGTTTTGCAAGGCAGCAATGGCCGTCCTTGTATTATCTGTTATGTGTACCTCGATCCATGGATTGTTCGCTTGGGCTCAAAAGCTACAAGGTACGAATGTTTCGAAACGCATCCGGACGTTGGTGAAATGGACATTGTTGTTAACAGGGTAACGCGTCCTTTGCTTTTTGGATCAATTATACGTAGTACTATCCCGTCTTAAAAAACTTTGTCATTTCATATAATTTGAATCATGATTTTGATTAGTATAATGTTACGAAAGTTATAGATTTTATACTTTTATGAATGTGATTTTAATAAAGAACATTTTCATATAATTTTCAATACTACGTATTGAAAATAGGGTAACGTTTCATTTGCTTTTTGGATATATTATACTACCCAATTTGTAACAAAATCAACATTTTTTTACCAACCAAAGCTAAAGTTAAATCCTCTGTATGGATAAATAATTTAATTTTAATAATTAAAATTCACATATTCAGAAACTACATTAAAATCTTTATAAAGTTGCAAAATCGAAAATTAAAACTTAATTAAGAATTGATATCCTAATTAAGTGATTAAAATGAAACTGTTTGATCCAAAAATCAAATTTGGACAAAGGGAGCACGTAACATGAGATTAGATCGAGTATACGTACACTGGCTGATCATTACAAAAAAACATCGAAATAGGCACGGACTTGGCACGGATTGGACGAGTTTGGCACGGACTGTAACTTATTTTTGGCACAACGCCGTGCCAAATAGCTGGTGACAAAACGACTTTGGCACAGAATTTGGTACGGATTTAACGCATTCGTGCCAAATCCCGTGTGACCAGGGGCGGAGCCAGGACACTGGACCAGACTGGGCCGGTACAAAGAATATTTTTGAAAAAGAATTTACATGCAATTTTTTACACTAAAAATTAAGACGTTTTTTAAATTTGGGCTGGGCCAGGGCCAGGTCTGGCCCATCCCTAGCTACACCCCTGCCCGTGTCAAATACCCTACGAATTTTGACATATCCGTGCCAAATCCGTGCCGAAATCGTTGTTTTTTTTTGTAGTGGATGTAACATATTACATATGTTTATTATTAATATACGAAGTATTAATTAAGATTATATTACTAGTTAATAATAGTATATCTTCTAGTAATCTAAAAAATTACACAAGTATTAATCACATTCAAAGAAGCTGTAAAAACACAATCAGCACTAGCCGAGTTCGTTTTCCATGTGTAGTCAACTGCGAAGCGGACAGCCGGACACCCAGGGTTTGAAGCTCTACTGAACCGGTTCGAGGGCCAGTTGACCGGGTTCTGGATCGAAACGCGATCCGATTCATAAAACATAGGCTTATGTTTTATCCAATTTTTAACAACCAAAACTGTTTCTAGACGACTTTTTCAACAATTTCATCGTCAAGTCAATTGCGTATTTATGAATTCATGTGACACTACCCATACGATGCTGAATAATGAGTAAAATAAGTTGAAATACACCATTTTTTTATGACGGAATTATTACATACTCCGTAGTTGAAATACACCTAATAATTAATCATCCATCTATACTTCTCATTTCAGGATGGGATTTACTGTGGGTTTCATGGCTCTACTGTATGTATTATTATTTAGGGGAATGCCTGATCAAATAAAGAAGATAAGCCTAATCTGTGGAACTTGTGGTTGCGGGGTTGAAGCGATTTCTTCCGTTCTATACTTTTTGTCTATGTTGTGGAAATCAGCAGAACTCGCTCCAACCCCGACGGTGATCACGCTTTTTAATTTTAATCCATGAACCTTCTTTCTATGCGGGAACAATGACAACATCCTGTCCAATCTTCCATTATTCAAGACAATTGTTAAATTGTGCAGTGCATCTATCCTCGATACCCATCTTTCCGCGGCTTCTCATCCTTATCAGTCATTTTTTTTGTTAAACATGTAATTTTTTATTTCACACGTATGTCTCATTATCATACGGAGTATAATCAAAACTTATCTTTCACTTGTGCATTGCACGGGATATCAAATTAAAAAATTACTTGTAAGGTCATTTAATGTGTTCAAATGGTGTGGAACAACGTATTCAAGGACTCTTATCACTAATATGAGGTGATAAACAAATAGTACGTTCATGCTATTACTTAAATACAAATTTTTTACTGTTGGGAATGTACCTAAGAACCTTCTCAAATTTAAGTAGAAAACTTATCTTGTAGATACAACGGTACCTTGGTAAACCATTGTTCATCATCTACGAGATTTTTTTATCACAATATCCTTATTGAAGAATTTCCAAAGACAACATTACTACAAATATCAACATGAAAAATGCTATATTTCACACATGAAAAATTATTGTTTCAAATCACAACCATAGACAAAACAAATATAATTTTGACAATTTTCAAGAAATACAAAAAATTATTATTCAAAGTTCACGGTAACTGTGAATACAAATATCACTTACGTACATAGGATAAACATGGTACATGGTTAGGACATAGTTTTAATTATCCAGGTAATCAACCGTGTTATCTTTGTTTCCTTTAAACCGTAACTAGTATTTCACATTTTCACCCGTGCGATGCACGGATATATCTTTTATTCATTTATTTATATACAAAAAGTAATTGATCAAAATATATAAAGAAAAATAATTTTAACGAATAAAAAATGAGTTTTATCAGAACATCATAGAGATAAAAGTACTTTAAAAAATTACGAAAATGTACTTGAAGAAATTAAATGAGAAATGAGTCTTGTGTAAATACTACTCACTTTGTATTTTAAAGTTTGGATAATTTTATTTTTAGGATATATTTAAAAGTTTGTTACACTTCTCCCTTTTAGTAAGTTTTTCTTTTAAAAATATTCAATCGTTCTTATTTATTGTTTTTATTTTCTCTTTCATACTTTTCAGTTTTTACTACACTACAAAAAACAGCGTTATAGTCACGGATTTTAGTCACGGATTTAGTCCGTGACTAGTTTAGTCACGGTCTAGTCACGGACTAGTCACGGAAATTTAAAAAAAAAATAGTCACGGTCCGGGCCGTGACTTAAGTCCTCCGATAGGCCCGTTTCCGTTTCCGGCGAAGTTTATTTGATTCCGACGACTTAGTCACGGCCACATCCGTGACTATACCCGTGACTATGATTAAAATTTAATTTTTCAACTTCCAGAAATTAATTCGCAACGGGGTTATGTACGGATAACTTTTAGTCACGGCCATGTCCGTGACTATGTCCGTGACTACTTTGATTAACACGTCATTTACACGTCATTAACACGTGTTGGACGCGTATTGGACACGGTTTTGCTTAGTGACGGACAAATCCGTGACTAAGTCCGTGACTAAATTTTTTATATATGCAGGAGCAGCTCATTGAACAGAACCACACCAATTCATTCCCAGTATATACAGTATCCATTTGAAAGATCGAAGGATGTAGTCTATCTTCTATCATTTTCCCTGTTTATGCAGATAAGGTATGTTATTTGAATTATAATTTTTATTTAGAATTAATTGGTTCAATTTAAATTATTAAAACTATTAAATTAGTGAGGTTGTTAATTAATTAACAACATGTTTTAACTATAAGCGTAGTAATGTCATAAATTAGAATTAGTTAAACTTTTAGGTTTATAAAATAATTTATTTAAAATTAGTTAGCTAAATGTAGTTTAAAACGTAATGATGTTTATGTTAAGTGAAATTAGTTCAAATAACGTACGTTAGTAATGTGTTAATTAAGTGAATTGTGAATTGTTATTGTGAATTGTGTATTGCTTATTAATTCAAATGACTTTATATACATGTTCAAATTATTGGGTTGAATTTGGTCATATTATTTAATTTAGTGAATTTTTAATTGTGTATTACTAATAAGATTAAATGTCATTAACGTAATAATTTAGTGTAGGTTTAAACGTAGGTTTACAAAAATAATTTAATTCAAATTCATTTGCTAAACGTAGGTTAAGTTTGAACGTAGCTATTGATGTGTTAATTAAGTTAAATTAGTTAGCTAAACGTAGGTTTATACGTAGTGATGCATTAAAAGGGGACGGAATGAACTAGTTAAATTTAGTTAAATTTAACTAAATGAATTAGGTAATTTTAATTAAACATATGTTTAATTTAGTGAAATTATGTGCATTATTGTGCATTAGGGGACGTATATTTTGTGCATTATTGTTGTGAATTCTGTGCATTTCATTTAATTTAGTGAAAATTAGTTGATTATATTTAGTGAAATAAATTACTTAAAATTGTGTTCATTGCATTTTATATAATTTTTTATTATAATATTCAGGCATAATGTATAAACAAAATAGAAGTTGGATGTATGATAAAGATGCGGTATTGTACGGAATGCAATCAAATTTTCTCGGGGGAATCGGAGAATTTATTGAATTTGCACTTGAACATCCGGCTTATATGAGTGGTGATAAAATAAAATGTCCATGTTCAAAGTGTAAAAATCTCAAATTTAAAGACCCACACGAAGTTGGGTATGATTTGTACGCGGTCGGTTTTGTTCCCAATTATTATAATTGGACTTCTCACGGCGAACCTTTGGATCCATCTGTTATACCACAAACGGTAGGTTCGTCTCGTTACGTCCCTCCAGAGATGAGTGCGTGGGGAGACCGTGCTGAAATGAGGTGGGACCAACAAATGGTATATGACGCATACGGTGTACCGTCTCAGTTCAACCCCCCACAACCACCTAACGACCACCCTGAAGCCTCAACCTCGTATCAACCAGATGCGGATGAAAATCCGGCATTTTATCAACCTTATGTGGATGAAGGTTTGGCTGAGAGATTTCAGGATGTTCTAAAAGCTGCCGACCAACCTCTGTATGCTGATTGTGAGGGATACTCTCAGCTATCCGCTGTTACTGAGTTCATGAACATAAAAGCCGAATACAGTCTCCCTGAAACTTGCATGAATAGAGTCTTGCAGTCAGTAGGAGGGATGCTACCGCGAGATCATACCCTTTCCGATTCATATTACCACATGAAGCAGTTAATGTCTAAGTTGGGGCTACCTTGTGTTGAAATTGATGCGTGCCCGGAAGGATGTATGTTGTTCTGGAAGGAAATGTGCGGCTGGGGACACTTTGACCGCTGTCATCCTCAGTTTGCTATGGAGCCACGAAATGTGCGGCTGGGCTTGTGCTCAGATGGATTTGCTCCTTTTGGCAGGTTTGGCAAGAACTATTCATGTTGGCCAGTCATGTCGTTAACTCCTTACAATCTCCCTCCCGACATGTGCATGAAAAGTCATTTCATCTTTTTGTCTTTAATTTGTCCGGGTTCCAAGGATCCTGGGCGAAAGATAGACATTTATCTTCAACCCCTTATTGAGGAGATGAAAGAACTGTGGGCCGTTGGGACACCAACTTATGATGTTTCATCAGATAAAATGTTTATCATGAAAGCTGCCATCATTTGGACCATTAGCGACTTCCCTGCCTATGGCATGCTTTCGGGATGGAGCACACACGGTCTGATGGGATGTCCGATATGCATGGAGAAATCAGGTGCCAACTGGCTCAGTTACAGCAAAAAAGGAAGTTACTTTGACTGTCACCGCAAGTTTCTCCCAGAAAGGCACCGATATCGAAAGGACAAGAAGTCTTTCATTAGAGGCAGAGCGGTACGAGAGAGCCCACCCCCGAGATTGACCGGTGAAGAAATTTATAACCGGGTTCGACGTTTTCCTACGGCTATGGAAGAGCCAAACCAAGAGCCATATGGGTATTGTGATACCCATAAGTGGACAAAGAGGAGCATATTCTGGGAGTTGCCTTATTGGAAAGACCTTCTCATCCGTCACAATTTAGATGTCATGCACACTGAGAAGAACGTATTTGACAATATATTTAACACGGTGATGGATTTGAAAGGCAAAACTAAAGACGGTCTTGCAGCTAGGAAAGATATGACTATTTGGTATGATAGACCCGAACTTTCTGTTGATCTAGAATATCAGGGCAAGGAAGTTCCAAAAGCAGTTTACCAGGTCACAGAACCACAAAAGGCAGCAATATTAAAATGGCTTGCGTCTCAGAAGTTTCCAGATGGCTACTGCTCCAACTTGTCTAGATGCGTAGACATGAACAAACTTACCACGACGACGAGCATGAAAACTCACGATGCTCATGTAATAATGCAAAGACTTCTACCAATTGCACTAAAAGAGATGCTCCCTGAACACGTATGGTCCTGCATTACTGAAATCAGTTTGTTGTTTCAATCGATATGTTCCAGCATTTTGGATGCGGCATCCCTCCGGAGACTACAAGAGTCTGTTCCCATTCTGGTGTGTAATCTGGAAAAAATAATGCCACCATCGTTTTTCGATGCAATGGAACATCTCATAATACATCTTCCGTATGAGGCTTTGACTGCTGGGCCCGTCTTCTATCGGTGGATGTACAGATTTGAAAGGTTAGTCACAATTTCATTTAAAAAAAGAATATTTATTTCACAATAACTGTTAACATGTGTATTATTGCATTATTGCAGATTTCTAGGAGAGCTGAAAAAGAAAGTGACCAACAAGGCACACATTGAGGCTTCAATTTGTCAAGCGTATCTTCAACAAGAAATCTCCACGTTCTCGTCTTTTTACTTCGAGCGTGACGTCATCACCAGAAGGAAGAGACCTGCCCGGAACGATGACATTGGCGAGGATTTATATGAAAATGTAGTTTCCATCTTCAATTACCCAGGCATAGGTAAAGGTGCTACGACACAACGATACATCCTGGGTGGGGAATTGCAAATTGCGCATACTTATATCCTCATGAATTGTCCAGAAATCTCACCGTTTTATCAGTAAGTTAAATTTGTAGTTATAATTGTAATACTTATAAATTAAATTTGTAGTTAATTTATAGTTTTTTTTATTTTTTATTTTTGACTTCACAGTGAATTCCGAGCTTCTTTATCAGCCTTTCCTGAGAATGAAAATTGATGCGTTGGTGGACTCTGATTTTGTAAATTGGTACAAGTATCAGGTATATATATACACACATTAATTATATATATTACCTAATGTTTACCTAATGTTATTATTATGTTTATATTTACAGATCAACAATCGTGGGATTGTCGACCCTTTGTTAGTATCATTAGCGTGGGGCCCAGGTACCAGTGCCAAAGTGTGGCGGCAATATGTGATAAACGGTTACACATATCACACAGCCGATTACGGACAGGGCCGACCAACAACGAACAACGGGTTATGTGTCCCGACCATCGGTTATGATAACTCGGAAACCAATTTTTTTGGTGTCCTGCAGGAGATTCTGGAACTTGAGATGCCTTCTAGTGCGCAAAAAATGACATGTGTTCTGTTCCGCTGCACATGGGTCGATCCCACACGTGGCGTGCGAAAAAATCCGAAGTATAATATGATTGACGTCAACCTCTCTCGTGTGTACCCGAAAAATGAGCCTTTCATACTCGCCCAACAAGCAGCGCAGATTTATTATGCAGAATATCCTACAACAAGGCGAACCCAGAATCCTTGGGTGTGTGCATGTCCTGTCCGTCCGAACAAAATTAAATCACAAACTCAACACAAGGACGTTGATCTAGATGCTTTTCAGCAACAATTTTTCCAACCTCTGCCTATTGTTGAGACGGTCAACTATAACGTCCAATTAAGTGATCCAAATGGCGGACGTGTTGAAGTCATGCCAGAAACGCACCTTCCGGACCTAACCATTCCATCTGAGCGCGAAATTGAGGAAATGTATGTAGCACAACAAAATGCTCAATATCAGGAAGAAGGTGAATGGATAGACGGTTCAGATACAAAAGAAGATACTATATATGTAGAAAATAACGATTCTGACAGCGAGTAATTGTGCTGTTGTAATTTCAATTTTGTGATATAATTTCTCCAAGCATATTTGATAATTTCTTTCATCATTATTGTTTGTAAAATAATTACTTCTTAATCTGTTCTATACCACATAAATTCAAAGCAGTTTATTTAATACTCCACAGTCCACACTACAATTACGATGGTATTAATAGTTATTCATATAATTACAATAATAATAATAATAATAATAATGATAATGTTAATAATTATATTAACATTATTTATAATATTATAATAGTAATATAAACACAATGAATATTATTATAACGATATAATAATAATAATTTGAATAATAATAATAATTATTATTAATAATAATAATAAATCATGTCTGAATTTTTTTGATCTGATCTGATTTGAATAAAATAAGAATAAACAATAAGTAATAGCTAACACAAAGACGAACAGAACAACACCTTATTCATTTTTTAGCATAAAATGCTTGGGTCGCAGGAAAATGAAATTATACATTTAATAGTCACGGTTGTAGTCACGGTCAGGACCGTGACTACACCCTTCGTAAATGCCGAAGTCAGGCCTGAGGGTCAGAGGGGCGCTGACCGGAATAGTCACGGTCACGGCCGTGATTATGACCGTGACTACTTTCAAATTTTAAAAACAGTCACGGTTATAGTCACGGCAATGACCGTGACTATTCCGGTTAAAAGCGGCTCTGACCGCCTCGCTGACATCGTCAATCACGAAGGGTTTAGTCATGGTCCTGACCGTGACTATGACCGTGACTAAACAATTATATAAAACAAACACTTAGCGTTTTTTTAAAAAATCCTACGCACCCCAGATATCTCAAACCCTAAACTACCTCTCCTTCTCTCTTCCTTCTCTTCCAGTTTGGTTAGTGCCGCCGCCGTCGCCTCCTAGCATCCGCCGTTGCCGTCGTCCACAACCAGTCGTCCGCCGTCGTCCACCGCCTTCCGTCGCCGCCCCTTCTTTTCTCAGTCAAGGTTATGTGTTCTTTTCATCTTATTTGTTAATATTTGATATAAAATCCAAAAATGCATGATAAGATACATGATTTTTAGTTTCATATCATTTTGTAATGTTCAAAAGTTGTATGTATGATTTATTATATGCATGATTTGTAGTTTTGCATGATAATATCGGTTTATATGTTTGGTATGCATGATAATTATGTTTAAATGATTTAGATTATTTTATGTTTAATATATGTTCATCTGCATGATTAAAGTACTTATAAACTGTTTTTCAAAATGGTAAATTTAAAAAATTAATTTCCGAATGTAATTTATGAAAATATTTGAACAAACTTATTAAATAAACTGTCTTTATTTTCTTGTTCATATATATTATATTCTTTTTTTATTTAAACCTTGCTCAATATATTTTCGAACTAACGCATGCTTATACAATTAGTATGATGTTTAATATATATGTTTAGTGTTTGATTTGCATGCCTCTCTATACATATGCATTACTTTAAATTTAATTTCTGAAAATATTTAATTTAGGTTAATATTTAAAAAAAACTGTTTAAATAAATAGCCCCTCGTGTTAAACTTCCAAAAATAGTTTAACATGTTTAATTATAATTTCCGTAATATCCATTAACAAAATATTAAACATTTAAATTTAATCCCGAAAAAAATATATGTAAACTATTTGAAAAACTGTTGTAATGATTTATAAAAACTGTTTTAATGATTTATCTAAAAAAACTGTTTTATAAAAACTGGACGAAACACTTTTTTTATAATAGTATAAGCATAAAAAGTTATTTTTATTTTTTATATTATAAACTGTTGAATTATAAACTGTTTTTAGATAAACTGTTTTTCCAAAAACTGTTTTTATACAAACTGTTTTTATATAAACTCTTTTTATAATTTATCTAAAAAAACTGTTTTTATAAAAACTGTTTTTATAAAAACTGTTAATTAAAAACTGTTTTATTAAACAGATTTTTGTAAAAAATAGTTTTTATAAAAACTGTTTTAATAAAAAGTGTTTTTATAAAAAGTGTTTTTATAAAAACTGTTTTTATACAAACTGTTTTTATATAAACTGTTTTTATAATTTATCTAAAAAAACTGTTTTTTAACCCCTTCATCAATCAAAAATCCCTAATTAAAACTACTCACAATTCATAATTGAAGAATCAACTAGATTGGGATAAAAAGAATTAATTGTTATTAATTAAAAAGTAGAAACATACAAATAATCTCAGGGTCTTGAATGACAAAGCGGAAAAACAATGGAAAATTAGTCTCCAGGCCTCTCTCTCTAAAATCTGCACCCTCCAACGGGGAAATAGAGGCCTTATTTATAACATTCCATTCGGTTTTGAGGTGTTTTTTATTATAGTAATGTGTAAATGACCATTGCAATTTTAAATGTTTGGAACTTGGTCTACCAAAACCGATACCATAGTAATGTTGAGGCTATACTAACATGCACAAAGTGAAAAACAAGCTATCTTTGAGTAGGGGTGGACCCAATCCACATCCTCGGACGAGTTGGGACCTGATTCGGACACCGCCGTTTGGGACGGTTTTTTGTGGAATTTTTTGAGAATGTTCCTCATCAAGTCTAGTTTATCCTCAAAAAATTTCAACTCAAAATTCGATCGGGAAGGCCTTCAAATAATTTTTGAAGTTGACTGTGTTTTTTGTATATAATTTTGCGCAGTTAAATTCAAAAAATTATTTGAATGCCTTACCGATCGCCCTAAACGGCGGTGTTCGGACGGCGGCTCCCGTTCTCCCTGCTGGACCTGAGCAATTCTCGGAGTTTCAAAACTCTGAATTTCCTCCAAAAGTTGTACATTGTGCCCGGAAAGTCTCTAAAGTGCAAAAGTTGTAGGCGTAGGAAATGATTTCTACGGAGTATTGTATAAAATTACAACTTTAATGCTTGACGTAATAATTAATTAGATTATATATGAGTCCAAATTTGCAATTTCAAGCTGTAAATCCTGTAATTAAGCGTGCAATGTAGTCGTTTAATGTATGTATAAGTAAATACTAAATACGTCAAAATTAAGCCTGTAACGTTGTCGTTTAATGGATGTAAGCAATTACGTCAATAGTACGTACATATGTATATATAGTGTGTTGTGTACGAGTCCAGCTCCTCTCCATTTCCTTCTCTCCATTTCCCCTCCATTTCTTTTTTACTTCCTATCTATCTCTACCTTTTTTTCTATCCTACTCAGCATCCTACCCCACTCTTATTTTTCTCCTCTCTATATCTCTCCAAATGGACATCTCCAGTGACTGGAGAGGATCCAAATTCACGGAGGATCCAGGATTCTGAGATGCTCTGGACTGAATAGGAATTATACTAGGCTTAAATATTATAGGAGTGGGCTAAATGTGAAAAATGGAAAAAATTTACACTAAAAAAATTTAAAAAATTCTCAGTTGCCCCGGACTTCAGCCTACCATAGCCCGTACATAGATCCTCCCCTGTGTACATATCAAATAAAAACTATTGATATTTATTCGTAGCATGAAAAGCACAATCATTCACTTTTTCGCTAATGCTGCGCTTTTTAACATTAAGAGAAAACTTTGATTTATTTATCAAAATATCATCGCATCTTTCAATTCGCATGACCAGACCAAATTAAAGTTCAAAAAGTATAAAGAGACAAGCTAGTCTTAAATTAAAGTGCATATAACGGCACAAAAGTGAACACGATTTGCAGTTTTCACGTTATGAGTTAATGAGTTAAGAGTTATATTTATTTGACCTTTAGCTACTCGCTCTATATATATACATAGACACACATATATATGCGTTTGTGTGTGTTATAATCTCTCCGCATCATAGGAAAGAAAGGGAAAATTAAGGGGATTAGTTTTGGTCATCCCTGACCCACCTGGTAGGCTGGTCTCGATCCAAAATGCGTCATCCAAGCCGGTGTGCCCAGGGCCGGTCCTAATATTTTATGGGCCCGGGGCAATTGAAAAGAGAAGGCCCTTAAAAGGTTATATAAATATATTGCAAAAGCTTAACTTTATATATGCAAATTTCAACATAGAAATTTGAAAGTAATGTAAGTCTTTCATCAAAGTCTTAATATATAAACTAAACGAATAAAAATTATATTAAAAAATAAAAAATAAAACCAGAGAATTACTTGTGAAATTGAAATTTCAAATTTGGAAGATATTTTTGAGAAAATTAGGAGTGTTGATTGCTGAGCAAAACGAATTAAAGTCCAAAGATGAAACCTTGAAATTATGCCTGCCTAACGGGAAATGATGTCAGACCGGGGCCATTTGAGGCCCTTCCTGATAGAATTTTTTCATGAAAACTTTTAAACATATTCATCATGAAATCTATAATATCTCCACAAAGTTTCAGATTAAAATTCAACTTGAAAGTCAGTTAAATAAATTATTGAAAGATAGTGCGCATTATTTATATACACAAAGCGCAGTGTGTTTCAATATTTTATTTAACCGATTTCCTGGTTGATTTTTAAACTAAAATTTTGTGAATGTAATTTACACTTGATGAAAAATACTCTAAAAAAGTTTCATAAAAAAATTCCTCCATAAAGGGCCCCAAATGACCTTGGTCTGATATGAATTGTCCTCTTTATATTTATCCATTTATATATAATTATGGGCCCTTGTAAATGTTGGGCCCGGGGCACAAGCCCGGCCTGCCCTTGTCCAGGGTCGGCCCTGGGTGTGCCACTCTTATAGTCACTATTACTTCTACACTGCTTTATGGCATCGCAGCTTTTTGTGGGTATTTTGCATTAGATGAGGTATTTAAATATACTCGTAGAGTACTTAGCTATTCAGCTTACCTTAGCTCGGATATGGTGTTTTAATTTGTACAATACTCGTATAGTATTGTGGACTACTACCTCCATCCCAAATTCATTTTCAAATTTGACTTTTCTTGGTAAAAAAGTTTCATTTTATTCACTTAATTAGGATGTCAATTTTTAATTATATTTTAATTTGGAGTTTACAACTTTGAAGATATTCTAATGTAGTTTTTTAATATACAAGTTTTAATTATTAAAAGTTAAATTAATTATTGATAGGGAGCATTGAATTTTAATTATTTGTTGACCAAAAATGTTGACTTTGCAAAACAATTTAGGACGGATGGAGTGTTTATTAGTGTACTACGTATTATTAATTATTATTGCTGTTGTTCTTGACATTATTCATACTTTACTATTATTCATACTAATTAATGTTCTTAACATTAATTATAATTATTTGTTGCTTTGGGATGATGGTCGAATAGGTGAAGGATCATGGGAATGTTAACAAATTTCTTGGATATGGAATTTACTTTCTTGTGCCATCTTTTGTGATTATCGCATGCTTTGAAGGCTGGG
This sequence comes from Cuscuta epithymum, assembly GCA_945859915.1. NCBI lineage: Eukaryota > Viridiplantae > Streptophyta > Magnoliopsida > Solanales > Convolvulaceae > Cuscuta > Cuscuta epithymum. The sequence goes on from CAMAPF010000958.1 coordinate 1,342,094, forward strand.
TTTGGTTTCAAAACAGAGAAAACACAGATGATGGAGGTGAAAAATGGTTGCGCCAGATTACAGCATATCTATCGCTGTTAACAATGTAACGTTAGCTTTTCTTCTCGAATAAATTATACTCGCATTTAACTTCGATACATAGCATAACTATACGGAGTATATTAATACTCCGTAAATTTAACATATACGTAGTATATCACATGGAACAAATACTATAATAAGTTAAAAAGCTTTTGAAAAACACTTAGAATATATATGGCAGCCAGCAAGTAGTTCATGTCCTTTTAATTAGTTTGACGAATTCAGAAATTAAAGAAACTTAACTTAACACATAATAAGTTTAAGTGATTATTACCTTAAGAATCACAGTTAATTCGTACCTGATGACCTACTTGATTCGGTAAAACAATAAATTTAATACTTTCTTTGTCTCAAAATAATTTGTGAAATCAATTTTTCTTGCTCAATACAACTTCAATTAATTTGAATAATTAGCATATCAATTTATGTATTTATAAAACATTCACTGTAATTTTTGAATATATAGATTATAATTATCAAAATTGATTCAAGTATCACAAGGACGATTTAACTTCGTTGTCGGTCAATTTTTTTGTTGTTGAAAATTACAAGCGTAATATTAAGAATCAAAAGAATCATTCAACAAGAGTTCACAAATACATAAAGGTGGAAGATTAAGCCAAGAACAACCAGACTCCTGAATAGCTTGCTTAGCTACTGCATCGCAACCCTATTCGTTGGTCGTCGTACATAGTGGACAGAAATATCAGCAATCCTTGTCATCATGCGTTAGTATCATCTGCAAAGGTGGCGTCATAGGAAAGACCAATCGGATCCCGAACCCCACAAACTGTCGTCTGCACATCCGACTCAATGATAAGATTTGACCATCCTTCTTCCCGGACCCATTAAACTACTTCCTGTAGCTACTCCCTTCGTCCCTTAAAACTTTGTCATCTTTCCTTTTTGGGACGTCCTAAAAAACTTTGTCACTTTCCTTTTTGGTCAATTATTTGTGGTTTCTGTTATTTCTCCTTTGCACAAACTTCAACCACACAATTTTTACTTTATTATTCTTCGTGCAGGTCAACTTTAGCAAAGTTTTAAGGGATGAGGTAATATTAATTTCGTAGTAATTGGTGAGAAGCTCCCCTCCATCCCAATTTACATCTCCTACTTTTCTCTTTGGATTGTCCAATGGAGGGAATAACAATTTGAGGAAAAAAGATTAGATTGCCAAATGGCAAGTAGGGGAGTGAGGGGGTGATTAGAGCATCTCCAGTGGGGATGTTTATTCTCTTACACACTCTTACAATCGGGCCCCATTTTTTATCTCACAAATTTTATGTGTAGGACCTACATATCTCCATATTTATTTTCATTTTCATTTTTTATATCACTTGTAACCCACTTTTCATCCACTTTTGCTTCTCGATTCCCGTGTAATGTCTATTTGTGGACATTGTCATAGACATTGTCTACAATTTACTCCTATCTCCCTCACAAATTTTATGTGTAGGACCTACATATCTCCATATTTATTTTCATTTTCATTTTTTATATCACTTGTAAACCCACTTTTCATCCACTTTTGCTTCTCGATTCCCGTGTAATGTCTATTTGTGGACATTGCCATAGACATTGTCTACAATTTACTCCTATCTCTCTCTTCCTTTTCATTTTTCCCTACACACCACTTTTTCCATATTAAATTAAAATAAGGGATATTTTGACTTTGCACCCCGTTTTTTTGGGTGATATTGGACTTTGCACCCCATTTTCAAAACTTTTAGACTTTGCACCCTATTTCTCCTAAATTGTCTTTGCCTTTGCGCCCCATTTAAGAATTTTTCTTCACAAAATGTTGTAGATAGGATGAAAAGTCTAAAAGTTTTGAAAATGGGGTGCAAAGTCCAATATCACCCAAAAAGTGGGGTGCAAACTCAAAATTCCCCTTAAAATAATCATCATATCTCTATCTCTCTCATATGTCACGTCGGATAGACTTTACTCCAATCTACTATTCCAAGGGTAAACAAAATCAAGCTCCATGAATTTGGGCTACGGCCGCCGCACTTATCTATAACGATTTATACACTGACTATTTCTCTTTTTCATGATATATGTATGTGCAGGTGCGCATTTTTTTCAGCATTCTTTTGTTTTCTGTACGTATTAATTTTCGGGTCCAAAGATATGTCGGATAATAAAAAGACTACCTTGCTGATCATGGGAAGTTGCAGTTGCATAGTTCAAGCAATTTTATCCGCACTTCACTACTTTCTTAGAGTAGTATGATTCACGGAATATTCAATTTATCAGTTTGTAACATTGTTGTTTGAATAATGAAATATAGATGACGGGTTTCTGTAAAAAGAGTTAAACAAATTAAAGAATCAAACACAACTATATGTAATACTTTGAAGAAGTTTGAACTTTGAAGAAGTATTTATGATAATTTGGTTTGGTATATATTTTGTTTGCTTTTGACACAATATTTATATAAATAGAATTTGGATAAAATGAGAATATATATATATATATATATATATATATATATATATTTATATGTATATATATATATACATATAAATATATATATAGGGGAAAGATCAAGTACAAAGTGTGCTTATTGTGCAAATATTTGTACGATGCACCTTGACTTATTTGCATTGCATATTGAGGTTCAAAGTATTGCACATTATAAAGTCATAAAAATAGCAGTTGCACATTAAGGTGCAACGAGTTGCACCCTAAAAAGTTGAGTTTTATTACAAAAATGCCACCTTGCCTTTATGTCCTTTGGATCAACTCATCGGACGGTCAAGATGAGTTTGTACTTTGTAAATTAAGAAGGCTTTGTATTTGATCTCTATTCTCTCTCTCTCTCTCTCTCTCTCTCTCTCTCTATATATATATATATATATATATATATATATATATATATATATATATATATAGAGAGAGAGAGAGAGAGAGAGAGAGAGAATTTGGATAAAATGAGAATACAATCTAAGGAGAGAAATATAAATGATTTGTGTTCCATTTGAGAATTGTGCATGTGTGAGGTGCTGTTCTGTTCATCTTATTCTTATTACTTATTGCTTATTTTTAATTTATTCAGATCAGATCAGAAAAATTCAGATCAGATCAGATCAGAAAGATTCAGATCATATCAGATCAGATCAGAAAGATTCAGATCAGATCAGAACCATTCAGATCAGATCAGATCAGATAATTTCAAAAATGATTTATCACTTTTATTTTTATAAAATAATAATAATAATAATACTAAAAATAATAATAATAACAATTATTATTATTTTGATTATTAAAATTATGATTATTATTGAGGTGATTATTATTATGATTATGATTATTATTATTATTATTATTATTATTATTACTACTTAATTTTATTATTATACAGAGTAATTATAATTATAATTACAATTATAATTATATAAATAATTATAATTAAAAATATAATTACAGTTATAATTATAGTTATAATAACTATAATCAGTGTAGTAGGTATAATTTTTCATAACTTTAATTATAATTATAATTATGATTATAATTATAATTAAATATTTTTAGAATTATGACTATAATTATAAATTATATTTAAATTATATTTATAATTACAATTATAATTATAATAATTATAATTATAAGTAAATAAATATTCAGATCAGATCAGAAAGATTCAGATCAGATCAGATCAGATCAGAAAAATTCAGATCAGATCAGATAAAAAAAAATTCAGATCAGAAACTTTCAGACCAGACGAAGAGAATAGCTTGTGAATGTGCACTTTATTTAGGGGGTGTTTGGAACGGATTCTGCTTCTGCTTCTTTTTTAAAGGTAGAAGCAGAATCAGAATCAGTTTTCAGAAGTTGGTACCTCCCGCTTCTAAAAAACTGATTTTGAGAGTAAATTAGAGCTCCAGAAGTGCTTCTGGAATTTCAGCCAAACACTCCAGCTTCTGCTCCTGCTCCTACTCCCTGAAGCAGCAGAATCAATTTTGAGAATCAGATCCAAACACCCCTTAGTTGTACTTATCGTTCAAATTTTAGTTAATCTACTTGCTTTCAACCGTAGTGTTTTCCCTCTTATGGTTCGTTATATAATTTTAGGCTGAAAAATTACAATTATGGTTTATCGAACAAGTACAAAATTGTTTGTCATACAATTTAGGTTGTAAATTTTAAAATCAATTCGCTAGCATTAAAATGTGAAATTTTCAAACAAATGAAAAGGTGACAATTTCAATTTGAGCTTCCAAAAATTTAAAAGATTCTTTTTATTTTCATGATTTCATCTCAATCTTCAAACCGATTGAGAATAAGTTATTTCTTTTAAAAGATGTTTTCATCTGTCATACATTTATTACACCTATTTCTGAAGGCACATTAGTAAAAACTATTGATTATCTAATGAGGATTATGATCTGCGTGTAATTTCCGTTTGTATTTGTACGTTTTTAATTAGTTTTGTGATTCGCTAGTTTGCAAATTACACACTTTTGGTGTAATGCTTTGTTTTATTTAAATTGGTGTAAATTGTTTAGATTAAGATTTTTCTGAGCATAGGACAGGTTGAATGCATTCAAAGGATCAAGAAATGGACCCCAAAGACCAAAAGATGTGCAAGAGAACAAGATCAAAAATTCATTTGGAAAAAAGTCCATATACCCGGTCGGGTATATGCAATACCCGATCGGGTATTGGTCTGATTTCATTGTCAAAATCAAATCCGGGAAACAAAGGATCGTGGGAGCAAAATATTTGAAGATCCGGTCTCATACCCAATCGGGTAGACCGACACACCCAGTCGGGTATGAGTTGATTTTTTCACTCTCCCCTAAACTGCTGAGTAACCGATCGGGTACCTTAAATACCCGGTCGGGTATATGATCCCGCCACCTCCATTTCTCTATAAATACACCCCTTTTCCTTCACATTAAATCATTCCTTCTTCCATACTCTTAAGCTCAATTTAGAATAACATTTCTTTATATTTTTCTAGCATGTTTTGTCTCCAAATGAGGAGCTAAACTCTCATTAAAGTTGTGACTTATTTTCTTAACTTCTTCTCTTGATTATTCCTTCTTCCCTTAATCTCATTCTATATTAATGTTGGAGGGTTGCTAAGTGATGATTAGTTAACGTTCCGACATTAATTATTACTAGAAACGATCAACGAAACGATGGTTAATCGTTGATGGTTTCACAAGCAACTTCGGTTTATTAATGCACGGTCGTGGTTAATAAACTTAAGAGGGATTAATTCTGTTGGTTAAACCGAAACCGTTGTGTTGAGGTTACCAATCTCAATTTATTTCATCAAGGAGTTTAAGAGATTAAATGCTACTATATAATCGGTATACAGCGTTGTTCTATATTTGATTAAATAGTAAGGGTTGTTAATGAACAGTCGTTGTTAATAACAACCCTCGATGAATTGGAGATACTCCTCGATTAAGTGTTTCAGAGGGGATAAGTTATAGATATAACAATGATCGACTAAAATATATCAACAAGTGAAAAGTAGCAAGATCAAGTCCTTTTTATTCTTGAATTAAATCTCATATAAGTCGTTCATCTTCGTGTTTAATTAAATTAAATCACTCAATCCCAAAAGCCCTCTTTATTTACTAGTTTTATTAAAAAAAAGAATTGTTCCTTTTACTGTGGATACGAACTCTACTTCACCTATACTATGTATAAGTGTTAGTATCGATTTATTTTGATGCGCCGTGACAAACTGCTCGTCAAATTTGGCGCCGTTGCATCCACATGCATGCACCGGATCCTACTTGAAGATGAAGCCAAAGCGGTGAGGCAACCACAACGAAGATTGAATCCACCCATGATGGAGGTGGTGAAACAACATGTGATAAAATTGCTTCAAATGGGAATCATCTTTCCCATTTCCGATAGAAAATGGGTGAGTCCAACCCAAGTGGTGCCAAAGAAGACCGGAGTGACGGTCATTGAGAACAAAGATGGCGAGCTGGTGCCCACCCGTGTTCAAAACGGGTGGCGAGTGTGCATTGACTACCGAAGGCTCAATTCGGTAACTAGAAAAGACTTCTTTCCATTTCCCTTCATTGATTAAATGCTAGAGAGGCTAGCCAGGCTCAAGTTCTATTGTTTTCTCGATGGTTACTCCGTGTATTTCCAAATACCAATCGCCCCGGAGGACCAAGAGAAAACGACCTTCACATTTCCATTTGACACTTTTGCCTACCGCCGAATGCCCTATGGTTATGCAACGCACTAGGCACCTTTCAAAGGTGTATGATGAGCATCTTTTCCGAATCCATGGAGGTCTTTATTGATGATTTCACAATCCATGGAGACTCTTTTGACACTCGCCTCTATCATCTCACTCTTGTGCTCAAAAGTTTTATTGAATCCAACCTTGTTCTAAATTCTGAAAAATGCCACTTTATGGTGGAACAAGGGATTGTTCTTGGGCATGTGATCTCATCAAAGGGGATTGAAGTGGACAAAGCTAAAATTGATGTGATTCAAACGCTCCCGTACCCCACAAATGTACAGGACATCCGCTCTTTCCTCAGTCACGTCGGATTCTATAGAACGTTCATCAAAGACTTCTCCAAAATTTCATCTCCCCTATGCAAACTTTTGCAAAAGGAGGTGGAATTTGATCTCAATGATGAATGCAAGGAAGCTTTTGACACTTTGAAAGCAAGGTTGGTGACCGCCCCAATTATACAAGCTCCCGATTGGTCTCTTCCTTTTGAGATCATGTGTGATGCAAGTGACTATGAGGTAGGGGCTGTTCTAGGCCAAAAGATCAGGAGGGCTGCTCATGTTATTTACTACGCCTCCTCAACTCTCAATGAAGCTCATAAGAACTACTCCACCACCGAGAAGGAAATGCTAGCGGTAGTCTTTGCTTTGGAGAAATTTCGTTCCTACCTTCTTGGAACGAAAGTCATTGTTTACACCGACCATGTCGCCCTCTGATTCCTTATGACGAAGAAAGAAGCCAAACAAAGGCTCATTCGATGGGTCCTTCTATTGAGTGAGTTCGACGTGGAGATAAAAGATAAGAAAGGAGCGGAGAACTTGGTGGCCAATCATTTAAGCCGCCTCATTCCTCACAAAGACATTGAAGACCTCCACACAAATATCATAAAAGGCGAATTCCTGGATGAAACTCTCGTCTCCATCAAAGTCATACAACCATGGTACACAAGCATTGTAAATTTTCTTGTTTCCAGCAAATTTCCTCCAAAACTCTCAAAATCTCAAAAATAAAAAATAAAAATGGATTCAAGACTCTATGTGTGGGATGACCCTATTTGTGGAAACATTGTAAGGATCAAATAATCCGAAGATGCATCCCCGAATCTGAGATAGATCACATAATAGAGTTTTGCCATTCTTATGCTTGTGGAGGACATTGTGGCCCAAAACGGACGACAATGAAGATACTTGAGAGTGGTTTTTGGTGGCCGAGTCTTTTCCGTGATGCAAATGATTTTTGTCGAGCTTGTGACAATCGCCAAAGAGCGGGGAATATTTCAAGGAGGAACGAGATGCTCCAAAACCCCATGCTTTTGTGTGAAATTTTCGATGCATAAGGTATTGACTTCATGGGACCTTTTCCAAACTCTCAAGGAAACATCTATATCCTTCTTGCGGTGGATTACGTCTCGAAATGGGTAGAGGCAAAAGCCACCAAAACTGAAGATGCCAAGGTGGTGGCTAGCTTTCTCGAATCACACATATTTTCAAGGTTCGGCATTCCCCGAATTTTAATAAGCGATCGAGGAACACATTTTTGTAATAAAATTGTGGGATCCCTCCTATAGAAATATGGTGTGACTCATAAAATCTCCACAGCATACCACCCTCAAACGAACGGCCAAGTGGAGGCCTCAAATAGGGAATTAAAATCTATACTCCAGAAAACAGTGAACCCGAACCGCAAGGACTGGAGTATACGCATTGATGATGCATTATGGGCATACCGAATTGCCTACAAAACTCCAATCGGTATGTCCCCTTATAGACTTGTGTTTGGCAAAGTGTGTTATCTTCCAGTAGAGCTAGAACACAAGTCATATTAGGCGGTGTCATCATTTTTCATAAGGGCCCCACACCACAAATTGATTTGGCTATGATACCATGTTAAGATCCGAGTTGCATCCTAAAAGGTCAACCTGATAGGAGGAGTAACTCAAATCTTAATACAATGTTTAATTCTTTCAGAGATCTGGTGTCGGACTTTGACAAAAACTTGTGTAAAAAAGCTATTTATCATACATAAAATCGTAAATACTCTCTCAGTTTTAGTTTGTTTGACACACTTTCCTTTTTTCTGTGTTTCAAAATGAATCCCACACTTCTTTATTTCTTTATTGGTAAATAAATCCTTACCAAAACAATGTCAACCAGTGTCAAACAGTGTTCAAACAGTGTCAAAACAGTAAAATTTACCCCCTTCAATAATTTTTTTCTTAATTCTTGACAAGTCAAACTGTGTCAAAGAAATAGAAACGGGGGAGTATTATGTTTTGTTTAGGATAAAGAATTAATTTTTGAATTATATTAGAGTATTTGTCTATCATTAGGGTTCTAAAGCCACGAAAAGATTGTTTATATAACCAAAGTATGTATGTGATTATTTACTTTTAGAATATTAGGAAGTTGTGGTCAACCGGCCACTGGCGGTGGACAGCCGTGGTCACTGACCGCCAGTTGTCACTGCTTGGTGGTCACTAACATTGGGTGAGGGCTACGTATACATACAAGAAAATTCTAATTAAAAGTCGTTCTATCTTTATTGAGAACTTTGCTTTTAAATTAGTACGTAATATTGATGTAAAAAAACTTCCGATTTCTCACATCATGTTATAGACATGTTAATTTAGGATAAAAAACTTGCTACCAGTCTACTACCACCTTAATTATTAGTCCTAACTAACTCTTTCTTACCGCATCCATAAAAGTAAGATACTCCACCCACATATTTTCATAATTAACACAAAGGAAGACTGGAGGAATGCCAATGCGAACCAACAAATTGAAAAATATGTTAAAAATGATTGTGCTTGCTAAAATAACTGAAAAGTCAATAGACGTTAAAAACTTAAAATGAGAAATGCTTTAGTGAGTAAAAAAATATGTTAAAATGATTGTGCTTGCTAAAATAACACTCAATAGACGTACTTGTCAACAGAACGAATTTATGTCTGTTGAAAAAATAATTCACGACGGAATTCGACCGGAACCTATTAGTTGCTAAGGGCTTCTTTGCAATCAATTAAAAAAATGATTTTGACTTTTTTTAAAGAAGAAAGCACTTATTTTATCAAACACTATCAATTTTTACTTTCTCAGTTTTTCGTGTAGAATCTACTTTTTACTTTTTCTATTACACAAAAAGCACTTATTTTACCAAACATTACCAACTTTTACTACTAATCACTTTTTCTCAAAAAGTGCTTTTATTTAAGCACAAGTGGTTACAAACAGAGCCTAAACGTACGTTGATTGGAACATCTAGCTATTTAACTACTAACTTTCCAACTTTTCTTTGGAGTTAGGGAAAGAATGTTTGGTAAACGACTTGTCACACATTCTATGGTACTCATAAGGTATCATACATTTATCCACATAGACCAATGAGAATGTAACAGTTGAATTATTTAAATCTAAATTAAAAATGAAAAAGTTACTTACTCATTGGTCTTAGAAAGGCACCGGAGTTGTCACCTTTTAACTTACTTTGGCAGTTTGACGTAGGGCTGGGACTTTGGAACCAAGAACCGGAGAACCGAACCGGACCGAACCGTTATGACCCGGTTCGGTTCGGTTCCAACATTTATCAGTTATTTGTTAACGGTTCGGTTCCTATTTTTTATTAACGGTTCGGTTCTCGGTTCCTGAAAAAAATATGTACCAAGAACCGTTAAGGAACCGTTATATATAATAATTAAAATTATATACATATTCTTAGGAGTATATATATTTTAATGCATATTTACTTACTTATTTTTATATTACATTCATTGTTTTAGTTTTGTTATTTAAGTATTTAAAACTATTATTCAATTCAACCGGTTCTCTTAGACTTCTTAGGCCTCTCATTAGGTCCAAACTCCAGCGGGTCGGAACTCGAAAGGTCCAAACTATTTAAAATTATTAGTTCTCCTTAACTGGTTCAACATATTTGTATTGTAATTTCCAACGTTGAATGTATTTTTGCCAAAAATTTAGTTGTAATTTGTAAGAATTTTTTCAAAAACTAGGAACCGTTAAATGACAAGAACCGAACTGTTAAGAACGGTTCGGTTCCTTATCGGTTCTATAAAATAATTTATAAGAACCGAACCGTTAGTAAAATTTCATATTTTCAAACGGTCCCACATATTTAATATTTTGCCTAGGAACCGAACCGGTCCCAGGCCTAGTTTGACGGTGTCAAACAATTATTTTAGGTGTTTGACAGACGACTTTTGATTTAGCTTTTGTAATGAAAAAATCATTCTGAGTAGTTTTTTGTCAATTGTTTTTTGATACGGAGTATTATAATTCAAAAAATCTAATATACACTCCAATTTTAACATGTTCCTTATTTATTTAATAACTAATCAAAAGAAAAGAAATAAAATGAAAATAACTATGAAAGTTTAATAACACCAGTAAGAAATATCACTATGCATCAATATTGCTATTTTATAATACTATATGTTTTAAAAACTACTAAAAATAGTCGTATTAAAATATATAGTATTGAAAATATTAATACTAAAAATACATGAATTTGTGTATAAATAATAGTAAAAAATAATACTACATCCGTCTCATTTTATGTGTCTCCTTTTGTTTGGCACAATTTTTAATAAAGTGGTTGAAAACGTAAAAGTTACGTTGTAGTTGAGATTTTGGTATAGTAAAGTGAAATGTTGTGAACCACATATTTCTTTCCAAAAAGGGAAAGATGACTTATTTTGAGACAACTTAGAAAGAAAAGTAAGACGGGTAAAATAGGACAGAGAGAGTACTATTTTGAAAAAGTATTCCGAGTCGGGTAATATTCAATTATTATTTCTTAGTATTTCAGGTAATATAATGAAAAATTGGCTAACAACCACCGCTGATTACCAAACACCCTCATAGTGATTACCAACGGATATTTCTGTCAGACCACGAACTTTAATTTAAAATTCAACACTTGTTTTATTTTTCAATGGGAATTTTCATCCGAAACAGGGGCGGATCCCGAATGTTACTACAGAGTAAGGGGGTGTTTGGATCTGATTCTCAAAACTCATTCTGCTCCTTCAAGGAGCAGAAGCAGAAGCTGGAGTGTTTGGGTGAAATTCCGGCCAGAAGCACTTCTGGTGCTCTAATTTACTCCCAAAATCAGATTTTTTAGAAGCTGGGGGATACCAATTTCTGAAAACTGATTCTGATTCTGCTTCTGCTTTAATAAAGAAGCAGAAACAGAAACAGTTCCAAACACCCTCTAAGTAGGCAGATGAAGACACATACTACCTATATAGGTGTTTGGTAATCAGCGGTGGTTGTTAGCCAATTTTACTTTGTGTTCCTCTAAGGGTCATCCGGAAGCAGTCTCTTTGTGCTTTAGTACAGGGAGTGTTTGCGGCACTGGGGTAATGATAATGATGATGATATGTTTAAGATTCTCCATTGCAGTTGTATTTAGCTAATGATACACATTTTTTGTTATAATAATGCACGGAGGTTTTTGAAATGATGCATAACACCATCACAAGCCATATGTGATTACACTTAGATAGACATGGTAGCGACGGTGATAAGTTCATATTTCAAGACGCATTTGATGAGTGTTGAGATTGAGTTTTTTCACTTTTTCTAATTTATTTGCGTCACAAAGTGTTTATTTAGCTCAAGTCACGGTTTACCGGGTTTGGTTTGCATTCGTTGAAGAAATTAAAAGGAGGAATTTGGACCCGCCATCGGCGTTTGAGATCAAGTTGAGGAGATCCGGGATGTGTTCGAGAGATAGCGAGACGCATCGGAGGTCCACGGGATGATTTAGAGGCATGATTCGAGGCTTGGAAGGTTAAAGATTGAAGATAGGATCAATCGGGAGCAAACGGGGAATAAAATAGCAAGAAAACGGTTCTAGAGTAATCCGCAACCCCCGTGGGTCAGTACCGCATGCCTCGCGGGTGAATCTGAGGGCTAGAAGTCAAGACGTCCGAACCGCACGCCCCGCGGTCCAGAACGCCCCTCAGAAGTACCCGCACGGTTGTATCGTGCGGGAGAGCGAAAGTCGGAGCACGCTAAGTTAGTTCGCGCGGCCGCACGGTACGCCGCACGCCGTGCGGGTGACCGTGTGTTCGTGCGGGTGACCGTGCGTTCGTGCGGTTCGTCTTGTTTACGAGTTTTTCTATTTAAATGCCCCAATTTGTCCATTTTTGGGGGATGAGCTTAGAGAGATAAACTCTAGGTCGATTTTGGAGAGCTTTTCAAGTCTTGGATTGCCAAGATTTGGGGATTCTTTGTAAGTTTAATCTTTTTAATTAATGACAATTAATTCTTTCTTTCCCAATTCTATTGATTCTTCAATTATAAATTGTGAGTAGTTTTAATTAGGAATTTGGGATTGATGAAGGGGTTATTCATGATGTATAGCTAGTTTATTGATGGTTTAAATTGCATGAATCTTTATATAAATTGTGTATGTATGATTTAATTGATATCTCTTGTCACCTAGAATGGCCACTAGAATTACAATTGCATGTAGAATAAATTAAGAGAGATCTAATTTATTCTAGGACACTTTCACACACACTTAATCGTTCGCTAAGAGATTAGTAACGATTAAGGGGTCGTACGCTCACTCGTTCCCTAAATTATTGTACTCTACGCCACGAGAGCGGTTAGAACTTAGTATTGATTAGCGTTGCTCAATTAAATAATTTTCATGTGATTAAGCCTGATCTGCCAGAAATCTGAGTACCCCGGAATCAATCCCTGTTCTCTTCGTCATAAATTGGAGAGAACTCATTTAGTTGAATCGTTTAGTTGCATTTTAATTTTCCCCAAACCAATCAATCTCGCATAATTGCATTTTATTTAATTTATTTTTATCGCTAAATTTAATTAATACTTAATTCCCTTTTTCGTCCCTGTGGAGACGATACTCGTACTTCTACTCTCTAAAATCTATTTTAAGTGCGACAAAACTCACATCAGACGACAGAAAGGAAGATTAAATTCGGTGGCACGCACGGGATAAAGTGAGAGGTGGTTTCGCAAAGGAGAGTTTCTTTGCGACTGCCCCAAGTACAAAAAGAGCCCGCTTTGGCGATGTCATGATTACTCATGACAAGATCAACCGTTGTTATACGGATTGACATGATGGCGGTCAGGGGCAGAGCTAGGGGAGGGCCAACTCTGGTCTTGGCCTAGCCCAAATTTTAAAAATGTCTACATTTTAGTGTAAAAAATTCTGTGTATAGTTGCATGGGAGCCTATAACGTGCATGGGAGCACAAACTTTTGTATTGCTCATGTATAGTTGCAATATGTTTACGCCCAAAATGATTTGTAAAGAAAGTTATAAAATGAATGGATTTAGTGAGATGTTGAACAGGATCCCATTAAAAATTAATGTAAAAATAATCATCATAAAGGGTAAAACTAATCCAAATATCACCATAATTAAAGATAGGTAAAACTAATCCCTCAACTATCTATACGGAGATCAGATACCACAAAAACAAATGGAAAAAGGGTCAAATAGGACAAATTATACCGTGGGATCGGTGCACCATGAGCATGGTGTACCGATCCCTAAACGGTGTCGTTTAATTAAAAAAAACTATGTTATGCTTCACAGAAGTCCTGCACGCAGCCGCCGAGCGTCAAATTGGATCCGGCCAACACAAACCAAAGCGATCCTATTTAGCTTTGGCTGATTGCAACGATCTCATCCAGCGATCAAATAATCACGTGTGTGAATGGATGCTTTGGCTTTGGCTTGGCCACTTCCGTTCCTTCCACTGATATCCAACCCTATTGGCATTAATGGATGCATCCACAAATATTAGAGATGAAGAACTGAAGAAGCTTCGGATTACATATTTGTGATGGATGTTCTTGTTGGCTGATTAGAAATCTTCACACACACACACATTACAGACTTACAGTTTAAGGACTTTAAACAATTTATATTTTGATTGGCCAGATTACATCTGAAAATACATGTACTTACATCAGGATTTGTCTAAAGTTACATGTCTATTAGCGTGAGTTACATGTCAACTTTCTTCAACAAGTTACATCATACTTGCACGTGATTTACACTTTATACTATACGAGTTACATCGCAATATAATGCGAGTTACACAACACAATAAACCCTTGATATTCAAAGAAAAATTATTTTTATAAAAAAATCATTTTTTATAGCCACGAGTTACATTTTCCATAAAACTAGTTACATACCAAAATAAACTCCACCTTTTGAAACAAAAATTTCATTTTTTTTGCAAAAAAAAGTGGTTTTTGACAAAAAAGATATTAAAAAAAATATTTTTATGGCCTTAATATTAAAAACAAAACATATTCACTATTTGCGTAAAGTAATTGAGCAATTAGACTCCTTGTTTTCATTGTTTACATTGAAATCAATGTTGTATTTCTTATACTCCGTATTACACAAGTTACATTTCGATTTACCTGCAGTTATACATTTTCCCAACGTGAGTTACATTTCTTTACACGTGTGTTACACCGCCCTGCTGCTGGGACAAGAAAAAAAAGTTATTTTTCACGCGCGTGAACAGTAACACGCGAATTTGCCTTTGGGAGCATCATCCTCATCGTGGGTTGCTCCCACGGTATAACAACTCGTCAAATAGGCCCTCCTACTATTCCAAAACTGTCACATAAACCTTCCAACTAAAAAGAGGGTCACATTAACACGTCTACAATTTTAAACAATCAAAAGAGTCCAGATGACCAAAACCCAACCTCTAAATACCGATGGAATTTGACGTGGACAAGTACTTTTGTAAAATCTGGATTTTTTTCCATCTCATACCAATTGCATCATATCCCCCAAAGAATCACGTTTAATGTCTGGCTATGAAATTTCAAACCATCCATGGAGAAGAGGAGTGCATCTATTGAATTCGCATTTTAGAATTTTGCCGAAGACCCAAACCAACTGGCCATCTATCTAAAGCTCAAGTAAGTTCATCCTCTTTCCAATCTTTCAGATTTAGGGTTCTAAATCAAGTAAGTCTTCTCCATTGAGGTGTTCAAACTGTAGAACGTGCTGAAATGTCTTATGCCTTATGCGGCTCAAATAGTAAGGTCACTCCGGCTCTCGATTAGGAACAAGTTGTGTACTGTAAATGCAGGTTGAAATCTCCTTTGTGCGTAACAAGAGGATCCGGTCGCCAGATCTTTGGTTGCCCGGGATGGAAGGTAATTCGAGCTTATGAAGTTAGGGTTTTGGATTTATTTTTTCTAATTGGAAGATTATTTAGTATGATATTAGTATTTAAAAATGAATTAATAGTTCTATGATTTTCTGGAAACAATGATTTTTCCACTCGAAATTAATTCTAAATTGATGCATGTATGAGCTGGGTGTGGTTTCTTTGCTTGGAAAGAAGACATTAAAATCCCAGAAAGAGAACATGTTACACCATGGGTTGAGGGGGTCAAAACACAGATGTATGACTTGAGAGAAGAGGTCATATATGGTCGTGGTGAAGTAGGTCATTTAAAAGTGTTGGTGCATTCTGGAATTGAGGAAATCAAGATTGTGAAGTGTATCTTAATAACAATTGTTGTAGCAATGTGTTTCTTTCACTAGTAGATGAGAGAAACTAAGTCATTTTTTTATAAGGGGGTTGACTAGCAATGTAGCAACAGTTTAACACTACCTAGGTGCTCTGGTGCCCTTGTATTTTCAGATTTTTGTGGTTTCAAGTGTTTGTAGTTTAACATGTAATGTCTGGGAAGTGCATTAGATGTATTAAACATGTCGTTGTTATGAAACTGAATGTATTTCACAAGTTGTATGGAATTGAAAACGTGTTTATGTAATGTATATTTCCCTATGTGTATGAATGATAGATTAGTTTGGTTGCACAAACTGTTGGTGCACAAAACTGAAAGAGAGTTGAACATGCAGCCATATTACTGCACAAAAGTGTAGGAATTGATAACCATTTTGCCAACCTTAAAATAATACAGATGCAAGCAGTGGACAGAACTTAAAACAACTTAAATGCTCACAGAATAAAGTCACTGAAACACACTAATACCCCTACCTAGCAAAACTTAAAGCTATTGTCACCTCTTCTTAAAGTTATTGAAGCATTTCTTTTAAAAGAAGTGCACATGATACAAGCTACTGCTGCATTTTGTTAGCCCAAACTTAAAGTTACTGCTGCACTTCTTTTCAATAGCAGTAACCTCTAAAAACCCAGCAAAAACAATATACTCCAAAGCCATCACTTAATTGACATGATACTGGAGCCTGATAGCAATAATTGTACGGTTAACATCCCTGAAAGCTCAAGGCATGAACTGACAGTACACAAACGAAGCTTTATAACAAAAGAGGAGCACCCATACAATAGTTATTTGAGACTACACAAATGGACCTTTATATCTAGCCTCTAGCTAAGCAACATGTCAGGACATACACACTAGTTATTTGAGATTTTATCACTTTATAACACAAGAGTAGCACCCATACATACACACTAGCATGGTTCTCTATATACTATGCTAGTGACACATCGAAAAAATGGTGCATTAAGAAATGTGGGGCTGAAAAATGAGTAATGTGGGGCTGCAAAAACGATTCAAATCTTCTATAGCATTAGAAAAGTGAAGTCAAATAGCAAAACATGCCATTACATTCAACTTCGAGTACACATATTCACCCACATAACCATAACATTAAAACGGCAAAAGGACCATTACATTCAACTTGCAATACACATAACCATAAACATAATCATGAACAATATACAAACATTACAAAACAAAATGGGTCCCATCCCTATAACACTTCCCAGTTCACATAAGGGGTTACAAAACAAAAGGGGTTACATCCCTATATCACTTCCCAGTGAACAAAAGGGGTACAAAACAAAAGGGGTTCCACTTTAACGGTTCACTTCTCCTTTCACTTCTTCAGT
Organism: Cuscuta epithymum; assembly: GCA_945859915.1. Taxonomy (NCBI): domain Eukaryota; kingdom Viridiplantae; phylum Streptophyta; class Magnoliopsida; order Solanales; family Convolvulaceae; genus Cuscuta; species Cuscuta epithymum. Next base: position 1,359,324 of record CAMAPF010000958.1, read on the forward strand.
CTAGTACTTCCGTGGTTAGAGCACTTGCACACTTTGAAGTCCAGACTACAAAAAAAAATTATCATTTACGGAGTATAATGTACTTATATATAGCAATTAATGTCATGTAAGAAGATTAAATAAAAACATACATCTACAATAGTTTCTCCTGTTTCAGGTTCTACATAAATGCCAAAGCCCTTATGCGTTCTTCTTTTCTTTTCTACCATAGTCATGTATATGATTTTGTGAGCTCCAGGCTTTGAAACATATACATATGATGAATTGGGAAAACCATAAAATGACTTCAGAAAACCAATTAACATACTCCCTCTGTTTCCAAAAGAAAGTCACGGTTTGACTTCACGATTATTAAGGAAATAAATTGACTTTACTGTAGAAAACACTGTTTAGACACTGTTTGGCACTGTTTGGATACTGTTTGACACTGTTTGGCACTGTTTGGCACTTTTTGGAGTAGATTTCTTTGCCAAATAAGGAAATAAGGGAAGTGTGACTTTGTTTTTGAAACATCCCAAAAAGGAAAGTGTGAGGTTCTTTTAGAAACGGAGGGAGTATTACTTATTCTTTTGGCCGGAATTTTCACATACAAACTGAAACGATTAATAGCTTGACGATAAACCCATTTGCAGGAAAATACCCTTACTTGGAACTTAGAAGCAGTACGCGACGAGTGCACAAGAATTAGTTTGACCATGGAGATAGATGCGACCAGATCATTGTTAAATCCCTACAATTTTGTTATCCGCCATGCTTGCCTTTGATTGCGATTCAAAAATGAAACCCTAAGCGCCAATGATGTGCGAACAATTTGAACCATGGGACTTCAGAATCCACGTTGGAAAAAATATGCCATGTCGACACTCAAACAGGAAGCCCTTAGCAGATTGGGTTAAAATTAGCACACCTAAGCAACTAACCGGGATTTGCAGGTGCTTGGCCGGTCAAGTGACTTATTTGACTTTATTTAAAGAGTAAGTGTGCGGATATGACTTTTTTAAAAGTTCAGGGGGTTAAGTGATGGTTTGATAATAGTAGAAGGGTTTATTTGACCCTTTAGGAATCATTTTCTTGGCTACATAAATAGGTATGAAATTCAATTTTACCATTCATGCTCCGTATCAAAGATATCTACTATGCCCGAAATACTAAGAGTATCCATTGAATGAGGGTAAATACATCTTTCTCTAAATAAGATGTTCTAGCTATCTTTCGCTCATATTATGAGTTCCAAGCTAAAAGATGATGGGAACCCAAAACTGATTGAATTGATTGCTTCTTAGAATCATTAAGATAGTGCCTCAGGGATGTTGATGTTTCGAATGTGAAAACTATATATAATCCAAAGCATACATGAGCAAAATGGTTATAGTTCAAACTATTGATTGTGCATCGCTGCCATCCTCCAGGCTCCAAGTGTGTGACGCAACAATCCTCTAGTCCCGCAACAGTGTATCCTTCAGCAAGTCCGCCGCCTCCGCCGCCCTTTGCTAAGTTCACCACCGCCATCCTCCAACGAAGCAGCCATTCTCAAACAAATCCCCTGTAACCTCCATCGAGAATGCCACTTGATATGCATAATGACACAATAATGACAATTTCGTATAGAAACATACGTTCTCAATATGGTATTTCCAATTACTATAATGACATAAAAGTGACGTTTGTAAAAATAACCATAAAATAAGACATTCTTTGATTCAAAAAGTGACATTTTCCTGAGAATCATTAGTCGGGGCATTTTGAGATTCAAATTAATCAAAATTGATAAGAAGAAATTCAAGTTCAGATATATCTTCATTTGAAACTTTCAAATTCAAATTTTTATATAAAATCGGATTGATAAAAAAACAAAGAACCAGGAACAGAGCTACAAGAAGAAGGAGAAGAACATGAAGAGGAAGAAGTGTACTTGGATGAGCAGATGACTGCGATCGGTAGCGGATAAGTTGCGATTCAATGAGCAGGTGGTCGATGGTGGAGAAGGTGCGGCCAACCAATGGGAAAGTCACAGGGGAGAAGTCGATCAGGTGGTCGATAGAGAGAGAAGGTTGTAATAAGATAATCTGGAGTCCTATTTAGGAAATATAAAACTTGTAGTCCTCCATTGAAATTTTAACCATGTTATAATCTCATTTAGAACAATTCCTATAATAAAATTTATGACAAAATACCAAAAAAAATTGTATAAATTATGTGTATAAATACGTATCATTTTTCATATAAAGATTAGGAAAAATTGATATTATTAATTCAAACTATTCGCGGTCCACATTTAATAATCCCTATTATGGATTATCTCTCTATAGTCCCAACTTTAGTCCCTCTTTTCTTTAAATAGTCTCTTACATGTTTGCATAAAATAGGGAAAAGAGGCAAATAAGCCCTCGAATTAACCAAAAAAGTGCAAATCACCCCATATCCGGCCGTCGCCATTTGGATAGGTTCCCGGTGGAATTTTTTGATGAATTTTTTTAGCATCTTCTTTATTAAGTCTAGTTTACTCATACCAAATTTCAGCTAAAAATAAAAGCGGGAAGATAGTTAAATGATTTTCTGAAATATACTGCGCTGTTTAACAGCGCAATTATCTTCAAAAATTCATTTGACTGTCTTCCCGATTGATTTTTTATCTGAAATTTGGTATGGGTAAACTAGACTTAATGAAGAAGATGCTCAAAAAAATTCATCAAAGAATTCCACAGGGAACCTCCCCAAATGACGATTACTGAACAGAGCATCCTATATAAGGGGTGATTTGTATTTTTTGGTTGGTTCGAAAGCTTGTTTGACCCTTTTCCCCATAAAAATATGACTGGAAACACTAAACACGTGCATCTCACATGTTTCATTTAAGGTAGATGAAAAGACATCCTCCAAGTTTACTTCGGTGCTTTTCTTCGCTAGTCTATCTATGAATGTGCTAGCACCGGATTTTTATTTTCCATCTAAAGCTACCGAAATTCGCAAATTATACCGTGGGATCGGCCCACCATGCGGATGGTGTACCGATCCCAATACGACATCGTTTTGGGATAAAAAGAGAGGAAAGAACTCGCACCCCTCCTGTTTCCCACTGCTCTCGTTTTGTTAGAATAGGTTATCCATGTGCAGCGCCAAAGAGAGCAGGGAAGGTGAGCATCTCTGATAAATTCCGATTGAGCAATTGACGGCCAAATAGCTATTTTCCATGGTTGGATCTGCATCTTCCATAGCCATCTTTCATGGCCTGAATTTGAATGTCTTAATTAGTCCTAAGGTGATTCAACGAGACTGCAGTTTGTGGCTGCTGCACCAGAACGGAAATAGGCTTCCTTGAAATAACCAAGCTTCCTCCACCACGCACTATTCTGAAGCACCATAAATCCTTCAACTATTACCTTTTCCTATTGAAACAGAGTATATTAATTAGTACATCAGGATTATTGCAATGAATTATTTTTAGCTTTCTCAACTTACATCTTGTACACACCAAAGTTACATCTGGATTTGCCTAAAATTACATATCTATTAACGTGAGTTACATGTCAACTTTTCTCAACAAGTTACATCCTAGTTACACATGATTTACATTTTACATAATGTGAGTTACACCGCAATATAACGTGAGTTACACAACATAATAAGCCATTGTTATTCAAAGAATCAAAGAAAAAACATTAAAAAAAATCATTTTTATAGCCCTGATATTAAAAACAAAATATATGCACTATTTATGTAAAATAATTGGACAATTAGACTCCCTTTTTTCATTTAACATGAGTTACATTTCTGGGCACAAGTTACATTTGTTGTTAACTCAAATTACAATTATAACAACACGAGTTACATCTAATTATGCACAAGTTACATCATTCATGCTGTTGGGATGAAAATAAAAAATAAAGTTATTGTAAACGCGGGTCTGTTCACGCGAATTTAAAAAAAGTAGTACGAAACTACGTCGTTTTAGGTATGGGAGCACGGTGCTCACCGTGGGCGGATACCACGGTATACGAACTGATCGAAATTATGCCTACTAAACAACTTTGCACCAATCGATCAACGACGATTAAACACGAGAAATAGATCGAGCAATATTTGAAGTTTTGTCTCGTTCTCTGTCTTAATCTGAAGCTGCTTCAAACGATCTTGAAATCGTCAATTCCCTTTGTTTTGAAAATAAAAATCACTCTACGGACCATCGAAATAAGACGACTCTGATCTTTAATCAACACATTTGTTTATCTGATTTTTTTCACCTAAAAATCAATAGAGAAATTTCTGAGAAATTCTTTTAGTGCAAGAAGAGTTTGTTGTAAACTTCGCCCAGAGTTCTCCAATAATTTTCAATCTCCCAGGACGACCTTCCACTATTCCGCATCAATGAGATGTTTAATTACACAAAAGAAGATGAAGAAATATTGACTGATGTGCATCTCCTGCTCTCTAATTTATCTTCAATTTCTCTAGCTGCGAGGGAGGCGAGAGATGGGTGGGAAGAAAACCAATTGTTTAACTCCAGTGGGCCTGGTGGGATTTGTGGGATATGGGGATGGTTTAGTCTCGTTTCTTGGTTTGCTTCGTTGTTTTGTTGCTGTTTCTCCGGTCGATTGTGTTCCGAGTGTTTGGTCCGGCTGTTTTGGCCAAGATTTGTTTTTACTTCGTTGTTTGATTAGTTGTTTGCACGAGATTGGTTTACTTCGTTATTTGCTTGTTATTGGCTGGCCGGGGATTCGAGGAATTTGCTCCGGCCGAGGCAGAGAGTTTGAGCATGGCGGCAATCAACAAGGCGCAAAAGCAAGACATGTTGGATGATTTGGAACAGGTTTATAGCATCTGAGTATGTATTTTACTATGCTTCAGTTTTTATTTGATTTGTCCCTTCGAGGGTTATGGTTTTGGTCCCACTCCTTTGATCGAAAATTCTGTCCGCTTCATGTGAGCGCAAGATATCTTCTATTCTTAGCAATGTCTAGAGATTGTGTGTTCCTCGTCGGTGTAACCGATCGAGTGGTGAATTTGCATTATTTGTGGTTGGCAAGGCTGATTCAGCCTAGTTGTTATGAAGCTTCAATTACCCGTCCACCTCCTGAACCACCGCCTCACTCCGGGAGAAAATTAGCAATCAATTAGATCTCCTTTTCGGTGGCTGGTCAAACCGATGATTCTGTCCTTATTAATTGTTATTTTTGCTTTGGTATTTGTTTCTGGGTTTCTGTTCCAGTTTGTAAGATGTTGATTTTGGATATGGGGGTTGAGAGGAATATGGTAACCGTTTTTGGCTTTTTGTTTCCCGGTTATGGATCAGTGAATTTTATTGTTACGGCAATTAATTTCGAGTCTGGTTCGAGAGATAACGGTTATCAGTTTTCTTTTTTTCATTTGCCTCATACTCTGGATTATTGGTTATTAATCTATGCCGAATTCATTCAAAAAAAAGGTGATAAGAGTTGGGACCGTAGGGAAATAATTCATAGTAGGGATTATTAAATGCGGACCACAAATAGTTATGATTAATAATACCAATTTTTTCTAAAAAAAAAATATAATCATTTTTGACACTCTATATTTTATTCCTATTTGAGGGATTAGCTCTTTATAATACGGAGTATCTTGGAAGCATAGAATAAGCAATTCCCTACATTGCTAGATTGCCTATATGCATTGAAAATGGGTTAATTCTCTTAATAGGAGTAAAACATTAAGAAAGTTCACAAATAGGAGTTTAATGTTTTTTAATCTCTAATAGGAGTAGAAATTATATGACTTGACCATTCTACCCTTAATGAAGTGTCAGTTATGTTTACATTTATACGGAGTATTGAAAAACAAATACATCAAATAAAAACATTCACAACTAGGCATCCTGTTTGCTGCCGCACTGGCCTCCACCTCCTGCGCCGGTGCCGGCGCCACCCTTTGGCGGCGCCACCGCAGCTCCCCGCCAGCGCCGCCTCCGGCCACTGACGTCTCCGGAAACAACCTTTTCCATGCATATAGGCAATCTAGCAATTTAGGGAATTGCTTATTGGAAATTAAGTTGATTGCTGAAGTAGGGAATTGCTTATTTCAATTTTCCATGCTCGTTGCCTACATTCCAATAATACTTATTGGAAATTAAGTTGATTGCTGATGCTCTTGCTATGATTATTTCACCCGTTAGTAACCGTGATTTGATGGAGTATGCTATTTTGGGATTGGGTCGTGAATTTGAACACCTTATCACAACTATATCCTATTTTCCCGAGAATGCTACACTTGATTCTCTGTGCCCGATCCTTCAAGCACAGGAGAACCGGTCTACTACCCATACCTCTCAGGACCAATCCACTATCCACCAGGCATTCGTGGCAGGACAAGCTGCCCCAGGCCGAGGGCCTGCTCCTCGCGCACCCGGCGGGTATGGTGCAGGCGGCCCTAGGGCCCATGGCGGACGCGGCAACCATGGTGGCCGAAATCGTGGTGTCCGTGGACGGGGAGGACGTGGACAACATCAGTACTATCAGCAACAGTTTGGAGGATATCCGACGTATGGTGTTCCCTATGGCCAGCCGGCACCTCCACGTGGACATCCATATCCTGGTGGCGCAGGTTCGGTATTTAGTAATGTCAGTTCTGGTTATGGTTTTACTAATCACTTTTCTACTTGTGGTACTTATAATGTTAGTGCAGGTTTTCCGTCTGTTGAGAATTCCTATCCCTCTCTTGCTCCGCTAATTGTCTGTCAGCTTTGCTTCTCTCCAGGTCACTCTGCCATCAACTGCTCTCGTTTCACTTCACATAATACTCCAACTCTTGCGGCACTTCCCACTGGTGAGACACATGATTCGGTCTGGTATCCTGATTCTGGGGCTTCCGCACACATGACTCCAAATGAAGGTATTTTATCTTCTAAATTTACTTATACTGGCCCGAATCAAGTTTGTGTTGCTAATGGTACTAAATTACCTATTTCTCATATTGGTCACGTTAAATTAACCACATCTGGCCGTCCGCTACATTTAAACTCTGTTTATCATGTCCCACATATCAAATATAATTTACTATCAATACAAAAGTTGTGTGCGGACAATGCGTGTGAAGTGATTTTTAATAAAAATTCTTTTTCTGTTAAGGACAATCAAACAGGGGAGCTTCTTCTTCAGGACACTAATAAAGATCATGTCTACCCTTTTATTGCCCTTCAAGCCCGAAAATATTTCAATTTTCAATGCATATAGGCAATCTAGCAATGTAGGGAATTGCTTATTCTATGCTTCCAAGATACTCCGTATTATAAAGAGCTAATCCCTCAAATAGGAATAAAATATAGAGTGTCAAAAATGATTATATTTTTTTTTAGAAAAAATTGGTATTATTAATCATAACTATTTGTGGTCCGCATTTAATAATCCCTACTATGAATTATTTCCCTACGGTCCCAACTCTTATCACCTTTTTTTTGAATGAATTCGGCATAGATTAATAACCAATAATCCAGAGTATGAGGCAAATGAAAAAAAGAAAACTGATAACCGTTATCTCTCGAACCAGACTCGAAATTAATTGCCGTAACAATAAAATTCACTGATCCATAACCGGGAAACAAAAAGCCAAAAACGGTTACCATATTCCTCTCAACCCCCATATCCAAAATCAACATCTTACAAACTGGAACAGAAACCCAGAAACAAATACCAAAGCAAAAATAACAATTAATAAGGACAGAATCATCGGTTTGACCAGCCACCGAAAAGGAGATCTAATTGATTGCTAATTTTCTCCCGGAGTGAGGCGGTGGTTCAGGAGGTGGACGGGTAATTGAAGCTTCATAACAACTAGGCTGAATCAGCCTTGCCAACCACAAATAATGCAAATTCACCACTCGATCGGTTACACCGATGAGGAACACACAATCTCTAGACATTGCTAAGAATAGAAGATATCTTGCGCTCACATGAAGCGGACAGAATTTTCGATCAAAGGAGTGGGACCAAAACCATAACCCTCGAAGGGACAAATCAAATAAAAACTGAAGCATAGTAAAATACATACTCAGATGCTATAAACCTGTTCCAAATCATCCAACCTGTCTTGCTTTTGCGCCTTGTTGATTGCCGCCATGCTCAAACTCTCTGCCTCGGCCGGAGCAAATTCCTCGAATCCCCGGCCAGCCAATAACAAGCAAATAACGAAGTAAACCAATCTCGTGCAAACAACTAATCAAACAACGAAGTAAAAACAAATCTTGGCCAAAACAGCCGGACCAAACACTCGGAACACAATCGACCGGAGAAACAGCAACAAAACAACGAAGCAAACCAAGAAACGAGACTAAACCATCCCCATATCCCACCTAGGGGTGGGCAAAAATACCGAAATATCGGTATACCGCACTTACCGTACCGAAAAATACCGGAAAATACCGAAATATTGGTATACCGTCATTTTCGGTACGGTATCATACCGTACCGATCTATTTCGGTTCGGTAACGGTAAATGTTTTCAAATACCGCGGTATACCGGTATAATACCGTACCGACTCCCTACCAACAATTACTTTTAATTCTAATACTTCCTCCGTTCTATAATTCTTGCAACATTGTGATTTTTACATTATTCACAGATCGTACTTTGACCATGATTTTCTACTAATATACATAATCAAATTATTACGTATAAAATGTTATTGAACTCTTATCAATGTGAATTTCCAAAATATCAACTTTTTATAATGTTTACTAATACATAATTAAATATAATTACAATAAAAGTTGTGCATTGGCAAACGTGAAAGTCAAACTGTTGCAAGAATTATAGAACGGAGGATAGTATATTGTAGAAATCCATTACAATTTTGAATCCCAAAATTAATACTTTTTTTTTCGAGGGACCAAAATTAATACTTAAGTTGGTTACAAATACAAAAATACAAAAATACAAAAATAAAGGCTCAATTTCTCAAACCCACTATAACCTTATAGGCTTCTACTACGCTAACCTTAATGACTAATGACTAATGTGCAAATGTCAAGAAACAAGTCCATCTTGTTCCAAGATCTTGCAAGTCGTGATGGTTGAGCCGCTAAGTAGCTGACAAGTGAAGAGAGATACACTTATGTGACAAGTGTATCTACATAGGGATTCCGCGAGTCGAGACACACAACTTTATCCGAAAGTCTTATTCAAATTTTAAAAAATTATAAAAATGACTAAATACACAATATCATATTAGAAATAAATGATTTTATATCCATGTTTGAATAGTTTTATTTATTTTTGTTAGAGATCACTGTTGATTTAATTATATCTATATTGTTCAAGTTATTTTAGGAGAATGTGTTACTTTTTAATATGCGGAATGTTGAACTGCTTAAATATACTAATAATAATAATTATTGTTCAATATTGAATTGACATCAATAGATTATTAATTGTATTTCGTAACATTTTAATAATAGATTTAACATGTCACTAGTAATAACGATTTAGTATATTTCGTTAGTCTATGATAATTTTTTGTATTGGGAGACATGCACGGTAATTTACCGATACCGTACCGTTACCGAACCGAAACTTCGGTATACCGAAATGCGGTATACCGAAACTTTGGTAAGGTAAAGGTATGCAAATTTTGCATACCGAAAGTTTTGGTACGGCAAAGGTATGAGAAAAAATATAAGGTATACCGTACCGAACCACCCCTATAATCCCACCAGGCCCACTGGAGTTAAACAATTGGTTTTCTTCCCACCCATCTCTCGCCTCCCTCGCAGCTAGAGAAATTGAAGATAAATTAGAGAGCAGGAGATGCACATCAGTCAATATTTCTTCATCTTCTTTTGTGTAATTAAACATCTCATTGATGCGGAATAGTGGAAGGTCGTCCTGGGAGATTGAAAATTATTGGAGAACTCTGGGCGAAGTTTACAACAAACTCTTCTTGCACTAAAAGAATTTCTCGGAAATTTCTCTATTGATTTTTAGGTGAAAAAAATCAGATAAACAAATGTGTTGATTAAAGATCAGAGTCGTCTTATTTCGATGGTCCGGAGAGTGATTTTTATTTTCAAAACAAAGGGAATTGACGATTTCAAGATCGTTTGAAGCAGCTTCAGATTAAGACAGAGAACGAGACAAAACTTCAAATATTGCTCGATCTATTTCTCGTGTTTAATCGTCGTTGATCGATTGGTGCAAAGTTGTTTAGTAGGCATAATTTCGATCAGTTCGTATACCGTGGTATCCGCCCACGGTGAGCACCGTGCTCCCATACCTAAAACGACGTAGTTTCGTACTACTTTTTTTAAATTCGCGTGAACAGACCCGCGTTTACAATAACTTTATTTTTTATTTTCATCCCAACAGCATGAATGATGTAACTTGTGCATAATTAGATGTAACTCGTGTTGTTATAATTGTAATTTGAGTTAACAACAAATGTAACTTGTGCCCAGAAATGTAACTCATGTTAAATGAAAAAAGGGAGTCTAATTGTCCAATTATTTTACATAAATAGTGCATATATTTTGTTTTTAATATCAGGGCTATAAAAATGATTTTTTTTAATGTTTTTTCTTTGATTCTTTGAATAACAATGACTTATTATGTTGTGTAACTCACGTTATATTGCGGTGTAACTCACATTATGTAAAATGTAAATCATGTGTAACTAGGATGTAACTTGTTGAGAAAAGTTGACATGTAACTCACGTTAATAGATATGTAATTTTAGGCAAATCCAGATGTAACTTTGGTGTGTACAAGATGTAAGTTGAGAAAGCTAAAAATAATTCATTGCAATAATCCTGATGTACTAATTAATATACTCTGTTTCAATAGGAAAAGGTAATAGTTGAAGGATTTATGGTGCTTCAGAATAGTGCGTGGTGGAGGAAGCTTGGTTATTTCAAGGAAGCCTATTTCCGTTCTGGTGCAGCAGCCACAAACTGCAGTCTCGTTGAATCACCTTAGGACTAATTAAGACATTCAAATTCAGGCCATGAAAGATGGCTATGGAAGATGCAGATCCAACCATGGAAAATAGCTATTTGGCCGTCAATTGCTCAATCGGAATTTATCAGAGATGCTCACCTTCCCTGCTCTCTTTGGCGCTGCACATGGATAACCTATTTCCGTTCTGGTGCAGCAGCCACAAACTGCTCTCGTTTCACTTCACATAATACTCCAACTCTTGCGGCACTTCCCACTGGTGAGACACATGATTCGGTCTGGTATCTTGATTCTGGGGCTTCCGCGCACATGACTCCAAATGAAGGTATTTTATCTTCTAAATTTACTTATACTGGCCCGAATCAAGTTTGTGTTGCTAATGGTACTAAATTACCTATTTCTCATATTGGTCACGTTAAATTAACCACATCTGGCCGTCCGCTACATTTAAACTCTGTTTATCATGTCCCACATATCAAATATAATTTACTATCTATACAAAAGTTGTGTGCGGACAATGCGTGTGAAGTGATTTTTAATAAAAATTCTTTTTCTGTTAAGGACAATCAAACAGGGAAGCTTCTTCTTCAGGACACTAATAAAGATCATGTCTACCCTTTTATTGCCCTTCAAGCCCGAGTTGTACCTGGTCCTGTCTGGCACAAGCGTTTAGGACATTGTGGTGATAGAGTTCTTTGTACTCTTAGGCAAAATAAATTAATTAGTAGTTCTTCCAATTTTACTCATGATTGCGTTTCTTGTAAGTTGGGTAAATCCCACAGACTTCCGTTTTCTGATGTGATTCATGATACCTCTGCACCTTTGGAAATTATTCATTCAGATGTTTGGCAGTCTCCGGTTGTTTCTAATCTGGGTTTTAAATATTATGTGTCATTTATTGATGATTTCTCTAGATTTACATGGGTTTATCCCATGCATAGGAAATCTGAAGTTTTTACACATTTTATTCATTTTCAAAAACTGGTTAAAAATCTATTGAATGCCAAAATTAAAATTTTTCAAAGTAATGGAGGGGTGAATGTGATAATTCTCTGTTTACCATGCATTTTTTAAATTCAGGCATTTTATTTAGAAAATCTTGTCCTCATACTTCTGCTCACAATGAGGTAGATGAACGCAAACATAAACATCTACTTGAATTAACTAGGACTTTATTAATTGATGCTTATATTCCTAGTAATTTTTGGGTAGATGCTCTCTACACCGCCACCTTTATTGTTAATCGTTTACCTACCCCGTTTTGCATGGAGAATCTCCATATAAAAAATTGTTTAATAAAGTGCCTGATTATAATTTTATGCGTGTATTTGGTTGCTCTTGTTTTCCTAATTTCATTGCTGCCTCCCACAATAAACTATCACCGCGTTCTATACATTGTGTCTTTCTTGGATATTCTCCGGGTTATAAAGGGTATCGTTGCTTGTCTCCTCCCACAGGCCGAGTGTTTATTAGTCGCGATGTAATTTTTCATGAAAATGTTTTTCCCTATAATTCTTTAATACACACATCTTCTTCCCCGACATCTACCATGCCTTCCTCGTGGCTTTCGTACTCCGTATCTGATGCTGTTCGTTTGCCCTCCACCTTCCCTATGTTGCCGGCCCCACAAACTGTCTCACCCACCAACTGCAGCACCACACCTCAGTCCACTCATCTGCCCTGCACAACACCGAACCAGTCTCCTAAGAGCATCTCCAATGGGGTAGTGGATTGGAGTAAAGTCTATCCTACGTGGCATAGGAGAGAGATAGAGATAGAATGATTATTTTAATTTAATATGGAGAAAGTAGTGTGTATGAAAAATGAAAAGGAAGAGAGAGATAGGAGTAAATTGTAGACAATGTGTATGACAATGTCTACAAATAGACTTTACACAGGAATCGAGGAGTAAAAGTGGATGAAAAGTGGGTTAAAAGTGATATAGAAAAATGAAAAACAAAATAAATGTGGAGATATGTAGGTCCTACACATAAAATTTGTGAGATAAAAAATGGGACCCGTGTGTAAGAATGTGGAAGAGAGTAGACATCCCCATTGGAGATGCTCTAAGTGCCACACACCTAATGCAAACTCCCTTGGTCATCATCCTTCTTCTCCCAATAGCCCAGCCACGTCCACAGACCATACTTCTCTCCCTGATCACATCGAAAGCCCCATCACACCACCCACTGTTTCCTCCTACGCCTCCCAAACCAGTCCCCATAGCCACCCCATTTTCCAGTCCTCGTCTTCAGCTCTCCCGACCCCACCGGCCCCAATAAATGTACATCCGATGCGTACACGCGCAAAGGATGACATTTTCAAGCCTAAGACTATTTTTAATTTGGGTGTCTTATCTCCCCCGGATGATCCTACTTGTTTTACTCAAGCAAATAAGAGTTTTATTTGGCGGGCTGCCATGGCGGATGAATTTAATGCTTTGATTAATAATAAGACTTGGGATTTGGTACCTTGGGACCCTACTAAAAATGTGGTTGGTTGTATTGAATCCAACCTTGTTCTAAATTCTGATTAATGCCACTTTATGGTGGAACAAGGGATTGTTCTTGGGCATGTGATCTCATCAAAGGGGATTGAAGTGGACAAAGCTAAAATTGATGTGATTCAAACGCTCCCGTACCCCACAAATGTACAGGACATCCACTCTTTCCTAAGTCACGTCGGATTCTATAGAACGTTCATCAAAGACTTCTCCAAAATTTCATCTCCCCTATGCAAACTTTTGCAAAAGGAGGTGGAATTTGATCTCAATGATGAATGCAAGGAAGCTTTTGACACTTTGAAAGCAAGGTTGGTGACCGCCCCAATTATACAAGCTCCCGATTGGTCTCTTCCTTTTGAGATCATGTGTGATGCAAGTGACTATGCGGTAGGGGCTGTTCTAGGCCAAAAGATCACGAGGGCTGCTCATGTTATTTACTACGCCTCCTCAACTCTCAATGAAGCTCATAAGAACTACTCCACCACCGAGAAGGAAATGCTAGCGGTAGTCTTTGCTTTGGAGAAATTTCGTTCCCACCTTCTTGGAACGAAAGTCATTGTTTACACCGACCATGCCGCCCTCTGATTCCTTATGACGAAGAAAGAAGCCAAACAAAGGCTCATTCGATGGGTCCTTCTATTGAGTGAGTTCGACGTGGAGATAAAAGATAAGAAAGGAGCGGAGAACTTGGTGGCCAATCATTTAAGCCGCCTCATTCCTCACAAAGACATTGAAGACCTCCACACAAATATCATAAAAGGTGAATTCCCGGATGAAACTCTCGTCTCCATCAAAGTCATACAACCATGGTACAAAAGCATTGTAAAATTTCTTGTTTCCGGCAAATTTCCTCCAAAACTCTCAAAATCTCAAAAAGAAAAAATAAAAATGGATTCAAGACTCTATGTGTGGGATGACCCTATTTGTGGAAACATTGTAAGGATCAAATAATCCGAAGATGCATCCCCGAATCTGAGATAGCTCACATAATAGAGTTTTGCCATTCTTATGCTTGTGGAGGACATTGTGGCCCGAAACGGACGACAATGAAGATACTTGAGAGTGGTTTTTGGTGGCCGAGTCTTTTCCGTGATGCAAATGGTTTTTGTCGAGCTTGTGACAATCGCCAAAGAGCGGGGAATATTTCAAGGAGGAACGAGATGCTCCAAAACCCCATGCTTTTGTGTGAAATTTTCGATGCATAAGGTATTGACTTCATGGGACCTTTTCCAAACTCTCAAGGAAACATCTATATCCTTCTTGCGGTGGATTACGTCTCGAAATGGGTAGAGGCAAAAGCCACCAAAACTGAAGATGCCAAGGTGGTGGCTAGCTTTCTCGAATCACACATATTTTCAAGGTTCGGCATTCCCCGAATTTTAATAAGCGATCGAGGAACACATTTTTGTAATAAAATTGTGGGATCCCTCCTATAGAAATATGGTGTGACTCATAAAATCTCCACAGCATACCACCCTCAAACGAACGGCCAAGTGGAGGTCTCAAATAGGGAATTAAAATCTATACTCCAGAAAATAGTGAACCCGAACCGCAAGGACTGGAGTATACGCATTGATGATGCATTATGGGCATACCGAACTGCCTACAAAACTCCAATCGGTATGTCCCCTTATAGACTTGTGTTTGGCAAAGCGTGTTATCTTCCAGTAGAGCTAGAACACAAGTCATATTAGGCGGTGTCATCATTTTTCATAAGGGCCCCACACCACAAATTGATTTGGCTATGATACCATGTTAAGATCCGAGTTGCATCCTAAAAGGTCAACCTGATGGGAGGAGTAGCTCAAATCTTAATACAGTGTTTAATTCTTTCAGAGATCTGGTGTCGGACTTTGACAAAAACTTGTGTAAAAAAGCTATTTATCATACATAAAATCGTAAATACTCCCTCAGTTTCAGTTTGTTTGACACACTTTCCTTTTTTGTGTGTTTCAAAATGAATCTCACACTTCCTTATTTCTTTATTGGTAAATAAATCCTTACCAAAACAATGTCAACCAGTGTCAAACAGTGTTCAAACAGTGTCAAAACAGTAAAATTTACCCCCTTCAATATTTTTTTCTTCTTGATTCTTGACAAGTCAAACTGTGTCAAAGAAATAGAACAGGGGGAGTATTATGTTTTGTTTAGGATAAAGAATTAATTTTTCAATTATATTAGAGTATTTGTCTATCATTGGGGTTCTAAAGCCACAAAAAGATTGTTTATATAACCAAAGTATGTATGAGATTATTTACTTTTAGAATATTAGGAAGTTGTGGTCAACCGGCCACTAGCGGTGGACAGCCGTGGTCACTGACCGCCAGACGCCAGTTGTCACTGCTTGGTGGTCACTAACATTGGGTGAGGGGTACGTATACATTCAAGAAAATTCTAAAAGTCGTTCTATCTTTATTGAGAACTTTGCTTTTAAATTAGTACGTAATATTGATGTAAAAAAACTTCCAATTTCTCACATCTTGTTTTAGACATGTTAATTTAGGATAAAAAACTTGCTACCAGTCTACTACCACCGAAATTATTAGTCCTAACTAACTCTTTCTTACCGCATCCATAAAAGTAAGATACTCCACCCACATATTTTCATAATTAACACAAAGGAAGACCCGAGGAATGCTGCGAACCAACAAATTAAAAAATATGTTAAAAATGATTGTGCTTCCTAAAATAACTGAAAAGTCAATAGACGTTAAAATGAGAAATGCTTTAGTGAATAAAAAAATATGTTAAAATGATTGTGCTTGCTAAAATAACACTCAATAGACGTCCTTGTCAACAGAACGAATTTATGTCTGTTGAAAAAATAATTCACGACGGAATTCAACCGGAACCTATTAGTTGCTAAGGGCTTCTTTGCAATCAATTAAAAAAAGCGATTTTGACTTTTTTTTTAAAGAAGAAAGCACTTATTTTATCAAACACTATCAACTTTTACTTCCTCGGTTTTCGTGTAGAATCTACTTTTTACTTTTTCTATTACACAAAAAACACTTATTTTACCAAACATTACCAACTTTTATTACTAATCACTTTTTCTCAAAAAGTGCTTTTATTTAAGCACAAGTGGTTGCAAACAGAGCCTAAACGTACGTTGATTGGAACATCTAGCTATTTAACTACTAACTTTCCAACTTTTCTTTGGAGTTAGGGAAAGAATGTTTGGTAAACGACTTGTCACACATTCTATGATACTCATAAGGTATCATACTTTTATCCACATAGACCAATGAGAATGTAACAGTTGAATTATTTAAATCTAAATTAAAAATGAAAAAGTTACTTACTCATTGGTCTTAGAAAGGCACCAGAGTTCTTTCCAAGCAAATAAACCACACCCAGCTCCTACATGCATCAATTTAGAATTAATTTCGAGTGGAAAAATCATTGTTTCCAGAAAATCATAGAACTATTAATTCATTTTTAAATACTAATATCATACTAAATAATCTTCCAATTAGAAAAAATAAATCCAAAACCCTAACTTCATAAGCTCGAATTACCTTCCATCCCGGGCAACCAAAGATCTGGCGACCGGATCCTCTTGTCACGCACAAAGGAGATTTCAACCTGCATTTACAGTACACAACTTGTTCCTAATCGAGAGCCGGAGTGACCTTACTATTTGAGCCGCATAAGGCAGAAGACATTTCAGCACGTTCTACAGTTTGAACACCTCAATGGAGAAGACTTACTTGATTTAGAACCCTAAATCTGAAAGATTGGAAAGAGGATGAACTTACTTGAGCTTTAGATAGATGGCCGGTTGGTTTGGGTCAAGGGAACAGAGCTACAAGAAGAACTAAATGATTTTGATTGAATTGAATTTCAATTCAAACGGTTGGTTTGGGTCTCAAAATGGCCGGTTATTAAATTGAATTCGGATCAATTTATCAATTCAAAGCTTACATGAGCAAAATGGTTATAGTTCAAACTATTGATTGTGCATCGCTGCCATCTGATCGGTGTATTTTTTAGTGAGTAAAACGTAGTTGGCTAATCCGAAGAATAACCAGACCACGAGTATCGTCTCTCAAGGAGTGGCAAAAAGGAAGTTTTAAATACAGTCCGTGATCACAGGCTAGCACAAGTCATGGTAATCTTTCCGAATAAATATTTTTTGAGTGGTTTAAAAATAAAACTAACTAATAGTGAGTGCAAAATTAAATAGAGAAAAAAATTAAATTAAATTGATTCAGGATATTAAAACAGGGTTCAAATTGGATGGTTCGGGTTCTGGGTGTTCTTTCGGGATTAGAATTAAGTAAATTAATTTTCAATTGTTCCTGGAAAGAAAATGAAATAAATTCTCATAGACAAGAATTAAATCAAATTTTCACAATCCTAACTTATTTCTAAGATCAGATTGCTTGTATAAGACCTGAGCTAATTTAACTCAATTTCTCATAGACAAGAACTGAATTAAATCCAGAAATTCATATATGAGGTGATCAAATTCATATAGACAATTATGATTAATCTTATACAATTATCCAGAAAATTAATTGATTTAAAAAAAACTAAATTCACACCCTCAAGAACCCATGAACCCTAGCCACAATTCAAACCCTATATGGAATTAGCTACTCATAACTAAAATTAACATCACAATAATATTTATGAACATGATACGGAGCTAGCCAAAAAAACTAGAGTAGGACTATTAAATGAAAAAAACTGAGATTATAAGTTGGAGATAAACACATTCAAAATTCAATCCAAAAGTACGAACTAGTAAGGTAAAAGATGCTGGAACTTACAATCATTGGAATTTAAATTGAATTGAAAGAAATGGGAAAAAATGGAGTTTAGGAATCTAATTCTTGCTGCTGCGATTGTTTCTCAAGAGAAGAAAAAAAAGAACTGCTGATTACTTGCTTGTTCCAGAAAAGAAAGAAGAACCTGCTGCGGCTAATTGTTTTTTAGCTTCGAATAGAAAAGAAGAGATGAATTTCCTTCCGGCTGGTGGTCTACGAACAGAAAGAAAAGATCTACCGTGCGGCTGCTTGTAAAAAGAAACGAAAAAAATGTTGATAATCGAACTGCTCCTGCGGCTGAGGTTGTTTTTTTGGGGGAAAACCCAGCTCCTTTTTTCTCTCTTTTTGGGCTGCTATCTCTTTTTTATTTTCTTTTCGGGCTTCACTTAATAGCTTTTAAAGTAACCCGCAAATGATCCGGCCCAAGCATAATATATTATTCACCGCAAATTTCAGCCTGTAAAAGCACAACTCGCCACACCGCTAATAACATGTAATTTTACAATCAAATTACTCCAAAATATGTCAAATTGTGTAGAAAAATACTACACTGAATACGAATGCCGCCGGGACCGAAAAATAGCAAATTTTAATTGTAAAAATTAGACAATTAACACCCAAAGCATAAGTGAAAAGATAGGAACGGAACGAGCCTATCAAATCTCCCCACACTTGAGCGTTGCTTGCCCCCAAGCAACAGTGCATTAAACCCACAGAAAACAAAATAATCACATGTAACACCTGGTTCAGAAATCATTCACACCCAAAACAAATGATTGCACAAGGGCTTTTCTTCCTTGATAACGAAACCAAGATTCACATGTTAAACAATATTTTCAAAAGTAAAATCCCTCTCCAACCGACTAAAATGTAAAGAAAAGCATGATGGTCCCAACGGTGTAGGTGTGTGAAATTCAAACCACCAATCATTCCAAAAACTCAAGAGTTGTGTGATAAAACTGGTATACTCGTGATTCTTTTTTTTTTTTTGAATAGGTAAAGTTGACCAGGTTCTGGATTGCAGGACTGATTCAAACTCTAGGGCCTGGGAGTTTATCTCATTACTGTGTACTCAACTCTCACACGAGGTGATTCGCGAGATGAGCAGAGCCCCATTTCGGGGATGAAGTTCTCGACACACGAAGTGTAACCCCATTACAAGAATCAGTTACCTACTTAGCATGCAGTTATCCCGATATGCTTAGAAAGCAGAGCTCCTTACGGAGTAAGGATTTTCAACACCTGGCCAGTCAAGGAATTATTGATGACAAACAAGTGAATCACTAGTAACACCGAATTCAATCAACACAAATCAAACCATCCAACATGCCAACATCTCCCAAGAATATACACACCACCCCGATGATTACAACATTACTTAGGGAGTGTTTGCAAGCTCTAAACAAAAGTGCTTTTGACTTTTTTTGTAATGAAAAGCCAAAAATGGTGTTTGTATACCCAACTTTTAGATTAAATTAAAGCACTTATAAGTCAAAAGTTCAAAGCATGCTTGAGGGTGCTTTTATCAGCTTATTGGTATTTATGTAAATACTCCCAACTTTGGGTATTGTTATTAGATCAAATATTTTACTAAACCAAAACTACCCTCCCCTCCCTTGATTCCCTGCGGCCTGTCAGACCATGCTGCCTCATGGCCGAATGGCTCTTGTGTAGTAAATGGAGATAGCAAAGGCAGTTTTGTCATTAACCAAATATTACATCAAAAATCATTTTTTTCCCAAACACTCCAACTTTTACCCTTAAATTAAAGTTACTTCTATTCCCAAACACTACCAACTTTTACTACAAATCACTTTTCCAATAATCTCTTAAAAAAATCACTTTTAAAAAGCACAAGCAATCGCAAACACTCCCTTATTCTTTCCAAGAAAGATGGAGGAGATGGAAGATTACAAAAGAAAATAAAGATTAACAAGTTACCTCTATTGCGTTGCTAAACCAGAAAAAACCTCGTGCACCTCAAAATGTTTTTGGGCAAAATAACTTCATCACCAAATGCCATGTCCAAGCTAAAACCAAACCTCCCCACACTTAGGGGTGACATCGCCCTCGAGGTAAAAGAAAAGATTTAAAAGCAAAAATAGCAAGGGCAAGTTAATGAATAAAATGATTATCTGCCCGGCAACACATCATAATCAGAATAATAATCAACACAAATCACACAAGAGGAGTAATATGAGAGTAAACACACATTCTTAGCAGTGTAGTAAAAGTTGGCAGAATACCGTACAAGCCAAACGACGGTGAATAACCTCCATAATAAATCTGAAATCGGTCTCCTCAGTGTGTAGAAGCTGCTGAATCCTGTCACTGAAATGACAGTTTGTCCAAAGTGTGGTGACCGAAGGTTCAATTTGTAGTGCGGACTCTGCCCGGTGAACTTGCTCGCATCATATATGCTGCTGTGAACTCTTCCAATCTTGAGTAAGTGTGAATCGCTGTCTGGTGCACTGGTGAAGTAAAGACTAGACTACGGGCACTACTCCGTTCTCTAAAACGCGCTCAGATAAGCTCTAAAAAAGGAAATTAGTGGAGAACGTGATAAGCCAGCCCGGTTCACTGTCTAATCAATCTAAAATTAGCGTGAAATGTTTCTCCTGCGTAGAATGACATTCCTTGGAAGCCTTCAGCCAGCCTTCAACCCAAGGTCTGAATCTGCCAGCAAAGTCTGCTTATCCCATCAAAGTGTTCTACTGTCAATGGCCAGCTGATCTGGTCCTAAAAAATCAGCATGCGGTGCCATCCAGGATCTGCAAACATTTGGTTAATTGCTGCCAGTGACTTCACCTCTCAAGCAAGTTTAGGTCTCAAATCCAAATCCATCTCAATGGCCTGCTAAGAAACTGTTGAATAGCCCCATCTTCATAAAGTTGTGTTTCTTCCTCCACACCAGTATATGATCACCTTGGCGTACCTGCAATTCAGAGCAAAGAATTCCAACCAAACAACCATGAGACAACAAAAACAAAGATGCAAAAACAGGAAAAGAAAAGAAAAGAAACTCCTAATTCTTTTTTTTTTTTTTCATTTTCTCTTTTTGGTGGGTTGCCTCCCAAAAGCGCTTCTTTAATGTCACTAGCTTGACAAAGATTCTCATTCCTAACCTGGCTCAAGGCTTAGAACCTCCTTAAAGTCACCAATAAACTTTTTAAAGATAGCTATCATACAACGCATAAATGTCACCAATTTTTCCTTTTGTCCCGACTCTAACTGAGCTGAAATAATAACAGGGTGCTGGCCCTCTGTGTCCAAAAACGCATACTCCAGGTGACTAGGGAGCGGTTTGAGTTCAGGAGTAACCTTATCAGTGGGCTGCTCCTTAAACTCAGTAAGCAACTTAGAGAAAACATCATCCTTAATCACCTGCTCGCAATCAACAGTCATTTCTTCTTCATTTTCGGCCACAACATCCCCCATATAATGAATGTCACTATCCGGTGGGGTAATATCACTATCGCCTCCAAACAAATACCCCTCCACTGACTCAAACATATCAAGATAATTGCATGATTCAGTGGGGTCTGAGGCCTTACTCGTCTCCTCTGAGAGTTTAAAAGTACACACATCATCTCCAACTCTCAGAGAAAGTGTACCATCAGCAACATCAACAAGGGCCCTAGCAGTAGCTAGAAAGGGCCTTCCTAAAATAAGCGGAGTCTCACGATCTTCCTCCATGTCCATGACAACAAAATCAACAGGGAATATGAACTTTTCCACCCGTACTAATACATCCTCTAGAATTCCTTTCGGGTATTTCACCGATCGGTCCGCTAGCTGGAGGCACATACGAGTGGGCTTAAGTTCACTCAAGCCAAGTTTCATGACCACGGAGGAAGGCATCAGGTTGATGCTAGCTCCTAAATCAGCTAAAGCATTATTAAACTTAAAATTTCCAATAGAACAAGGTACAAGAAAACTCCCTGGGTCTTTTAATTTTGGAGGCATGGTCTTCAGAACAACTGCTGAACATTCTGCATTGAGATCCACCACTTCTGGCTCTTCCCACCTCCTCTTTTTCGTGAGGAGGTCCTTTAGAAACTTTGCGTACCTCGACATCTCTGTCAAAGCCTCCATGAATGGCATATTAATATGCAGCTACTTCAGATGCTCCATAAATCTGATCAGGTTCGTGTTATCGTTGCTTTTCTTCACCCGTGTAGGGAACGGGAGTGGTGGGGTCTTCTTACTTTCCGCCTTCTTCTGAGAATATTCTTTTTGAGCTTCATTACTCTTGGATGGAATAGGGGCAGCCACTGGTTCTTCAGCCACTTGAGGTTGCTGGTCCTCTTTTTGTTGAGGTACAGGCAGAATATCATCTTCTTTAAGGGTTCTCCCGCTGCGTAGTGTAACGGCCTGCACTTGCTCCCTTGGATTGGGTTCTGTTGAACTCGGAAGGCTGCCCGGTTCTCTTGAAGCACTTGAGCCAAGCTGGCGGATAAGAGCTTCCAGGTTGCTGAAACGCTGGTGCATCTCCGCTTGGTTTTTGGCTAATTCAGCCACTGTTTTCTCTAGCGCTGCATTTACAGGAGGCTGCTCAAGCTGTCTTTGATGAGGCGGGACATAAGCGGGCTGGTTTGGATGGCCTCTATTCTGGAAATTTGCTTGGTAATTGTGGGCATTCCGCTGCACTTGATTCTGATTTTCAGGCCTCCACGACCCTCCTCCTTGCTGAAAGTTTCCCCTCTGACCTTGATTGTTGAAAAATTGTCCACCTCCTCTCTGGCCTTGACCATATTCCATGAAATTGACGTTCTGGACCACTGGTGATGCCTGATTCTGAGCATAAAGAGAACATGTGTGAGTGAGGTGAGCTCCCATGCACATCTCGCAAGATAAAGCGAGTTCTTGGCCAGTTGGGCTTGGATAGCTTGCTCGACTAGGAAGTGGGGCAGAATACATAGGATAAGAGGGCTGATATGCTCCAATATTATGGACGTGTTGCTGCTGAGAAGTCTGTGCCTTCAAATCTTTCACTTCCACTACCAGTCCTTCTATCTTCGCGGTGAGTGCAGTGATGGGGTCAAGATTGAGCAAACCGGGTGGATTTTGAGCTCTCTCTTTACCCGCATACCATTACTTATCATTTGAGGCCAGGTTCTCAATTATCTGCTCTTCTACCTGTGGGGATAATTTCAGAAACATGCCCCCTTGAGATGCCCGATCGAGTTCTCTCATATACTCCAACCGAAGACCATTATAAAATCTGCACATAATTGTGGCTGCATTCATAAATGTTTCTGGGCACTTCCTTTTTAGCGTCTTCAGCCTATCCCATGCTTCACTGAAAGATTCAGTCGGAGCTTGGGTGAAATTGAGAATTTCTGTCTGAACTTTGATAGCGGCAGAGGGAGGAAAATACTCCTGCATAAAGGCCTGATGAAGCTTCTCCCATGTATCAAAGTGCCCGTTTGGAAAGCTACGGAGCCACCGTGAAGCTTTGTCTTTCAACGAGAATGGAAATAAAGTCAACCTGACTGCTTCGCTGGACACCCCATTGTATTTGAATGTAGCACAAGTCTGAATAAAGCTCTCAATATGCTCCATTGGATCTTCATGAGTGTATCCACAAATCGGTAGCGGATAAGTTGCGATTCAATGAGCAGGTGGTCGATGGTGGAGAAGGTGCGGCCAACCAATGGGAAAGTCGCAGGGGAGAAGTCGATCAGGTGGTCGATAGAGAGAGAAGGTTGTAATAAGATAATCTGGAGTCCTATTTAGGAAATATAAAACTTGTAGTCCTCCATTGAAATTTTAACCATGTTATAATCTCATTTAGAACAATTCCTATAATAAAATTTATGACAAAATACCAAAAAAAAATGTATAAATTATGTGTATAAATACGTATCATTTTTCATATAAAGATTAGGAAAAATTGATATTATTAATTCAAACTATTCGCGGTCCACATTTAATAATCCCTATTATGGATTATCTCTCTATAGTCCCAACTTTAGTCCCTCTTTTCTTTAAATAGTCTCTTACATGTTTGCATAAAATAGGGAAAAGAGGCAAATAAGCCCTCGAACTAATAAAAAAAGTGCAAATCACCCCATATCCGGCCGTCGCCATTTGGATAGGTTCCCGGTGGAATTTTTTGATGAATTTTTTTAGCATCTTCTTTATTAAGTCTAGTTTACTCATACCAAATTTTAGCTAAAAATAAAAGCGGGAAGATAGTTAAATGATTTTCTGAAATATACTGCGCTGTTTAACTGCGCAATTATCTTCAAAAATTCATTTGACTGTCTTCCCGATTGAATTTTTATCTGAAATTTGGTATGGGTAAACTAGACTTAATGAAGAAGATGCTAAAAAAAATCATCAAAGAATTCCACAGGGAACCTCCCCAAATGACGATTACTGAACAGGGCATCCTATACAAGGGAAGATTTGCACTTTTTTGGTTGGTTCGAGAGCTTATTTGACCCTTTTCCCCATAAAAATATGACTGGAAACACTAAACACGTGCATCTCACATGTTTCATTTAAGGTAGATGAAAAGACATCCTCCAAGTTTACTTCGGTGTTTTCTTAGCTAGTCTATCTATGAATGTGCTAGCACCGGATTTTTATTTTCCATCTAAAGCTACCGAAATTCGCAAATTATACCGTGGGATCGGCCCACCATGCGGATGGTGTACCGATCCCAAAACGGCATCGTTTTGGGATAAAAAGAGAGGAAAGAACTCGCACGCTCCCGTTTCCCATTGCTCTCGTTTTGTTAGAATAGGTTATCCATGTGCAGCGCCAAAGAGAGCAGGGAAGGTGAGCATCTCCGATAAATTCCGATTGAGCAATTGATGGCCAAATAGCTATTTTCCATGGTTGGATCTGCCATCTTCCATAGACATCTTCCATGGCCTGAATTTGAATGTCTTAATTAGTCCTAAGGTGATTCAACGAGACTGCAGTTTGGTGCTGCCACCATCTCTCCGGTTGCCGGTTGCTGCACCAGAACGGAAATAGGCTTCCTTGAAATAACCAAGCTTCCTCCACCACGCACTATTTTGAATCGCCATAAATCCTTGAACTATTACTTTTTCCTATTGAAACAGAGTATATTAATTAGTACATCAGGATTATTGCAATGAATTACTTTTAGCTTTCTCAACTTACATCTTGTACACACCAAAGTTACATCTGGATTTGCCTAAAATTACATATCTATTAACGTGAGTTACATGTCAACTTTTCTCAACAAGTTACATCCTTGTTACACATGATTTACATTTTACATAATGTGAGTTACACCGCAATATAACGTGAGTTACACAACATAATAAGTCATTCTTATTCAAAGAATCAAAGAACAAACATTAAAAAAAATCATATTTATAGCCCTGATATTAAAAACAAAATATATGCACTATTTATGTAAAATAATTGGACAATTAGACTCCCTTTTTTCATTTAACATGAGTTACATTTCTGGGCACAAGTTACATTTGTTGTTAACTCAAGTTACAATTATAACAACACGAGTTACATCTAATTATGCACAAGTTACATCATTCATGCTGTTGGGATGAAAATAAAAAATAAAGTTACTGTACACGCGGGTATTGTTCACGCGAATTTAAAAAAAGTTGTACGAAACTACGTCGTTTTAAGTATGGGAGCACGGTGCTCACGTGGATACCGCGGTATACGAACTGACCGAAATTATGCCTACTAAACAACTTTGCACCAATCGATCAACGACGATTAAACACGAGAAATAGATCGAGCAATATCTGAAGTTTTGTCTCGTTCTCTGTCTTAATCTGAAGCTGCTTCAAACGATCTTGAGATCGTCAATTCCCTTTGTTTTGAAAATAAAAATCACTCTCTGGACCATCGAAATAAGACGACTCTGATCTTGAATCAACACATTTGTTTATCTGATTTTTTTCACCTAAAAATCAATAGAGAAATTTCTGAGAAATTCTTTTAGTGCAAGAAGAGTTTGTTGTAAACTTCGCCCAGAGTTCTCCAATAATTTTCAATCTCCCAGGACGACCTTCCACTATTCCGCATCAATGAGATGTTTAATTACACAAAAGAAGATGAAGAAAAATTGACTGATGTGCATCTCCTGCTCTCTAATTTATCTTCAATTTCTGTAGCTGCGAGGGAGGCGAGAGATGGGTGGGAAGAAAACCAATTGTTTAACTCCAGTGGGCCTGGTGGGATATGGGGATGGTTTAGTCTCGTTTCTTGGTTTGCTTCGTTGTTTTGTTGCTGTTTCTCCGGTCGATTGTGTTCCGAGTGTTTGGTCCGGCTGTTTTGGCCAAGATTTGTTTTTACTTCGTTGTTTGCACGAGATTGGTTTACTTCGTTATTTGCTTGTTATTGGCTGGCCGGGGATTCGAGGAATCTGCTCCGGCCGAGGCAGAGAGTTTGAGCATGGCGGCAATCAACAAGGCGCAAAAGCAAGACAGGTTGGATGATTTGGAACAGGTTTATAGCATCTGAGTATGTATTTTACTATGCTTCAGTTTTTATTTGATTTGTCCCTTCGAGGGTTATGGTTTTGGTCCCACTCCTTTGATCGAAAATTCCGTCCACTTCATGTGAGCGCGAGATATCTTCTATTCCTAGCAATGTCTAGAGGTTGTGTGTTCCTTGTCGGTGTAACCGATCGAGTGGTGAATTTGCATTATTTGTGATTGGCAAGGCTAATGCAGCCTAGTTGTTATGAAGCTTCAATTACCCGTCCATCTCCTGAATCACCGCCTCACTCCGGGAGAAAATTAGCAATCAATTAGATCTCCTTTTCAGTGGCTGGTCAAACCGATGATTCTGTCCTTATTAATTGTTATTTTTGCTTTGATATTTGTTTCTGGGTTTCTGTTCCAGTTTGTAAGACGTTGATTTTGGATTTGGGTGTTGAGAGGAATATGGTAACCGTTTTTGGCTTTTTGTTTCCCGGTTATGGATCAGTGAATTTTATTGTTACGGCGATTAATTCCGAGTCTGATTCAAGAGATAACGGTTATCTGTTTTCTTTTTGTCATTTGCCTCATACTCTGGATTATTGGTTATTAATCTATGCCGAATTCATTCAAAAAAAAGGTGATAAGAGTTGGGACTAGTCATGGACCCGGGCCGGGCCGGTTCCGAATCCGGGCCGGCCCGGCCGGGCTTTTTTTTGGGAAGGAAGGCCCGGGACCGGCCCGGGTAGCCACCGGGTCCGGTCCGGGTCCGGGCCGAGCCGGGCCGGGCCTCCGGTTCGGTTATAATTTTTTTTTTTTTTTTGCTTTCCTAACCCCCCACTCACCCCCCACACCCCCCCCAAACACCCAAACCCCTCCTAACCATCAAGCCCAAGTTGGCTAACCCAAAAAAAAGAAAAAAAAATTAAAAAAAAAATCAATTCGGCCCGGGCCCGGGCCCGACCCGGCCGAGCCGGTTCGCCAAATTCAAGGCCCGAGCCCGGACCCGGCCACCCCACCGGGCCTAGGCCCGACCCGGACCCGGACCCGGACCCGAGAACCGGGCCGGTTCCGGGCTCGTACAGTGGCGGGCCGGGCCGGTCCCGGGCCGGGCGGCCCGAACCGGGTCCATGCCTAGTTGGGACTATAGGGAAATAATTCATAGTAGGGATTGTTAAATGCGGACCACAAATAGTTAGGATTAATAATGTCAATTTTTTCTTAAAAAAAATATAATCATTTTTTTGACACTCTCTCTATATTTTATTCCTATTTGAGGGATTAGCTCTTTATAATACGGAGTATCTTGGAAGCATAGAATAAGCAATTCCCTACATTGCTAGATTGCCTATATGCATTGAAAATTGAAATGGCCAATTCATCATACGGCCTTCACAGATGATACCAAAGCCGAACGAGTTACACTCAGAAGTTGACTAATTCAAAATCACATTTTCTTTTACTGATCGACTAAATCAACGTACAACTTTTCTATAGCATTGTACTACGTATACTCCTAGCTTGGATCGAAAAAGCTGGAATGGTGTCTTGCTGAGGGGTTTTGTGAGAATGTCAGCAATTTGATTTTTTGTAGAAATATGTTTCACCACAAGTTGTCCACGCTCCACTAGTTCACGGACAAAAAAGAAATCTAATGCAAGGTGTTTCATCCTAGAATGAAATACAGGATTAATGCACACGTAAGTAGCTCCCTGATTATCACAAAAAAGTTGTGGTGTGGTAGTTAGTGAAATGCCCAACTCAGTGAGCAGATTGCGCACCCATAACATTTCAGCACTGGCATTTGCAACGGCCTTATATTCGGCTTCAGTAGATGACCGAGATACTGTTTTCTGTTTTGCCGACTTCCAGGAAATGATATTACCGCCTAAATAAAGAACATATGCTGTAGTTGAGCGTCCCCCATCAGTCACTCCCCCCAATCAGAATCAGAGAAGACAGAAAGAGTTAAGGGTGATGACCGATTGAGAAATAACCCATGATCCAGGGTACCTTTGAGATACCTTAGTATGCGTTTTACTCCTTGCCAATGAGTCTCGGTTGGTGCATGCATAAATTGAGAAAGGCAGTTGACGGCAAATGAAATGTCAGGCCGGGTGAATGATAAATATTGGAGTAGGCCAAGAGTGCGTCTATATTCCGTTGCGTCCGCACGAGAGGTACCATCTGTGAGGGAGAGTGGTGCTTTGGAGCACATTGGAGTGGCTGCCTCCTTGGCACCATTCATTTTACAATTCTCCAGAATATGAATTATATATTGACGTTGTGTCAAAAAAATACCAGTAGGAGTGGGGACCACCTCAATGCCAAGAAAGTGGTGTAGCATGCCAAGATCTTTAACCGAGAATCTGTGAGTGAGTTGCCTAACAAATGCCTCAATTGCACTGGCATCATTTCCTGTAAGAACAATGTCATCAACATAGACAAGAAAATAGATTAGTGTGCCTTTGGAAGCGTAAATGAATAATGAGGCATCTGCATGTGACTTTCTAAAGCCCACAGAAAGAAGAAATCGGCACAGTTCCATATACCAGGCCCGAGGAGCCTGTTTGAGCCCATATAACGCCTTGTGTAATTTACAAACATGTGTAGGAAATTGAGAGTCCCGAAAACCAGGTGGTTGGACCATATACACCTCTTCCGTGAGGGTCCCATGTAGAAAAGCATTGTTCACGTCGAGTTGCCTAAGAGACCAGTTCCGAGCTAGTGCAATGGACAATATGATGCGAATAGTAGCCGGTTTTGTGACTGGGCTGAATGTCTCAGAGTAGTCACGTCCTGGTTGTTGTAAGAATCCACGAGCCACAAGGCGGGCTTTGAATCGGGAGATACTGCCATCTGCATTTCGCTTAATGCGAAAGAGCCATTTACATGTTATAGGAGGTTGTCGGGTAGGAGGAACCAGACTCCATGTATGATTCCGGCTCAAGGCTTGCATTTCATCCTGCATGGCAGCAACCCATCTTGGGTCAGATAATGCCTGCTTCACACTGGTGGGTTCAAGTACCGGGGAGATAGGGTGTTTAGTGGTAGCGTTGACAAATGGGCCACCGATATATTTGGGATTTGGAATTCGTGATCTAGTTGGTCGGGTAGGTGGGTTTATGGCGTGTGGGGTTTGATTGGATGTAGGGGGGTCGGGTGGGTAGAGTTGGAAGTAGAGGTTTCATTCGGTGAGAGTACCGAGGGTTGCATGGGAGTGGAATTACAATTATTTTGTGAGTGGGTGGTGAAATCTCCAGGAAATTGGGAGGGGTTGGTATTTGGGTTAGTATATGGGGAGTAGATTGTTGGTGGATGGATAAGGTCATGTCTGGTATAGGAGGAGAAGTGTTAGGAGATAGGATTGGATAGGCAGGGTGAGTTGGCGTGGTAGATGGGCACGTGGGAGGATAAGAGTTAGGAGGATTTTGACTAGGAGGGGTTGTTGATGATAAGGACGAATAATGCAAGTTAGAGGGGACCACGGGTGGCAGTATCATGCATGTAGACGAGGGAAACGGGCTGGACACAGACACGGGATGAGACGAACGATATGGGAAAATATGAGGAATAAATCGTACATGGCGACTCGTGTAGACTCGATTGGTACTGGGTTCGAAACACAAGTAGGCAGATTGAGATAGAGAATAACCAATAAATATACACGGTAATGACCGAGCATAAATTTTGGATGTAGAATATGGACGGAGCCATGGATAACACAAGCACCCAAATGGTTGCAACTTTTTGTAATTAGGGTGATGATTATAGAGGCGGAAGTACGGTGTAGAGTAATTAGTGGCCGAGTTGGGTAGCCGATTAATAAGATATACTGCTGTTTGAAAAGCATATGGCCAGTATGATTGAGACAGACCGGAATAATGAAGTAGAGCAAGTCCGGTGTCAACAATGTGTCTATGCCGTCTTTTAGCAATACCATTATGTTCCGGAGTATGGGGTGGTGTAGTAAAGTGAGAGATGCCATGGTTATTTAAATATGACCGTAATTTAATATATTCACCCCCGTTGTCGGTAAAGAGTGATTTAATTTTACGGTTAAAATAATTTTCAACCAGGCGATGAAACTGAGGAAACACAACGGACACATCACTTTTATTTTTTATCGGATATAACCAAGTATACCGTGTGAAATAATCTACAAAACTTACGTAATACGTATATCCATCAATAGACAGAGTTGAGGTACTCCATACATCACTGTAGATTAATTCTAGGGGATAACTGGCTTGGAGAGTATTTAGAGAGAAAGGAAGTTTAGTACTTTTATTAATATGACAAGAGGAACAATGAGACTCGTTCAACGAAATGTTACATGGAATAACATTTTTATTTTGATGAACCAACATATTAAAAATACGACGAGAGGGATGCCCCAAAATGTGATGCCAATGAGACGGAATCAAGACCCTAGAAAGATTGACTTGTGGAGATCGCGGTGACTGAACGTAATAGACATCATGGATGTTCTCCCCGCGCATGAGCACTGCCCCCGTGGCCCGATCCTTGACAAAAAAATGGGTGGAAAAAAATTCAACAGAAACAGAGTTAGTTTTGCACAACTTAGCAACAGAAATTAAATTTTTATCAAGACTGGGAACACAAAGGACATTAGAAAGAGATAGGGGTCGGGATTTAGTGGCTAGGCTGGTTGAACCAGTGTGAGTAATAGTCAGGGAATTACCATCACCAAGATGAACCGCATCAGGTCCACCATAGTCAGTGTAAGTCGGAAGATTGTTGTTATCCGACGTGACATGATGCGAAGCACCGCTGTCAAATAACCATTGTTGACCACCTGTCATAGAGTTGACCGTCGTAGTGTGAACTGCCGGTGAGGCAGCACTAGAGGGGGTAAGTATCTGATGATCACGTAAAAATCTCTGTAACTTTCGGCATTGTTTGACTTCATGGCCTGAAAAGTTACAGAATCTGCACACTGCTCCATGTGATGAGGGGAACCTGGACTGTCCATGAAAATTACCCCCACGTCCCCGCCGAACATGATGTCCTCGTCGATCAACCTGCTGGACTTGGCGACGGTCTGCATGCATGGTAGGGTCACTTTGACGCCCAGTGGCCTGTGTGAAATGGGCAGTAGGTACGAGACTTTGAACTGATGTGGCAGCTTCTTGGAGTTTTTGTTCATGCTCCAGAAGAATGTCTTGAAGCTCTTGAAGGGGGAGTGGTGTTTCGCGGACACGGATAGCCGACCTGAGTTCACCATAATCGGATCCAAGGCCATTGAGAATATTGATGACCAGATCTTCTTCTGAAATCGGGTTTTGAGCAAGAGCTAGCGCCTCAAAAATTGCATACATTTCAGTCATGTATTCAGTGATGGACTGACCCCCTTTGGTAGTCCGAGAAAGAGCTGTTTTGAGGGAAATGATTCTTCCCCGCGATGTACTCGCATAAGTGAGCGAGAGTTTTTCCCAGGCCTGCTTTGCCGTGGTAGCAGACGAGATCAAGGGTTGAATGGCGTCGGTACAACTGCCAAGCAAGGCACTGATGATAGTGCGGTCCTGACGGTACCAAATAGCATAACAAGGATTTGGCTGAGCCTTGGCAGCATCCAGGAATTTGTCTGGGACAGTTAGAGACCCATCAACATATCCGTCGAGGTCAAGACCTACTAGGGCAGAATGGACCTGACACTTCCAGACGGGGTAGTTGGACGTAGTGAGTTTGATGGGAAAGTGGGTTGCGGCCGTAATAGATACAACCGGCGTGGTGGAGGTGATGGGCGCCATAGATGGATCGGAAAAAAAATTGGCTCGTTAGAGATAGGCTCTTGATACCATGAAGAATTATATAAAAGGTATTATATTGATCGCATCATTCATCGATGTACGTACATGGAATATATAGGCTTACAAAGGGCTATGATAAGATCTGCTAACTAACTACCACAAGTTATGGGATAGAGCTAACTATACGTATGAGATAATTACAATTACTCAACTACATATGCTAAACGTATGAGATAATTACAAAGGGTAATTATATAATAATATTATGATTCAATACAATACTTCAATTAGTTTTCCACCAATAATCAAATTTAGATTACTACGTTGTCTCACTTGTATGGTATACAAACTCCAATGTCAATGATAGCTAGGTCTGGTTGTGTCCATTCTATTTTGCATCTCATTTCACTCGGTGGCAGATCCAGGAATAATAGGTATTGGGAGCAGAATAATAAATGAAGTACATTTATGAAAAAAACGTCTCTGAAAAAAACTTTAATCAAGTATATTAGACTAAATAGCAAAAGTGTTTTATTTTTTACTTTTTTGGTTGTGCTTTCTAACTATTATAATATTTTCTCTCAAAAAACTACTCCGTATTATGGTATTTGTTCTATGTTAAAGTTTTTTCTATAGTACACGAGAATTAGTTCAAACTTTAGGATTGGAAAATTCTTCTATTTATAACCAGAACAAAATTACAATAGGAGGAGCAACTCTCTCACTCAACTATTACAAAAAAACAACCCTTTCATACACTCACTCTATGTGTATCACTCTCACTACTTTTCTCTCCGATTTTTGATGCTTTTGATCAAGCTAGAACCATCCTATTTATAGGGAAATGCTGGGAGACAATTAGCTCGGAGCTTGCGGACTTCCCTTTTGGAGCCATTTGAACCTACAAACTCAAACACTTTGTTGAGTTTAATCCAACACAATATAGTAAATATATGTATGAACACTCAGTTTTTACGTGGAAACCCGAAAGGGAGAAAACCATGGGACTTTTTAGGCTAATGTACAAGCCCTCTCTTTCTCATTAGGACTCTCCTCACCATTACATAGTACAATTTGAGCTCCCATTAATGGAGTATTATCTAATCTAGAGAGAGTAAATGAGTTGGGGAAGAAGGGAAAAATCGGATCCTTTACATGGAGGGAAAACCTCATATAAATAGGGGAAGGGGAGAAGGGGCTCTCCACCCTAATGGGCCAAACGGGCTAATGCTGGGCCTAATGGCAAAAGTGGGCCAGAATGGGCCGAAATGGACCTAGCTGCTCGGGCTCCGTACTGGATAATGTCTTGGGCTCCTGAACAGTAATAGGCCGGGATAATATATCCCAACACTAGTCCCCCAGTTTCTTGAGTAGTGAGCTCGCGAATCTGCTCGAGAAAATATACTCTGCCTGCGCTCTTCCTCTGTCTTGCTGGAAACTGTGTCTTCACATAATCATAATATATGAGTGAGTGTCTGCACTCCTGAACGCAATCTACCAGTGAGGCACCCCCCTTCCCGACAGGGTCGGGCGAAAGGTGCTCCTCCACGGGCACACTCCGCCTGGATGCATCAGGCGGGAGTAAAGCACTCTGACTCGAGCTTTCCAATCGGAGAAGCTGAGAGGTCCATGCATCTAAAAACTGACGTCGCGGTACTGTCAAAACATGATGCACGTGTGTATGTATGAATGTATGAGGTATGATGCATGAATGCATGAAGGCATGTAATGTATGGGTGCAATGTATGAGAGAGGGAATGCAAGATGTGATCGGAGCGGTAGCTCTCAACGAGAACTCGAGCATGTCAGCGCCGAGAGGCAGACGTGCTGCATAAGACGGGTCCCCCATCCGGGATGGCATGGGCGGAGCCAAAGATGGACTAGACATGATGCCGCCGCGGGGCCAATTATGCTGCATAAGAGACGTTCGCCGCCATCCTGGAAGGAGTGGGCGACCCGAACGTGAGCCAGACACAATGGCGTTGGGGCGCTGATCGTGCTGCATAAGAGACGTTCGTCGCCATCCTGGAAGGGATGGGCGACACTAACGTGAGCCAGACACGATGGCGCTGGGGCGCTGATCGTGCTGCATAAGAGACGTTCGTCGCCATCCTGAAAGGGATGGGCGACCCTAACGTGAGCCAGACACGATGGCGCTGGGGTGCTGATCGTGCTGCATAAGAGACGTTCGTCGCCATCCTGAAAGGGATGGGCGATCCTAACGTGAGCTAGACACGATGGCGCTGAAGCGCTGATCGTGCTGCATAAGAGACGTTCGTCGCCGTCCTGAAAGGGATGGGCGACCCTAACGTGAGCCAGACACGATGGCGCTGAGAGGCCGATCGTGCTGCATAAAGACGTTCGTCGCCATCCTGGAAGGGAATGGGCGAGCCAAACCGTGAACTGGGTATGATGGAGCTGAGGGGCCGATCATACTACATAAGACGGTCGTCGCCATCCTGGAGGGAATGGGCGAGCCGAACCGTGAACTGGGTATGATGGCGCTGAGGGGCCGATCATACTGCATAAGACGGTCGTCGCCATCCTGGAGGGAATGGGCGAGCCGAACCGTGACTCTGGACACGATGGCGCTGAGGGGCCGATCGTGATGCATAAGACGTTCGTCGCCACCCTGGAAGGGATGGACGAGCTGAACGTGAGCTGGGTACGATGGCGCTGAGGGGCCGATCGTACTGCATAAGACGGTCGTCGCCATCCTGGAGGGAATGGGCGAGCCGAACCGTGAGTCTGGACACGATGGCGCTGAGGGGCCGATCGTGCTGCATAAGACGGTTGTCGCCATCCTGGAGGGAATGGGCGAGCCGAACTGTGAAGCCAGGTATGATGGCGCTGAGGGGCCGATCACACTGCATAAGACGTTCGTCGCCATCCTGGAGGGAATGGGGCGATCCGAACGTGAAAGAGACACAATGGCGCTGAGAAGCCGATCATGCTGCATAAGACGGTCGTCGCCATCCTGGAGGGAATGGGCGAGCCGAACCGTGAAGCCAGGTACGATGGCGCTGAGGGGCCGATCGCACTGCATAAGACGTTCGTCGCCATCCTGGAGGGAATGGGGCGATCCGAACGTGAAAGAGACACGATGGCGCTGAGAAGCCGGTCGTGCTGCATAAGACGGTCGTCGCCATCCTGAAGGGAATGGGCGAGCCGAACCGTGAAATCTAGGCGCGGTCCGTCTTGGCTGGCTATGAGAAGCCGATCGTCTGTCAGGAATTCATCCTGAGAGGAAGGGTGGACCTGGGCGTCGTCCCTCTGTCTGATCTGGGGAGCTGGTATTCGTCGTCCAAGGCAAAAGAAAGTCTGATGTTAGCCGATCGTCGTCGGCCACTTCATTCTTCGTACTTAAGTTTTGTAATTATTCTTTACATATGTTTTTCAGTTTGTACTTCCCGGCCAATAGCGCCAAGGGATAAAATCATTCTTTGCTCCGTGCTCTTCTGGCATCTCTCTCTCTTTTTTTTTGGAGTCTTTTAGTCTTCGTTCATCCTTGGTTCTTGGTCCTACCGGCGTCCTTACTTCGAAGAGACGTCCGGTATCCTCGAAACTCGCAAGGAGGAACAGGTTTATCTACATCGAGATTCCCCCTTTTTTGTTCGTCCGTGGTCCTTTTAGTCCTACCAGTGTCTCTTGCTTCGAAGAGGACGTTCGGTATCCAAGGAACTCGCAGGGACGAACTGGTTTACCCTCACGGGTTCCCGGCTTTGTTATCCCACGTCCATCGATCCATGGTCTTTGTGGGATAAACAGGTTTATCTTGGCAAAGCTCCCTTGGTTCGTCTAGCCCCCTCCGCGTCTCTACTAACCTCTACATCGAGAGGCGTTCGTCTTCGGCGGTGGGAGAAGATCTGGCACGCCCGGGCAAGATTCCCTTCCACATAGGAGCTCACCTCCTCTTCTCCCCATCTTTTTTTTTTGTTTGAGGGAGGCAATCTATATTCTTCGTTCGTCCTTGGTTCTTGGTCCTACCGACGCTCTTGCTTCGAAGAGACGTTCGGTATCCGCAAAACTCGCAAGGAGGAACAGGTTTATCTACATCGAGATTCCCTAGCTCTTCTTTGTCCGTCCCTGGTCCGTGGTCCTACCGATCTTCCTACATCGAAGAAGACATTCGGTATCCAAGAAGCTCGCAGGGATCACGGGATGTCACACATAATGGTGGTGGCATAGCGAACGAATATAATGACGAGGCGATAGAATAGCTGGTCGTCATGCGAAGGCGATGGTCACCCTCCTGGAGGGGAGTCGTGAGCCCGATCGCAAACTCAAGAGGGTCGGCATTGGGAGCCGACAA
Organism: Cuscuta epithymum; assembly: GCA_945859915.1. Taxonomy (NCBI): domain Eukaryota; kingdom Viridiplantae; phylum Streptophyta; class Magnoliopsida; order Solanales; family Convolvulaceae; genus Cuscuta; species Cuscuta epithymum. The sequence goes on from CAMAPF010000958.1 coordinate 1,396,040, forward strand.
ACAATGATCATAATGTCGCTGAGCAGTCGGTCCTGATGAGGAGATGGCAATAGTGTCCGGTCAGGCCGATATATCCGTGCAACGGCTCTCATCCAACGCATCGCGGGGATGGAACCGGTCTTCAAAAGTTAAGTATGTCGTGCCGAGAGGCCGAACATGATGTGATAGTGTCGGCAATGAGGGGCCGACCTGAAAGAATCAAGCAACGGCCCTCATCCGCGAGGAGCGGGGATGAGGCCGGTCTTCAAATATGGAAAGCACGCCGAGCCGGGAGGCCGGTCGTGATATAATGGTGTCGGCAATGATAGGCCGACCTGAAAGAACCAAGCAGCGGTCCTCGTCCGCGAGGTGTAAGGACGAGGCCGGTCTTCAAAAGATGAACACGCCGAGCCGAGGGGCCGGTCGTGGTATGATAATGTCGGCAATGAGATGCCGATCAAGATATGGTCAAGCAACGGTCCTCGTCCGCGAGGTGGCGGGGACGAGGCCGGTCTTCGAATGTGATAATCACGCCGGTCCGAGAGGCCGGTCGTGATATAATGATGTCGGCGATGAGATGCCGATCAAGATATGGTCAAGCAACGGTCCTCGTCCGCGAGGTGGCGGGGACGAGGCCGGTCTTTGAATATGATAATCACGCCGTTCCGAGAGGCTGGTCGTGATATAATGTCCAAGCCTCGGCCCAGTAGCAGACCTCGGAGTCGTCATACAGCAATAATCCTCGGCCTATTCCTAGAGACATTCGACCTCCAGTTGCTAGGTTGGGTCTCCTCGGGACATTTCTACCTCAACATGCTTAGCCTGGGCATGCTCGGTCTCAGGATGTGTTGCGCGCCTCACTGCCCTTGGCCTCCGGGGTGGGGATGCTCGTCCCCAGTCTTTGGCCTCTGGATGATGGATGTTCGTCCCCGGGCTTTGGCCTCCGGGTGATGGATGTTCGTCCCCGGTCTTTGGCCTCCGGGTGATGGATGTTCGTCCCCGGGCTTTGGCCTCCGGGTGATGGATGTTCGTCCCCGGGCTTTGGCCTCCGGGTGATGGATGTTCGTCCCCGGGCCTAGGCCACTGGACGATAGATGATCGTCTTTGGGCCCTCGGCATCCGGGGTGAAAGATGCTCGTCCACGGCCCTTGGCTCTTGATGGTCTTCTTTTTAGACCCTCGGCCTCCGGGTGGAATATGCTCGTCCCCGGGCCTAAGCCACTGGACGATAGATGATCGTCTTCGGGCCCTCGGCATCCGGGGTGAAAGATGCTCGTCCACGGCCCTTGGCTCTTGATGGTTCCCTTTAGACCCTCGGCCTCCGGGTGGAAGATGCTCATCCCCGGGCCTAGGCCACTGGACGATAGATGATCGTCTTCGGGCCCTCAGCATCCGGGGTGAAAGATGCTCGTCCACGGCCCTTGGCTCTTGATGGTCTTCTTTTTAGACCCTCGGCCTCCGGGTGGAGGATGCTCGTCCCCAAGCCCTTGGCACCAAGGTTCATTTTGAGCATCATCTCTTATCTGACTATGATCTTAATCTGCACAATGAACATAGTAACGCGGCCAAATGGCCAGACAATATGTATATGTGCACAATTTTTTTTTGTAGGTTGGCTTGGGGCTCTTCCGGACATGACCTTCGGCCCGGCCCATCACCTAGTTCTTCCGGATATGAGCGTCCACGTTGGGGTACGATATGATGACCCCTTACTCGGCTCATCTCCTAATTATTAAATAAATAAATAAAAAACCCGGTGGAAGCTCATCCCCAAGCTTCGCTCGGCATTACTTATTTTGGGACATTTTAATCCCTATTAAATAATGGTGATAAAAATACTAGTAACAAGAAGTACTAGTTAAAATTTAATTAGCAATTGAGATACTCAGTACTTAGCTCGAGGAGACGCTCGGCTAGTGGGGTTATGCGAAATCAGTTTTGCTCCCATAGTTGTTGATTTGACTTGGTCAACATTAGCAATCATGGATCGAGGTCCATGCTTCGTTCTAAATTCCCCTGATTTCACCAATTTTAACTTGGATGCCTCAAAGGGACGCTCATCTACACGTGAGACAATTAAAGCCACATGCAGAGCGTCTAGCAAAGATCTCTTCCCGGCGGAATTTTGCCATTGATGGTTTGGGGCGGTGGGCGTGGACCTGGCCGAGTAAAAGTGGGAGCCGTGCGTCTGGCTTCTCGCCTCCATGGGGTTGAGCGGTAGCGAGACCTGCGTCAAACCAGCCATTATCGGCGTCCGAGCTAAGGCTGGTCAAGCTCATAGGGTGTCCGAGCTATCCAGAGGCTGAGCGGCGTCCAGGACCTGGTCGCCTTCTAATACCGAGCGGTGTCAATGTCATCGTAGCAGTGAATGTGACTGACGTTCCATTGGAGAAACCTTGAAGGGACCGAGCGGCGCCAGATCCAGCCGGAAGGCTAATTTTTCAGGGGCCTGAGTTGACTCAGGGACTGAGCACCGTGAAAGGCTGAGCGGTAATCAGTGACCCAGGGGATCGGCCGTACGTCCGGTGACTTGATTTTATCATTAGCTGGAGGAGTTATAGTCAGAATGACGGTCTGACTTCCAAGTCCTCGTTGGAGGTTCCCTTCGTCCCCCTGTTGCCCTGAGCACGCACGTCCTACCTATTTTGTCCCGGACGGTGGGTGTTTGAACAATCATGCTACCGTAGATGGCCGTCACATTAAGGTTGGGCCGTGCAGGGTCTATGGAGCGGATCGGTCGTTTCTCAGGAGCGTTCTGATCGGGCCCCACGTTGGCCGCCCATCGGCCTTATGAGGACTCTCTCTCAGTTCCGGGACGAACAGATGTAGGCACTGGAGCGGGTGGCATTCCCTGGAAAAAACGAATTAACCAGACGATCATCCGCTGGCAGATCTTGTGCTGAGCGTGATGGGCTGTTGTTCTTTTTGTCACTCTGTTCCAAGTGGTTGCACTCCTCATTGGTCTCTATTTGCTTCGCCATCCGCGCTTCAGGAGCAGACTCCTGTCGGTTCCAGTCAACTTCTTCAAGAAGGTTGCCGTCAAAATCTGATCAACGAGCTTCAGGTGAACCTTCTTCGAGCTGGAGGGGTGGTCTGCGGATGACGGCCGACGTTGAGGGGCGGTGCGGCGACCCAGGAGATGGCCAGTGGCGAAGCCTGAGGGACTGTGCTGCGTGCGGTGCGGCCTAGGACGCTGCTGGAGCTCCATCTGGTGTAGCTCCACTCGCCGGAGGAGTTCATGGCGGCCGGAATGGTGACGGTGGTCCTCCTGACCCCGTGTTGAGTTTAATCCAACACGATATAGTAAATATATGTATGAACACTCAGTTTTTACGTGGAAACCCGAAAGGGGGAAAACCACGGGACTTTTTAGGCTAATGTCCAAGCCCTCTCTTTCTCATTAGGACTCTCCTCACCATTACATAGTACAATTTGAGCTCCCATTAATGGAGTATTATCTAATCTAGAGAGAGTAAATGAGTTGGGGAAGAAGGGAAAAATCGGATCCTTTACATGGAGGGAAAACCTCCTATAAATAGGGAAAGGGGAGAAGGGGCTCTCCACCCTAATGGGCCAAACGGGCTAATGCTGGGCCTAATGGCCAAAGTGGGCCAGAATGGGCCGAAATGGACCTAGCTGCTCGGTCTCCGTACTGGATAATGTCTTGGGCTCCTGAACAGTAATAGGCTGGGATAATATATCCCAACACACTTGTAGTCAATTTCTCAAATATTTGACAAAATCTTCCCTAAAATTGACTTTAATCACAATTCAACACAACCAAGGACAATATAATCACAACTTTACTCAACAACAATTAATCACAAGAATTCAATTGCAAATCCCCAAATTTGAACAAGAATTTCGAACCCTAAACCCCCAATTTTAACCAAATAGCAAAAAATTCAAATTTTTTGAAAATAACTACTTGAAAAAGGGTTCTAATGGTTCATAAAAGCATAATAGGCAACAAGAACAAGATATCAAACTGTAAGGAATAAATGTAATTAGATTTTGATGATGCTAGGATAATTAGATTAGAATTTTAATGTACCCCAATTAGATTTTATGTATTAGAATTTTCAATTGTAAGTATTAGTGTAGTCGACGATCAGAGTTGCTCTCTTTTGGATCTGATCAGAAATACTCTATGAGAACTGCTTTCAGAGTTGCTCTCAGGAAGTCATGAGAGTTGCTCATCAGAGAAGCATCAGAGTTCGATGTATAGCTTCATCAGAATTCAACATCAGTCAAGCATCAGAGTTCCCACACCAGAGCTCGACTTGAAACTACATCAGAACTACTCATCAGAAAGCCATCAGAATCCAACGTATCAGAAGACTCCGATCAGAGTCAGACTAACACTTAGAAGAATTTCAAGGCTACTTCCAACGGCTGGGAAATTCATCAACGGCTAGAAGATATTCCGTCCAAGGAAAGTATTTAATGCTCATTAAATGAGCCTGATACACTTTGGATTGATTGCAAATGATTGACCGAGAAATCTGGAAGATATATTATAAAAATAGAATGCTTCCAAATTAGTGGGTCAAGTCAACAGTACGTGCATTTAATGCAGTTGTCTCCTCCTCCAACGGGCAGACAACCCCAGTATATAAGCTACACACTGAAGACACAAGAAAAGAACTTTGCTACAACTTTTGCTCGCCTTAACATACAAAAAGCTCTCTTGAGATTCAAAGCTCTACAATCATCAACAAGACAAGCTTACGTTGGGAAGATTCAAATATCCATATCCTCCAATCCCAACACACAGAAAAGTTCATCCTGCTCTTCAACGAAACAAGTTGGAGACAACTCTGTTTTCAGAACATCTTCTGCAAAGAAGGGCGTCCAAGTAACTGCAGTAGTGAAGTGGTGATACTTCCGGGAAGCTGAGTGAAAGGACCAGCCATCAGGACGTGGAACTGCATCCTGGGTGGCAACTAGGCTTGAAGAAGACGTGGAGAGCTTCTTAAGTGCTAGGGACTAAGCTTTGTAACCGTTTACTTCAAAGCTAGTGGAATAGTGGACTAGAGGAACGCGTTGTTCCTTGAACCACTATAAAAACCCCGGTGTCATTTACTTTACAGCAATTTAAATACTGCACTTAGGATTTTAACTGTATAACTCTAAGACTTGGAATCTGTGTTTAGCAGATCTTGTTCTCAGAGTTATCAGAAAGGCACTTGCCTTAGTATTTGTTTGAGGCTACCCGGAACTCTTATCCGCTGCAAGACCAGTTCTGATCATCAGAACTCGACCTTCTCTGACAAGTCAACTTTGACTTAGAGAAAAGTTGAAAAACTTGAATCAGTCTATTCACCCCCCCCTCTAGACTGATTACCAACTCAAACGGGACCAACAAGTGGTATCAGAGCCTCCTTGTTCTAGTAATCTTTTAGGTTACACCTTGAACAAAGATCCACTTGTTTATAGCCTCTTTATTTGTTATTATGGATAACTCTCTTGCAAAGCATCTTATGTTCACAGATCAGAAGTATGATGATTGGAAGATCAGAATGAAGGCACATTTGTGTGCTCTTCATGATGAAATGTGGGAAGTCTTGGAGAATGGCCCAGTTCATGAAGGTCAACCCTGATCATACTACTGATAACTCTTTGCCCCAGATGATTGAAAAGGCCAGGTCTGAATGGACCAAGGAAGAAAAGAGACAATACAATCTTGACAATATAGCCAAGGACATTCTTTACAAGGCCATTGATGAAAGGTACTTCAACAGAATCAAGAAGTGCAAAACTGCTAAGGAAATCTGGGACAAGCTGGATGAGATAGGAGCTGGAGATGAACAGGAGAGAGACAACAAGCTGACCATTGCCATGAAGAAGTTTGATGACTTCAAACTCCTCCCAGAAGAATGCATTGCCAAGATGCATGAGAGACTGCTGATCCTTATCAGTGAGATTTCTGAACTTGGCAAAGAACTCACCATCAAAGAAGTCAACATGAAGATCCTCAGAGGACTGCCTTCAGCATGGAAAATGAAGGTGATTGCAGTCCAAGAAAGCAAGAACATCAAGACCTACCCCACAGAGAGACTGATCTCAGATCTCAAAGCTTATGAGTTCGAGATGGTTGAAGAGAAGGAAGAAGTGCCAGATGAGAGAACCACCACTGCCCTCACTGCCAGCACTTCAAAGGTAAGTAATTTTGACCCTTCTACTTTATTATCTGACGAGTATATGGCCGATTTTGCCAGGAAGTTCAGAAAATTTATGAAGAAAGATGGAAGGAGTCCATCTTCCATCAGAAGACCTCATCAGAAGACCAAATCTTCTGAAAGCAATGGAGAATACCTCTGCTACAACTGCAGACAGCCTGGTCACTTCAAGGCTAACTGTTCATTCCCTAGAGTGTCCAAGAAGCAAGGACATGAAGAAGAAAAGAAACCTGAAGATCAACACAGAAGACGAAGGGCATTCGTCTCAGAGCAAGCTGAGAGAGATCCACTCTCTGAATCAGAGTCCAGCTCAGACTCTGATTCTGATGAAGCTTTTTGCTGCTTAGATACAGAGACTGAAGATCTCTGCCTCATGGCTCAATCAGATGATGAGGTATATTCAACTGCTAATTCTATTTCTTCTTCGGTAGGCACAGCCTTAAATGATGATCCAATGTCATCATTTTGGGAAGAGAATAAGGGAATAAGAGAGATTGAACATCTTGAAGTCAGATACAATAGTCTTCTGAAGATGCAATCTTCTATGAAGGGTATCAATGACTTTCACAATCCTACCCCTGGTCTTGGATATGTTGAACCCAAGTCTGGTGAACCTTCTGTAAGGCCTAGCACCCAAGTTGCTAAAGCCAAAAAAGTTATGGTACCACAGACTTCGAGCCCCATCTGTCATGCTAGTACTTCTGGTACCAAAGTTGTTCATGAGAAGGTCATACCAGAGAAGCAAAATCTAAAGGCCAAACCAAAACAAACTTTGAAAACTAATGAACTTGGCATAAGATCTAATAACAGAAAAAGTTTTCATAAAAATAATAATCAAAGACCAAACCTCTTCAGACAATCTCATGACAACAGTATCAGAAACTGCTATCAGAAAGGCAGATATCAAAAGAAAGTTAACTATAGACAGAAGAGGTTGACTGGTCAACCTCAGAAGTCTAAAGTTAAGCGTCCCTCTGCTCTTGATAGTATATGAGACTTCTTTCCAACAAAGAAGGCTATGCAAAAGTATGCAAACAGAAAGCATGATCCTCACAAGCATCTGCCCAAAGTGAATCATACATCTGTTTACTACGACTACCAGGTGGACAATGGGTACCATCCACCAAGGTTTCAGTTGATGAGACCAAAATGGTACCAACTACCAAGACTGCATTACCCCCCAAGACCCAACATTGCTTGGGTACCTAAATCTTCCTTTTAATTTTGCAGGAACTGTGTGCTGGAGCTATCTCAGAGCAAGAATGGTTTATTGATAGTGGATGCTCCAGGCACATGACAGGTGACAAGAGTTGCCTATCAGAGTTCCAGAGACACAATGGACCCCGAGTCACTTTTGGAGGAAATGACAAGGATGGTCAAACAAAGGGAAGAGGGAAGCTGATCAAGAACCAGATAAGCATTGATGATGTCTCTTATGTCAAAGGTCTGAAATTCAACTTGCTAAGTGCTAGCCAATTCTGTGACAAAGGCTACACAGTTGAATTCACCAAGACTCTATGCTATGTCAAGCATGAGACAACCAAGGAAGTGGTTCTTACAGCCAAAAGAAGAAAGAACATCTATGTTGTTGATTGGCAAACAGCAAAAGATGGAACTTGCTTGATAGCTAAAGAAAATTCAAAGCTAAGCTGGGACTGGCACAAGAAGCTTAGTCACTTGAATTTCAAAACCATCAACAAACTGGCAAGAGAACACATTGTAGATGGTCTGCCTGACATTATCTACAAGAAGGAGACCCTCTGCAGTGCTTGTCAGAAGGGCAAACAAGTGAAGACCTCATTCAAACCCATAGCTGGAGATCTTTCTACTTGTCCTCTAAATCTGATCCACATGGATTTATTTGGACCAGTTGAAACTCCCAGTGTTGGTGGAAAAAGATATACTCTTGTTATGGTTGATGACTACTCAAGATACACATGGACTGTGTTCCTAACAAAGAAAAATGAAACTCTTCAGAAGTTGCCATCTCTGTTAAAGCAACTTCAGACTGAGAAGAACGTGAAGGTCAGGACAATCAGATCTGACAGAGGAACTGAATTTGTCAACAAGGTGATCAAGGACTTCTGTGATCAGAATGGCACATTCCATCAACTCTCTGCTGCCAGAACACCCCAACAAAATGGTGTTGCAGAAAGAAGGAACAGAACTTTAAAGGAAGCTGCAAGGACAATGATTGCTGAATCAGGATTGCCCATCAGATACTGGGCTGAAGCAATCAACACTGCATGCTACACTCAAAATAGAAGCATGATCCACAAGAATCATCAGAAGACTCCCTACGAGCTATGGAAAGGAAGAAAACCAAACATCAGCTACTTCCATGTGTTTGGATGCAAGTGCTATATTCTAAACAATGGAAAGGAGAATCTAAAAGTATTTCAAGAAAAAGCTGATGAAGGTGTATTCTTAGGCTACTCAAGTTCAAGCAAAGCCTATAGGATACTTAACAGGAGAACTATACAAGTTGAAGAATCCATTCATGTCAAATTTGATGATGGCACCTCTGCAGAAGGACTATCAGAAACCCTGCAGAAGATCAATCTTGAAGATAAGAATTCAGAACCATCAGAAGAGGTCACCAACAATCCTGTATTCTCAACTCCCCCTGCCAATCCAATTCTGATAGACAAAGATGAAGAATCAGAAGATGAATCATCAGAGTTGCCTAGACAACAACTATCAGAACCTGATCTAACTTGGTTAAGAGATCATCCTCCTAATCAAGTGATTGGTCAAGTTACCAGTGGAGTAAGGACCAGATCTGCATCTAGAAGAGAAGCCATGTTCACCTGCTGTATTTCCCAGATGGAACCAATGTGTGTGGAAGAAGCTCTAGAAGATTCAGATTGGATCAATGCAATGCAAGAAGAGCTGACACAGTTTGAAAGAAATCAAGTATGGGAACTTGTTCCTAGACCCAAGCATCAGAATGTCATTGGAACCAAGTGGGTATTCAAGAACAAAGCTGATGAAGAAGGCAACATTGTAAGGAATAAAGCAAGGCTTGTAGCAAAGGGATACTGCCAAGAAGAAGGCATAGATTTTGATGAGACCTTTGCACCTGTTGCAAGACTGGAAGCAATCAGGATATTCCTAGCCTATGCTGCCTACAATGACATCAAGGTCTACCAGATGGATGTCAAGAGTGCATTCCTGAATGGAGAACTGGAAGAGGAAGTCTATGTTGAACAACCTCCAGGTTTTGTCATTCCTACTCAATCTTCTTGTGTCTACAAGCTCAGAAAGGCCCTCTATGGTCTTAAGCAGGCTCCCAGAGCTTGGTATGACACACTGTCCCTATTCTTAGTGAATCATGGATTTACTAAAGGAAAGGTTGACAAAACTCTATTTCAGATTTCTGTTGCTAATCATATTCTGTTAGTGCAAATTTATGTTGATGACATTATATTTGGAAGCACTAATCCAGAATTATGCAAGAAGTTTTCTAAAGTTATGCAGAAGAAGTTTGAAATGAGCTATTTCAAGTCAAACAAGTTCCAGAAGGCATCTTTATCAACCAAGGGAAGTACACCAGAGAACTCATCAAGAAGTTTGGAATTGATGGAAAATCTTCAGTCAAAATTCCTATGAATGCATCTCAAGGAATTGGACCAGATGATGAAGGAAAGGATGTTGATGCAACAACTTATAGAGGAATCATTGGATCTCTCCTCTATCTAACTACAAGCAGACCAGACATAGCATTTGCTGTAGGAATCTGCGCCAGATACCAATCAAAGCCCAAGGAAAGCCATTTGGTTGCTGCTAAGAAGATCATCAGATATATCAAAGGAAATCCAAATGCAGGCCTATGGTATCCCAAGGGAGGTAACTTTGAACTAATTGGTTACTCTGACTCAGATTTTGCAGGTTGCAGATTAGACAGGAAGAGCACTTCTGGTCATTGTCAATTGCTAGGTGGGAGACTTGTCTCCTGGTTTAGCAAGAAGCAGAACTCTATCTCAACTAGCACTGCTGAAGCTGAGTATATTGCTGCTGGAAGCTGCTGTGCTCAATTACTTTGGATGAAGCAACAACTCAAGGATTATGGAGTTCAAGCTAAGGAGGTCAAGCTGCTGTGTGACAATACAAGTGCTATTGCCATCACTCAGAATCCTGTGCTGCATTCAAGGACCAAACACATTGAGATCAGACATCACTTCATCAGAGATCATGTGGAGAAGAAGCACATTTCAATTGAGCATGTTCCAACTGAAGATCAGCTTGCAGATATCCTAACCAAACCTCTCTCTGAGGCTAGGTTTAACAAGTTGAGAGAAGAACTGGGAATGATGGATGATCTTCCCAGAGATACTTGAATCAGAATTGCAGAAGCATCAGATGTGGATTCATCAGAATACCCCACCTCTGATACTCTTATCCATCAGAGGACCCTGTAATCAGAGTACCCCTTCTCTGATACATGGACTGTTATTCATCAGAGTAGCTGTGGACTTAGCAAAATTTTCTAAATTTCGGGCGAGACTGTTCAATAAACTGGGTTTTACTATTTTACCCCCGGTAGTTATTACCATTTTTGGAAAACGGCTTTCCGCCCACAATCCATTAAATGCGACCTCGAAACCGCAAATTATACCAAACGTCCACTAACCCAAATTCATATATACTCACTCTGAAAACCTAAATCGCTACTGCAATTTTACTCTTCATCCTCAAGCTTTATCTCTCTAAAACTTCCAACTTTCAGACCCTCTCAAATCTCTCCAAGAATCTGAAAATGAAGTTCATTAACATCACCGACCTCTCAGAATCGGAAGCCAAGGCGCTTGCGGCTAACATTGCCACCGGGATGAAGGTTGATATGTCATCACTGCCACTGTTGGCAGAAAAATCAAAAGTGATGAAAGCGGTCATTGCCGGTATGAGTGACTCGCAGCTGACCAAAATAGTGGCTCACCCTTATGAGCACTTCAGCAACCTGGATGTGGCTGAGTTCTATCTCAACGCCTACATTGCTGACAACTCCATTATCTCCCAAGTCCAAGGGAAGGACCTGAAGATTGACGCAGAAGCCCTGAATGAGTTCTTCAATATCGAACTCGATTCACAAGATGAAGATACCCCCACTCTCATCGACCTGGAGTCAGTTGAAGTCTCTGTAGAGACATTCGTGGACACCTACTGCCGGCCAGATGCCACCGGAGTAGATAAGCTCTACATGAAGAAGAGCCTGCTAAAAAGGGACTATGAAAAACTAATGAGCATCATGCATCGTTGTCTGTGGTGCAAAACAAGTTCAACTGACCAAATGAACAACACCAATGCAAAGGCACTGTATGCAGTTCATCATGAGATGAACATCAACTGGGGGAAGGTACTGTATAAATCCCTCACTGAATCAGTGGAAAAGAAGGACAAGAAAACTGGCTTGTTCTCAACCAAGATGGGTCATGGCCTGCTCCTTTCAAAGGTCATCTCAAAATCTCAAATAGAGCTCAGAAACCCATCTACTGTTGACCATTCCAAGACTATATTTCTTACTGCATCTCCCAAGGTACATGTGGCCATTGCTGCTGAGTTAAAGAGGGAAGAAAGACTTGAGCAGAACAGGGAGAAGGTAGTTGCTAAGTCAAAACCTGCTCTTACTAAACCCAAAAAGAAGCCCCAGAAGAAGCAAGAGGCAACTACTGAGAAGGTTGCATCAGAGGTGGAAGCATCAGAGGAGGATGCACCAGCTGTGGCCCCTGTCAAAAAGCTGAGACAAAAGAGGAGGAGAAGAGCTGTCATTCAGAGTGACTCTGATAGCTCCAATTCTCCTATCAAAGTGGCAAAGAAAAAGAAGAAGGTCACCTCACCCCCCAAGGAATCAGAACCTCAGGGGGAACAAGCTTCACTGTTGGTTAACAAATTACAGATCTCTGATACTCAGGGGGAACCTGCATCAGAGGACCAGCCATCCTCTGTATCAGACTTACCAATTACCCTCTCTTCACCAGCTCACCTAGCCGCTTCTACTCGAGCTCTTGAAATGGATCCCATCTCAGCCCTGGAAAGACAATTTCAAAGGGTACTCACTTGGAGGAAGTGGAGAATGGGACCCCTGCAGCAGATCCTTGCTCAAGCTGCTGCTTATGAATCTGAGGAAGTTGAGGTCCTCAAATGGGCAGGTACTGATGATATATCCTTATGCTTCGACCTTCAATTCTTACAATCTGTTCTTGAGAAGAAGAAGGCAAGCTACAAAGGCAAGGAGAAGATGACTGCTCCACCATCAGAAGAGCATGTCACAGCCTTATCAGAACACGAGGTTCCTATCTTTGAAGAGTGGCTGGTGGAAAAGAAAAGGAGGGAATCTCTGGTCAAAATGAAACCTATTCCAGGTGCAGAGGGAGAGCCATCAACTGCCAATGACCTATCTCTGGCAATGCAGAACCTTATCAGAGAATGGAGAGACTCTCCATTTGAAGAAACAGTTTTAGAGGTAATACCAGAATCTCCTACCCCTCTGATTACTTTACAACCCACTCCATCTCCCCCACACTCTTCTCCTAAATCCCCATCCCCTAAACCCACAACACCTAACTACACTCCACCTCCTTCACCTCAACCTCCTTCACACTCACCAACTCCCTCACCTAAACCTCAGAAATCCCCTACCCCTTCACCTAAGAAAACACCACAACCCTCACCCTGCAAACCCTTGACTACCACCAGAAGCCGCCCCCCTTCACCTCCTCCCTCACCCCAACATCAGAGAACCCCCGCTCTACAAACCTCATCTCATCAGAGCCCCCCCATCAGAAATCCTACTCTCCACCAGCACCTCCACAACAATCATCTTCTCCTCCAAAGATGCCTGTACAAACTCTTGCCACAGGTCCTGCTCCATTTCAACACTTCATGGCAGACATAGAGCAGGCTGGTCACCAAATAGCCAAAGGCATGGAGAAGATCCTATATGCTGAGTATGAGACTGATGCCCATCTCACCAGAGTCGGTGACCATCTCTCCAAAGGGATCAATATGCTGCTAAAGCATGTGGGCATCATTGCCACATCCTTTGAGGTCCACAAAGATAAGACTGCAGAGAATCTGAGCAACATTGCCAAGGAATTGGATGGAATCTCTGCTGTTCTATTTCATCACACTAAGGCCCTTGAAGCGCAGGACAAAGCAATCAAGGGTATCTCTGACTCAATCGATGATCTCCAGTGGTCCTCTGATAAAGCTCGTCAGGAGTTTCAAGATGTTGAAGGACTGTGCAAGGACACCAAAGAATTCTCCATCAAGCTGATCAATAGTGGAAAGGACAGAGATCACAAGTTGACTCTCCTTGAAGCTACTACAAAAGATATCCAGTCTGCTGTAGATAAACAGAAGGACATCATTGAAGGGCTGGCCTCTGTAACCCAGACTCTGCCAAGTGCCCTTGAAGTTATTAAGGAAAATCAGGCCACTGAATTCTCAAAGATTGAACTCCTACTTGGTGATCTTGCTGATGCCAAAAAGGGGGAAGATGTGAGAAAACCTGCTAAAGCTATCAGAGCTGCAGAAGGAGCAGAAGGTACAAGCACCAGAGCTCTGACCCCTATCTCTGGTACGCCTGATCCTTCAATATATTTTGAGAGAGCCAGACAGAAGCAGATTGCTGCTGGTATTCAAAGACCAACTCCTCCTCGCTCTAAGAAAGGGAAGAAGACTGCTTCTACTTTCACCCTTGCTCAATGGCTCAATAGTGACTTGGCCAAACCTGATGCTGCTCAATTCAGAGAAATGAAGAAGCATATGACCCCTCTACAACAAGAAAATCTCATTTTGGATAAAGATGGTCTGATAATCATAAACCATGGTGGCTCTATGCAAGAAGCAGAAGACTAGTGGCGAATGAAAGTGATCCCTGGCAAGGACATCTCAGAAGCCATCAGAAACTACCTAGATTGCAGACTTGCACCTCACTGGAATGAGTGTCAGAATCCAAGGAATGTGGCCTCTATCAGAACAAAGGTAAATGCACTTCTGAAGAAGATTGATGAAGCAGAAGCTCAGCTAGAAGAGGAAGATCTCTAACTCTATCCTCTTGTTGCTTTAAATATCTTCTATTAATAAAATAACCAGCTTGCCTCTATTTTGCATGGCAATTTCAAATTTTTCTGTCTTTACTTGCACTCTGATTGTTTCTTGCTCTGATACCTTTACTTTATCTGATTGATTGTATCGTACTCTTACTATTTTCCTATGCCAAGTGCCCACCAAGATTTTAAATGAAAGTTATTTTTTTAACTTATTTTCCTTCATGGTGAAAGGCACTTCTCTGGAAATAGTTTAAGGGTTTTGGCATCATCAAAAAGGGGGAAATTGTAAGGAATAAATGTAATTAGATTTTGATGATGCTAGGATAATTAGATTAGAATTTTAATGTACCCCAATTAGATTTTATGTATTAGAATTTTCAATTGTAAGTATTAGTGTAGTCGACGATCAGAGTTGCTCTCTTTTGGATCTGATCAGAAATACTCTATGAGAACTGCTTTCAGAGTTGCTCACAGGAAGTCATGAGAGTTGCTCATCAGAGAAGCATCAGAGTTCGATGTATAGCTTCATCAGAATTCAACATCAGTCAAGCATCAGAGTTCCCACACCAGAGCTCGACTTGAAACTACATCAGAACTACTCATCAGAAAGCCATCAGAATCCAACGTATCAGAAGACTCCGATCAGAGTCAGACTAACACTTAGAAGAATTTCAAGGCTACTTCCAACGGCTGGGAAATTCATCAACGGCTAGAAGATATTCCGTCCAAGGAAAGTATTTAATGCTCATTAAATGAGCCTGATACACTTTGGATTGATTGCAAATGATTGACCGAGAAATCTGGAAGATATATTATAAAAATAGAATGCTTCCAAATTAGTGGGTCAAGTCAACAGTACGTGCATTTAATGCAGTTGTCTCCTCCTCCAACGGGCAGACAACCCCAGTATATAAGCTACACACTGAAGACACAGGAAAAGAACTTTGCTACAACTTTTGCTCGCCTTAACATACAAAAAGCTCTCTTGAGATTCAAAGCTCTACAATCATCAACAAGACAAGCTTACGTTGGGAAGATTCAAATATCCATATCCTCCAATCCCAACACACAACAAAGTTCATCCTGCTATTCAACGAAACAAGTTGGAGAAAACTCTGTTTTCAGAACATCTTCTGCAAAGAAGGGCGTCCAAGTAACTGCAGTAGTGAAGTGGTGATACTTCCGGGAAGCTGAGTGAAAGGACCAGCCATCAGGACGTGGAACTGCATCCTGGGTGGCAACTAGGCTTGAAGAAGACGTGGAGAGCTTCTTAAGTGCTAGGGTCTAAGCTTTGTAACCGTTTACTTCAAAGCTAGTGGAACAGTGGACTAGAGGAACGCGTTGTTCCTTGAACCACTATAAAAACCCCGGTGTCATTTACTTTACAGCAATTTAAATACTGCACTTAGGATTTTAACTGTATAACTCTAAGACTTGGAATCTGTGTTCAGCAGATCTTGTTCTCAGAGTTATCAGAAAGGCACTTGCCTTAGTATTTGTTTGAGGCTACCCGGAACTCTTATCCGCTGCAAGACCAGTTCTGATCATCAGAACTCGACCTTCTCTGACAAGTCAACTTTGACTTAGAGAAAAGTTGAAAAACTTGAATCAGTCTATTCACCCCCCCCCCCTCTATACTGATTACCAACTCAAACGGGACCAACACAAGCAATGAATTTGGCCTAAAAGATATCAATTTGCATAAACCCTAAAATTCGAAATTTGGAAGAACAACCAATTCTAACGATTAAATTATGAAAAAGGAATGAAATAAGGACTAAGAAGTGAAGGTGATTAAGAATTACCTGATTTGAGCTTGGAAGAGAGGAATAATTGAGAGAGAAGAAGGTCCAGGGCGGAAATCCGTTGCTGTTCTTCGTTCGCCAGGCGAGGTTTGTGTGATGTGTGCGTGTGTTTGTGTTTTAAAAGAATGGGATTTAAAACCCTCGCACCCGGAAGCCGGGCGGGTTTTACGAAAGCTGGGCGGCTTTCGCTTATCCAGAGTCTGCTCAGTGCCCGTAAGCTGGGCGGCTTTTGTAAACATCGAGCGAGTTTCGATTTAAATAAATGGAATAAACCTGCGGCGACACATGCCGGGCGACAATCACGAAAGCCAGGCGGCTTTCATTTGCGAGAGAAACACCTGGAGTGCGGATCCAAAAGCCGGGCGGGTTTCGTGAAAACTGGGCGGCTTTCGATTAATTTAGATGGGATTAACCTACGGCGACACATTCCGGGCGGCTTTCACGAAGGCCGGGCGGCTTACGTTGCCTTTGCTAATTTCGCCCACTTTGTTCAAAATTTGCCTTGAAACTTCACATTTCTATGCTTTGCTTCCCCCCTACACTTGAATTGCATTGTTCACAAGCAATAGGAGTATAAAAACATAGTAAAAGACAAACATAAAAAATTAAAAGGATATGAAATTGGGTTGCCTCCCAACAAGCGCCTTCTTTAACGTCATTGGTCGGACGTCCTTCTTGATCAATCCTCCAAGTTGCAAGAGATGGTGGCGGAGGTGTTGTGGTGTTCCATGTAGTGCTTCAAACGGTGGCCATTGACAACAAAAGGTTCATTATCACCTTGCTTGATCATCATAGTCCCATATGGTCGGACTTCGGTGATGGTGAAAGGTCCTGACCAACGGGACTTCAATTTTCCGGGAAACAATCAGAGTCTTGAGTTGAAAAGGAGAACCTTTTGCCCAACTTGGAATTCCCTTCAACAAATGTTCTTGTCATGCCATGCCTTGGCTTTCTCCTTGTAAATGCGGGAATTCTCATAAGCCTCCCTCCGTAGTTCATCTAGCTCATCAAGATGTAATAGCCTTCTTTCTTTTGCAAGTGTTGGATCATAATTGAGTTGAGAGATTGCCCAACGGGATTTGTACTCTACGATAACATGTAAGTATATTAGAAAAAACCGTCAATAGTTCGTCTGTACAGAGAGAATATATGAGCAAAAATGTAGGCTAACCAAAGGTTGGATAACCCATCACCTGCCAAAAAAAAAAAATAAGGGTGCCATGACAGCCCCCTCCTATACTACCTCACGGCCAATCACAAACACAAATAGGTGATTGGCAAAAAGTTATCAAAGTACTACCAAATCATAAGGATAGATGCAATACAGAATTTTATAGACAACATATTGTATCCTGGCAAAAACTTGCTCCTCCTTTGGCAAAAAATCATCAAATCGAGCTGCATTCCTGACTCTCCAAAGCGAGTATATGGTGCACGAGAAAGCAATCCTGGCAGCCTTGGCTCGTACACTAGCTCCACTCCTCTCCTTCTTGATCCATTTGACCGCACTAGCTAGGGTCCCCATCACTCGTGGAATGCCAATCCATGCTTTCATCATAGCCCAAACTTTTCCTGAAAAAGAGCATTCAAAGTAGAGGTGTGGAACCGTTTCCGGTCCACCCTTGCACAATACACACGTATTATCCACATCCAATCTATGAAGATTATCACACGTGGCTAATCTATTACGGAATGCCAGCCAAGTAATAAAGGAAAACTTGGGAGGAATGTAATCTTTCCAAATAAATGGCATCCACACACGGGTGGCAGCCCTAGTCCTAAGTAAATCATAAACCTTGGAGGATACAAGCTTGCCATTGGATTGAAGAGCATTTAGGCCAAGTATAGCACTCGGAATGTCCGGGAATTTGGAAAGTATTTCATCACGGATTAATGCTATCTTTTTGAATAATTGTGAATCTCTTTCGTGTGGGACAAACTCCCACACACTCCTTCCCTTTAGATAAACCCCATGCACCCACTTGACCCAAAGAGTATCCTTTTTAGTGTGTATATCCCAAAAAGTTTTTGAAAGTAGAGCCTTGTTCCAAACCTTCGTATCATGTATACCAAGTCCACCTTCTTCTTTCGGGAGGCAAATATCCGCCCAGGCGACCCTAGCGAATTTGCTTCCCCAAAGAAAAATGCGGCAAATGGATGTAATCCTGTCAAGAATAACATTGGGGATGGGAAACATTTGTAGCCAAAAAGAGTGTACCCCCTGTATAACTGATTTGACTAGCTCAACTCTGCCTGCATAAGATAAAGATTTAAGACTCCAAGCATTAATAAAAGTGGTGATGGACTCTAAAAGGGGTGCATATTGGGCCACAGATAGCTTTAGGGGCGCCAGAGGGACCCCAAGATAAGTGACCGGGAATGCACCAATTTTAAAGTCCACCAGTTCAAGTATAGTATCAAGCTCATAATATGCATTACCACCAAGGAAGATATTTGATTTATCATAGTTGACCCTAAGGCCAGATATGTTACCAAAATCTTCCAAAGCCTGTGTAAGAATCTGTATAGATGTGATATCACCTCTAGAAAAAAGCATCAAATCATCAGCATATGCCACATGTGAAATATTGAGTGACCCACACAGAGGATGGTGATTGAACATAGGGTTGTTGGTCCTATCATTCAATAGTCTAGACAAGTACTCCAAGCAAAGGACAAATAAGAGGGGGGACATAGGGTCCCCTTGCCGAAGCCCTCTTTTACCCTCAAAATGGCCATGGAGAACACCATTGATTGATATGGAGTATGAAGCGGTGGTGACACACTCCATAATCCAGTGTATGAATCTGCCCGGGAATCCCAAGTGGGTCAACATACTAGTAAGGAAATCCCAAGATATAGTATCATAGGCTTTCCGGAGGTCAACCTTGATCATACATCTTGGAGACATACGTTTCCTAGCATATCCTTTAATCAGTTCTTGGGCAACAAACACATTATCAATCATGAGTCTCCCATCAACAAAGGCCCCCTGGGCTTGGTCAATAAGGTCCGGAAGGCACGGGATCATTCTTTTAGAAATGATCTTAGTGATGACTTTGTATACCACATTTGTACAAGCGATTGGTCTAAAGTCAGCCGGCGTGGGAGAATGGGTTGTCTTAGGAATTAAAGCAATAACCGTGTGGTTAGTTTGCTTTAATAACCTACCCGACAAAAAGAAAGCCTTAACAGCCTTGGTGAAATCATAAGCAACCCTGGTCCAATTCTTTTTAAAAAATGCCGATGTGTATCCATCAGGACCAGGTGATTTGTTGTCACCAATGTCAAACAAAGCCTCTTTGATTTCCACATCTGTGACAGGACCAATAAGGCTGGCCGAGGCAGCAGAAGGGAGACATCTACCCGAGGCAACTATATTGGGGTCCAGTCCGGAGGTAGGATAGTGAGTACCAAATAAGTCAGTGTAAAACTTCACCAGTTCCGTAGCCACTTGGTCAATAGAGGTGGTAGTCATTCCATTTTGGAGTTTGAGAGCCGTAATGGAGTTTCTAGCCACATTCTTTTTCACAATAGCATGGAAGTATTTGGTGCATTTATCACTTTGGACAAGATGGTTAGCCTTGGCCTTTTGCCTAAAAAGGTCTTCTTCAGCCACTTTAAGGTTAAGAAGTTTTTTCTTTATCAAGGAGAGTTCTTCTTTTATAGTTTCATCCAACGGAGAGAGTATAGAAAGCCCAAGGAGCCTTTTATACTCTTTTTTGGAGTCCTTAACTCTTTCAGAAATGTGACCAAAATGGAGTTTATTGAGCTCTCTAAGTGGTCTTTTAAGGTCCTTTAGTTTCTTGGCTAAAATAAATTGAGAGCTTCCATAAACCTCTTTAACCCAATGGGTAGTGAGGATGGCATTGAAATTCTCATGGTTTAGCCACATATTAAAAAATTTAAAAGGCCGAGAGGCAGCCCCATTAGTTTTCCCAATGGAAACCATGGAAGCTACATGGTCGGATTCAAGTTCGAAATCATGAAAATGTGTTTTGCACTCAATATCCAAAGTAGACCAAAAAGAATTAATAAGAACTCGATCTAGTTTAGCCCAAAGGGAACCTCTATTCCAAGTAAGGAATTGGCCCGTGGATGGACAATCAACAAGATTAGTTTGCAATTTAAAATCATTTAAATGTTGCATAACATAGGCCGAGGGAGGGGTAGGACCCACCCTCTCATTCGGGCATCCAACACAATTAAAGTCTCCCATTACTAGCCACGGGCTATTAATGTTAGGCTCCAAGTTTGCTAGATGATCCCAAAGGGCCTTTCTCTCAAGAGCCGTGTAGAGAGCATACACAAACGTAACAAGATACTCAATTTGAGTAACCTTACAAGTGACGGTAAGGTGTACATGTTGCTTGTCAATTTCAAGTACATTAATATGAACAAAATGTGGGTCCCAAATGATGCCAATACGGCCACCATCAATTTTGTCAAAATTAGTAATAGATAGCCAAGAAGGTAATCTATTTGAACTAAAATTAACAAAATTAGTAGTGGTCATTTTGGTTTCAAGGAGACAACACAAATGAATATTATTAGTGCGAATAAACTTAAGTATAGAGTTTTGTTTGGAGACCTTATTGAGGCCTCTTATATTCCATGCGGACACAATCATCAAGACCTTTTGTTGTTGTTCCTCCTCCCCCCTTTCTTTCCTTGGACTCTCGGCCTAGCCTCATTTTTTTTCAACAAATGGCTCGGCTTTGCTCTTTCTTTGTACCTAGTAAGATATAATAAAGTATAGGGATATTCAATAAACCAAGAGTTAAATTCGTACCCGTAATCCGTAGCAAAGACCCCCGGGATAGTCTCCAAGCATGTAGTCGTGAATGTGAGTCCCTCGGTAAGCTCATCTTGGGTGGCTCTCAAGTAGTTATCAAGCCTCACCATTTGATCTTTAACTTCACCGGAATGTAGTAAGTGAATCAAAGGTAGATTATCTTTGCCAAGCTCAAGCTTAACAATGACATCATCTCGGTATGCATCCCTAATATCATTCACCACACGTACTTTGTTGAAATCTTTCATACTCGGCCTTTTTACAAGCGAAGCTTTCCCCCTCGGGCAGCCCTCTTCATAATATCGGCACAAATAATGTCTAAAAACAGCCCTCATAAAAGAAGGATCAAAAGTATACTCCTTGTCTCTTAATGTTATTCCGGGAAGATCTTCAAGGCACTCTTTAGTGAAAAGCATTCCGGGTTGGTCTTCCTTTACTAGCTTGAGGTGATGGTCCATCTTGATAATAGTAGCATCCTTGTCTACATGCTTCTTGTGTGTAACGTTGATATTTGGCATGAGAACCTCATCGGTTCCCATTTGAACTATCACCTCGTCTTGGTACGTATCATGAAAGTTGTGGACTTTCCGGATAAGTTCATCTTCACCATCCTTGAAATCGGATGTGACAACCTCACCTCTTATAGGCTTTCTCTTTCCCCATTTAAAGAGCCGAAACTTCTTGAAAAATGGATGATCTCTTCTAGTAATAAAGAGATCACTTTCCTCCTCAATAAGTTGCTCTTTACTCACTGTTTTGGCCTCCACATTCACTGTTTTGGCAGCCATGTTACTGCTCTCGGCCTCTCCTTCAACCACATCCTTCGTACTCACTGTTTTGGCATCACAAATTGCCTCCTCGGCAGCCCCTCCTTCCATATTAATACCCATACTTTTTTTGATAACGTCTTCCTTAGCTTTCTTCTCAATTTCGGCAATAATGGAGCAAGTAAAAGCATGGTGGCCAAACTTTTTACAATGGAAGCAATAATTTGGGAATGTTTCATACCTCACAAATTGAGTGTGTAGTTTGCCATTTGGTAGCTTGATTTTGAGCTCAAGTGGAGGTGGTTTAGATGCATCCACTTCAATTAGAACTCTTGCAAAGTTAGATCTAGCCTTCTCAAGAGTAACTCTATCCGTAGTCAAAGGTAAGCCCACCTTAGATGCCACCTCACTTATAATCTCTTCATTCCAAATCCGCATAGGTAAATGAGGGAATTGCACCCAAATAGGAACTTTGAGGAATTCCTCATCACTCATAGAGAAGTCATCGGATAGCAATTTCAATGGGAATCTTTTCCCAAATAAGGTGTATGGACCTTCCATAAGTACTTTAGCCCTATCTTTGTCATTTTGGAATTTAAAGATAACCCAACCTTTGTCATGACTTCTAAAACGGCACGGGACAGCCCATTTTTGCACAATGGTTTGGAGATTTTTGTAACCGGGATAGCCATTATCAAAGTATCCAACTAAGCAATATCCCCAAATATCAATCATGGATGGTAGCACTCGAGTAGTAAGGTCAATAATGTCTCCTTTGGGCTCAATATATCTTAGTTTCATACCCTTATCGGGTTCTCTATTATCCTTGAAAAGTGAGACAAATGAGGGTTTAGAGCCATTCCCCCACTTGTTACCTCCCAGAGTCACATCCTTAGTGGCAGAAGATAAGTCCACGGCCTGGCAAGGTACTGCCACAGTATGGCTGGAAGATGTCGCGGCCTGGCTAGCATGCAGTGCCACGGTCTTGCTGTGTAGTGCCTCAGTCTGGATTAGAGCCGCGGCCTGAATAGTTTTCGCATCCTGGGAGGTGGCTAAAGCCGCAGCAAGGTCCATTTGTACCGCGGCATTACTGCCCACACCATCCATTAGAGCCAAGGCATGATTCTTGTCAAAAGGAACAATTTTTTCATTAGTTTGTTGCACACTGGCCTCTCCATTTTGTTGTACAGTAGTAAGTATCTTATTTGTTTCAGCTTCTTCTTTTTCTAGCATTTCCTTAATACTTGGGTGAAGGTCATACTCCTTGTTTTCCGTCACTACAACGTGAAGAGAAGTATCATCAAGAGTTGGTACATCAGGAATACCTTCGGTTATGTCAATGTTGGCATCATCATTTTGGCCTTCAGTGATCCCCTTCAGAGATGTAGCAATATCAGTACCCACACTCTCATCCTGGCTGCACACCTCCTGGGAATCCTCCATAATTGGTTCCAGAGCTGTACCCAGAGCCGGGCTTTGAGAATAGGACCGAGCTTCCAGAATTCCCTCAACAGCAGACATAACCCGAGAGTCCTGAGTGATAGGTTCCAACGAAGAGCTACCATCTTCAACTGTGGTTCAAACTTCATATTTTTCCTGAGCAACAATCTCAGCAGCATCGTCAAACTCCCTGCTTTGCTTGGCCTTAAGCCGAGATGAAGATTTGGTAGGAGGGGGTACCTCCTTTTTCTTTTTGGTAGTCATGAGGAGCAGGGGAAGATAGGAGTTAGCAACCCACCTAAGTGACCATCGACCTTGAAGCCCGGCTTTCTGGAGACAGTGGTAGCCGTTGCAGATATTAGGAGAAAATCAACTTCACTGAAGGATCGAACCAATTGCTTAATCCTCACACCAAGGAAAAGCTAAATCACCTTCCGATGAAGGATTGGGCTGGAGAAAACAAGAGAAAGGCGCGTTGACCCTCGAATTTGAACAGTGTTTTCGCAGGTGCAGTTGAGTGAATTGGGTCCAGAAAACCCGATATGAGCTAAAAAGCTTGGGAGATATACACCCCAATGAGGTCGGAGATGTACAGCAACCAATATTTAACCTCAAGAACAGGATCGATGGAAGAAACGAGATTGCGATTGACGTAGAAGAGCCTCGACGAGAGGGAGAGAATCAGCTCTCAACTTCTAACCCAATGCACGGGATTTGTACTCTAGCTCTACTGGGAGGTGACAAGGCTTCCCAAAAACAAGCCTATAAGGGGACATACCAAGAGGCGTTTTGAAAGCCGTTCGATATGCCCATAAGGCATCATCAAGTTTCAAAGACCAATCCTTCCGAGAAGAGTTGACCGTTTTCTCAAGGATAGATTTGATTTCCTTATTAGAGACCTCTACTTGACCATTTGTTTGAGGATGGTAAGTAGCTCCACTTTTGAAAAGGCACCCATACTTTTTTAGAAGACCGATGAAGTAAGCATTCTTGAAATGTGAACCGTTATCACTTATCACTAATAATGGTTCTTGGGACACCAAACCTTGAAAAGATATTCTTCTTCACAAAATCTACTACCGACTTGGCGGTGTTATCCGGCAAGGCTATTGCCTCCACCCACTTGGAGACGTAATCAACCGCTACAAGTATATACTCCTTGCCATGGGAATTGGGAAAAGGTCCCATAAAATCAATCCCCCAAACATCAAAGATTTCGACCACAACTCCACAAGCATCATGTTTTGTGGCATTTCATTCCTCCGGATCAAATTACCGGTTTGTTGACAACGATCACAAGCTTGAACATAGCTTCTAGCATCCTTGAATAAAGTAGGCCAGAAAAAACCACATTGAAGTACTTTGGCGGCTGTCCGGTCGGGTCCATGATGACCTCCACTAGGGAGATTATGACAATGCTCCAGGATGGGTAGCATTTCTTCATTGGGGACACACCTGCGTATGATACCATCGGCACAATGCTTGAAAAGGTAAGGTTCATCCCAATAATAGCGCTTGACATCATTCAAGAACTTCTTTCTTTGATGAAATGTGAACTCTTGAGGGAGAATTTCCTTGGCAAAATAATTCACGAAATCCGAGAACCAAGGTAATGGGACTCCACTAGCCACCATGATTTGCTCATAAGGGAAATCATCATGAATAACTTCCTTGTTGGTTGTGGCATTAGTTTCAAGACGGGATAGATGATCCGCAACAAGATTTTCACTTCCCTTTTTATCCCGAATTTCAAGATCAAATTCTTGGAGTAATAATACCCAATGAATTAGTCTTGGTTTTGCATCCTTCTTGCTCATGAGATACCGGATGGCGGAGTGATCGATATAGACAATCACTTTTTGCCCAATGAGGTATGACCGAAATTTATCAAAAGCATAAATAACGGGTAAGAACTCCTTCTCGGTAGTGGCATAATTTAACTCCGCATCATGGAGTAATCTAGAAGCATAGTAGATGGCATGGAACTTCTTCTCTTTCCTTTGCCCAAGAATTACCCCAATTGCATTATCACTAGCATCACACATTAGTTCAAAGGGTAGAGACCAATCCGGTGAGATGATAATTGGAGCCGTAATAAGCGCCTTCTTGAGAGTGTTGAAAGCTTGGAGACATTGCGGAGTGAAATCAAAGTGAGCATCTTTGGCAAGTAAATCACAAAGTGGCTTTGCAAATTTTGAAAAATCCTTGATAAATCGCCGGTAGAAACCGGCATGTCCCAAGAAACTCCGGATGGCTTTCACCGAATGAGGTGGAGGTAACTTCTCAATAACTTCCACTTTGGCTTGATCAACTTGAATGTCTTGGGGGGAAATTTTATGCCCCAAGACAATGCCTTCGGTCACCATAAAATGACACTTCTCCCAATTGAGAGCCAAGTGTGTTTCCTCGCATCTTATCAAAACCTTCTCAAGATGAAGAAGGCAAGCATCAAAAGAGTCTCCAAAAACAGAAAAGTCGTCCATGAAGACTTCCATAAAACCTCCTACCATGTCGGAAAAAATGGCCATGACACATCTTTGAAAGGTCCCCGGGGCATTGCAAAGACCAAATGGCATTCTTCTATAAGCAAAAGTGCCGAAAGGACAAGTAAATGTGGTCTTCTCTTGATCTTCATGTGAGATAGCTATTTGAAAATAGCCGGAAAATCCATCCAAGAAGCAATAAAACTCATGACCCGCAACACGTTCAAGCATTTCATCCATAAATGGGAGAGGAAAATGATCCTTCCTAGTGTCGGCGTTCAATTTCCGGTAATCAATACACATCCTCCAACCGGTGACCATCCTAGTAGGAATTAATTCATTCTTACTATTAGCCACAACGGTAATTCCTCCTTTTTTGGGAACCACTTGGACGGGGCTCACAAAATTGCTATTCGAAATAGGATAAATAATGCCATAATCAAGAAGTTTGAGAACTTCCTCCTTGACTACCTCCTTCATGTTGGGATTCAATCTTCTTTGATGTTCAATAGTAGGTTTGTGATTCTCCATGAGAATCCGGTGCATGCAAAGAGAAGGGCTAATACCCTTAATATCCGCCAAGGACCAAGCAATAGAGGACTTGTGAGCCCTTAAAACTCTCAATAATTTTTCTTCTTGCAAAGAGGTGAGTGTAGAAGAAATTACCACCGGATATGTAGAATCATCTCCAAGAAATGCATACTTGAGATGAACCGGGAGAGGTTTTAGAGTAGGCTTTAGAGCAACTTCACATGAAGATTTTTGGCTAGACTTTCTTGCACCAAGTTCTTCAAACTTAGGCCGGAATTTGGTGTAAGAACCTCCGGCTTGAAGGTACATCACTTCTTCAAAAAGTGCAAGAATTTCTTCATTTTCGGTGCATCCTAGCACGATGCATGCCTCAAGAGGATCTTCATGTATTTCCCTCTCAAAAACTTCTTATGTCAAAGTATCAAAAATATTGATACTAAAACAAGTAGAATCATCATGATGCTTCTTCAAGGAATCCCAAACATGGAATTCTTGCTCCTCCCCCCCAACACGGAATTTCACAATTCCATTCTTCACATCAATAAGAGCGGCCACCGTGGCCAAGAAAGATCTTCCAAGAATCACCGGAATTTCCATTTCCTCCATCTCTAGAATGAGAAAATCCACCGGAAAATAAAATTTTCCAACCTTCTGACGTGCACTTTGTCGTGTGTGCACTCAAAATAATTTCAATACTAACACTTATACGTAGTATATGTGAAGTAGAGTTTGTATCCACAGGGAAAGGAATAACTCTCTTTTTATAGAACTAGTAAATAAAGGGGGGGTTTTTGATCGAGTGATTTGATTAAAATTAAACACGAAGATGAACGAGTTATATGAGTTTTAATTCAAAGATAAAAGGGACTTGGCATTGCTATTTTCACTTGTTGATATATTTTAGTCGATCATTGTTATATCTATAACTTATCTCCTCTCGAATACTCAATCGAGGAGTATATCCAATTCATCGAGGATAGTTATTAACAACGACCGTTCATTAATAACCCTTACTATTAGTCAAGTATAGAACAACGCCATATACCGACTTGATAGTAGCATTTAATCTCTTAACTCCTTGATGAAATCAATTGAGATTGATAACCTCAACACAACGGTTTCGGTTTAACCAACAAAATTAATTCCTCTTAAGTTTATTAACCACGACCATGCATTAATAAACCGAAGTTACTTACTTGTGAAACTATCAACGATTAACCATTGGCTCGTTGATCGTTTCTAGTAATAATTAATATATGAAACAAAACTAGTTGATCCTTTAAGTAATGTTCAAAATATTAATATGAAATATGAATAGGAATTAATTAATACTCAAGGAAGAATATTAAAGAAAATGAATCCTACTAAAGTTAATATCAAGATGTTAACTTAATTGTCATCTTAGTAACACTCCCCGATATTAACATAGAGGAAGGAATAGTTATTACTAAGACCAATGTCAAGATGTTAACTAATTGTCATTTTAGCAACACTCCCCAACATTGATATAGAAATAATATTTAAAGAAAGAATTAATATTCAAGGAGAGAAGTTAAGAAAATAACTCACAACTTTAATAATCAACAAGCTTCAAGAGCAATACCAAAAAATGGAAGTTTAGCTCCTCATTTGGAGACTACACATGCTAAAAGAAATATAGAGAAATGCTATTCTAAACTGAGCTTAAGAGTACAAAGGAATTGGTGATCTAAAAGTGAAGGAAAGGAGGTGTATTTATAGGCTTTTTGAGGTGCAGGTCAGGTACTCGATCGAGTATATGTATATACTCGATCGAGTATATGTAGAAACCTGAATTCGATCCATACTCGATCGATATTCGAGTAGAATTTATATGTATACCCGATCGAGTATGTCGGTGTACTCGATCGGGTATGACAATAGAACGTGGCCAAATCTTTCCTTGCATGTTCCTTTGTTCCTGGATCGGATCCTTGAAAATCAGTATTGGTACTCGATCGAGTATAAGGTGTACTCGATCGAGTATAGGTCAAAATCAGGAACTTTCCTTCTTTTTGTCTTGTACTCTTACACCTTCCTTTACCAATGATCATTTGATTGATCTTGGACCTGTTTAAGCTCAGAATAAACCTAATCTAAACAATTTACAAGAATTTAACAAACTAAACTATTATACCAAAAGTGTGTAATTTCCGAAATACCAAACAAACAAAACTAACTAAAAACGTTAATAAACACACGGAAATTACAAACGTATCAACTCCCACACACTTAGTTCTTTACTCGACCTCGAGTAAAATAGAAATATCAACAGTTTAAGAGTTTCAAGAAAGAAAGAAACTAAGACCACCAAGGGGAAAAATGAGTTTTTACAACAACATTCTTTCTTGGGTTTAATGATCTTCTATGCTCCATCTCCTTGCCTCTTTTTTTCTTCTTCTCCACTTCTTCTTTCTGAGTCCTCTTATTCTCCAAAGAGATCAAATGAGTGCCTGCAAAAACAAATATTTCTCTCATCTCTCTCATTTTGCCTAGGAGCCTTTTCAGGTTTTCATCCTAGCATCTCTTTTAATTTTCCATTCTCCCCACTCATTTTTTTTATAAACCCTTTGATGGTCCCTGATAGAGGTAAAAGTCTAGAGGGGGGGGGGGTGAATAGACTTTTAAAGTCCTTTCTTGTTTTTAAAGAGTTTCCCTCATAGGTATGATGATCTAGAATCTTTTGAGAGATTTAGGATCGCAGCGGAAGTTATGACCTCTTTTTGACTGTGAATGGTAACTTTCTTATGAGAGGATAAGAGGGAAGAGGTATTTGTATGTAGGATGACTTATCTTTAGTGACTGGAGTGTATAGTAGACTAGAGGCTCTGCTTTGAAGATCTTTCAGTGAGATCCTCTGATGACCTTGGATCAGAGACCCTTGAGTGAGGTCCTCTGATAACCTTGAATCAGAGACCTTTGAGTGAGGTTCTCTGATGATCTAGAGTCAGAGACCCTTGTTGAGTTAGAGACCCTTGTGTGAGGTCCTCTGATGATCTCGAGTCAGAAACTCTTGCGTGAGGTCCTCTGATGATCTCGAGTCAGAAACTCTTGCGTGAGGTCCTCTGATGATCTTGAGTCAGAAACTCTTGCGTGAGGTCCTCTGATGATCTTGGATCAGAGTAAATAAGATTGACACGAGATGTATCCTGGTTCAGAGGTGGTGTAATCCTCCTACATCCAGTCCCATCCTCTTTCAGATGGATTTCCACTAAAGTATTCAACCCAATACAATTAGTGACCGTCTGGCTGTTATCACCAACTTGCTCAGACTTCAAGGTGTTTCACTGAGAGTACACACCACTCCAAGTTACTCAATCCTTTAGGTTTTTCTCGATTGATCCAGTGGGGATCAAAAGGTACTCTGTCCTATTCTACCACACTTAAGGACTTAGACGATGCTATCCTTAGAAGTGTTTACAACAGTTTTAATATGAAACAAACTTCTAGCCTCCAACTAAAAACTAAACTTTCTGAGTGTATCAATGAGGATTTCTTTTCTAGAAGGTTTAGTGAAGCATGAGTCTAAGCAGAGAGCAGAATGTAATGAGCCCTTTCTCTTTTTGCTAGATATCTTCTTTGTGTAGTATGATTTCTCTGCTTAGTGAACTCAGGAGCTTGTTTTTCTTCTCATGCTTATGCCCGAATTTATAGGCATCTCTGGTTGATTAATCTCCTCCGTTGGTTGAGAGGATTTAATCTATTTCGTTGAGGCTTCTTGTACTTTCGTCTTCTTGTGTTGGAGCAGCTTATCTTCAGACGCAATTGGAGCAACTTGCTTTGCAGGAAATGTAAACCCATTCCTTGGTTCTTTTACGCACTATTCACCATCTAGTGGGATTTTGTCTTCACAGGCAACTCTGGAGTGTCTCGTGATTATACAGCTCTTTAAGTAAAATTTGTGACTCTGGTTCTTGTGTACAAAATTAATTTGTACTGGTAGGATTTAAATATCCTTTTTAAGGTAAAGAAGAATTTACCTTATTGCATTTTATATTTCCAGTAAAATTAATTTTGTACATAAGATGTACATGTAAGATTAGTCACAATTTTGCTAGTGACAATAATAAAATTGTAACCCAAAAATAAATATACTGATTGGATTTGAATATCCTGGAAAGGTAGGAATTTACCTTATTGCATTTTATATTTCCAGTATATTTATTTTGTGACACAATTTATATATTCCTAATTTTGTCACCTTCCTTCCTTTTTTGGACCATACTTCAGTTCACACAATGATCATTCAATATCGAATAGAGAATTTAAACATCAAGGGAGGATGGCATCATCAAAACTATATTTCATCAAAGTCTGAGGGGCCTAACAATTTCCCCCTTTTTGATGATGCCAAAACAAAAACTAGATTCTGAATACATAAAACAAAGATAAGCTAGATTCTATTTTCCCCCTTTTTGGCAGCAGCTCAAACCTAGATTAGTTCTGTCTCCTAGATGATTCTCCTTCATCCAGTTTTCTTTTTCTTCGATTTCTTTTGAGTTGGTCTAATTTTTGGTTGTAGACCTTCTCAATGAGTTCCTGGGAAAGGGCTTCTTCTATGGAGCTTGCTCCCAACCATTGGAGAGCAAATTCTTCTTCTTTTGGGATGAGGGGTGCCATAAGAAGAAGTTGGTCGATTGGAGCGTGTCTCCAATACCTCCACTTTAGGACTCTCTTTCTTTCTTGGTCGAGAGAATCCTTGTCAGTGGTGTATATTATCCATGACTCTAGGTCACTGATGAGTTTATCAGGAGCATTTGGGGGGCCTAAGGAGAGATTTAGGTTGAGTCTGTGATGTGCCATTAGAGTGTTTTGGCTTAAGGTGTGTTTGAAGAGGATCTTTTAGTAGGGATGGTTGCAAAAGATGCTTGTTTATTTGAGGATTAACCTGGATATTTATACTTGCATGCATCGTTTGGGATTCTTGGTTGAGAAATCAAGGCGTATTAATGGAATTACGGCTTGATGTTCTTTTCAAGAATAAAATCAGTATAGATAAAAGAGAAAAATTGGTTGGAGGAGCTTACCAATTTAATGATGTTGCTTCCCAAGATTTTCTTGAATCACCATGTGTCGTAGTTGCATGCATGCGTAGATTCCTGACTCCTTTTGTTAAAGTGATTCTACCTCTGGGCTCTGGTTGAGGTAGTCGTCTGTTGTAGTTTAAGAGATTGTCTGTGATATCTTCTCCGTTGGTTAGGTCCGAGACCTTCTGATAGTTTTTGAGATTTCTGATCTGAGGTCTTCTGATAGTATTCAAGCCTTCTGATCTGGGGTCTTCTGATAGTTATTCAGGCCTTCTGATCTGTGGTCTTCTGATAGACAGGCTTTCTGATCTGAGGTCTTCTGATAGTATTCAGACCTTCTGATCTGGGGTCTTCTGATAGACAGTTGAGACCTTTTGTATAAGGACCATAGAGCTTCATTCCCTTGTCTTTGTGTGCTCCAACTTCTTTGATGCTCATTTTGATAGAGGCTTGAGTACATTTTCCCACTCATAATTGAGTTCTTTGAGTGGAATTCCCCCTGAGTTGTTGCAGACTTTATTCTCTACTTTGATCCAGATCATCAAGCATTCCTAGGTCTTGTCTTAGAGAATTGAATCTGGCTTCATTTAAGGGCTTAGTGAAGATGTCAGCCAGCTGCTTTTCTGTGGGGATGTACTCTAATCTGATGATTTTCTTCTCAACATGTTCTCTGATGAAATGGTGTCTGATCTCAATATGCTTGGTTCTTGAGTGAAATACTGGATTACGAGTTATTGCTATAGCACTTGTGTTGTCACACAGAATGCTGACTTCCTTTGTTTCCTCTCCATAATCCCTCAATTGCTGTTTCATCCATAGTATTTGTGCACAGCAGCTGCCTGCTGCTATGTATTCTGCTTCAGCAGTGCTTGTGGCAATTGAGTGTTGTTTCTTGCTGAACCAAGAAACAAGTCTTCCTCCAATCATTTGACAAGTTCCAGAAGTGCTTTTTCTGTCAATTTTGCACCCAGCAAAGTCTGAGTCTGAATATCCATATAGATCAAAATTTCCATTTGTTGGATACCATAATCCAGAGTTAGGATTTCCTTTTAGATATCGTAGGATTTTCTTTGCTGCAAGAAGATGGCTTTCTTTGGGTTTTGATTGAAATCTTGCACATACCCCAACTGAGTAGGAGATATCTGGCCTACTAGTTGTAAGATATAGCAGAGAGCCAATCAGTCCTCTATAGAGTGTAGGATCAGTGTCTTTGCCATCTTCATCTGGAGTTAGTCCTTGAGAGGTGTTCATGGGGATCTTTACAGTAGACTTGTTCTCAACTTTGAATTTCTTCATGAGATCTCTTGTATACTTTGATTGGTTGATGAAGATACCTTGTGGAGTTTGTTTCACTTGTAGTCCTAGGAAATAGTTCAACTCTCCCATCATGCTCATTTCAAACTTGTTTTGCATGAGAGTTGAAAAATTTTTTACACAATGCCTGATTTGAGCTTCCAAAGATTATGTCATCCACATAAATTTGGACAAGCAGTATGTGTGGTCCTTCTTCACTTTTGAAGAGAGTTTTATCTACTTTGCCTTTAGTGAAACCGTTGTTCACTAAATATTGAGAGAGAGTGTCATACCATGCTCTTGGAGCTTGTTTGAGTCCATAGAGGGCCTTCTTTAGTTTGAATACTTGATCTTTCTCTCTGTTGATTTCAAATCCAGGAGGTTGCTCCACATAGACCTCCTCTTCTAGTAGACCATTTAGGAAGGCACTTTTCACATCCATTTGATAGACTGTGAATTGCTTGTAGGCAGCATAAGCAAGGAATATTCTTATTGCTTCAAGTCTTGCAACAGGAGCAAAAGTTTCATCAAAGTCTATTCCTTCTTCTTGACAGTAGCCTTTGGCTACTAGTCTGGCTTTGTTTTTGATGATTGTGCCTTCCTCATTCATTTTGTTTCTGAATACCCATTTAGTTCCTATCACATTTTGATGATAGGGTCTGGGTACAAGTTGCCATACTTCATTTCGTTCAAATTGGTTGAGTTCTTCTTGCATGGCTAGTATCCAGTCTGAGTCTGAGAGGGCTTCTTCAATTTTCTTGGGTTCAGTTTGTGAGATGAAGCAAGAGAACATAGCTTCTTTCTGGAATGATGATCTAGTTCGAACCCCTTCATGGATGTTTCCTATGATTTGTTAAGGAGGATGTTGATTTGTCCATCTGATGTCAGAGGTTCTGTTGACTTGAGTTTGTTGCTCATCCTCCTCTTCTTCTTCACTATCTTCTGGTAGAGTTGGAGGAACAGGAACTTCAGTTCTTGTGAATGATTCAGCTGGTTGTTTTGGAGAACAACCAGTGATTTGAATTGATCCATTAGCTGGTAGTTGTCCATTGTTTGAGACATCTGCAGCTTCATGATTTTTGTTGGTGTTGGAAAGGCAGCTTGGAGCCTTTCCAGTTATCTTTTCTTTCCCAGATGATTCTCCTTCTACCATTTTGTTGGCATAGGAGTGATTGTCATAGGCCACATGAATTGATTCTTCTACTGCCAGAGTTCTTTTGTTGAAGATTCTGAAAGCCTTACTATTTGTTGAGTAGCCCAAGAAGATTCCTTCATCTGATTTTGGATCAAATGATTTGAGATAGTCTTTTCCATTGTTTAGAATAAAACATTTGCATCCGAATTCATGGAAATAATTGATTTTTGGCTTTCTTTCTTTCCATAGCTCATATGGAGTCTTCTTGTAAGTCTTATGAATAAGACTTCTGTTCTGGGTGTAGCAAGCTGTGTTTATTGCTTCTGCCCAAAATCTTTTGGGTAGACCGGCTGCTTCAATCATGGTCCTTCCAGCTTCCTTGAGTGTTCTGTTCCTTCTTTCAGCAACACCATTTTGTTGAGGTGTTCTTGCTGCTGATGTTTGGTGATGGATTCCGGATTCTTCACAGTACTGAATTACTGTTGAATTTAGAAATTCAGTACCTCTATCTGACCGGATCTTTTGTATTGAGATGCTCTTTTCATTCTGAAGGAGTTTCATCAGTTCTGGGAGCTTCTTCTCAGTTTCACTCTTCTTTTTCATGAATAGGGTCCATGTGAATCTGGAATAATCATCTACCACAACCAGAGTGTATCTTTTGCCACTTAAACTTGTTGGGTCAATTGGTCCAAACAAGTCAAGGTGCAGTAGGCTCAATGGTCTGGTTGATGATGCATCATTTTTGTTTTTAAAGGGTACTTTTGTTTGTTTCCCTTTTTGACATGCATTACATAGATGATCCTTTTTGTAATTGATATCTGGAAGACCAATCACCAATCCTTTCTTGGACAGTTTGTTGATGGTTTTGAAGTTGAGATGGCTGAGCTTGTTATGCCATTCCCAACTTAGATCTGAATCAGCTTTTGTTACTAAGCAGATTCCTTCCTTTGCAGTTTTCCAGTCAACAATATACATGTCCTTCCTTCTTCTACCAGTGAGCACAATTTCATTATTTTTGACATCTCTGATCAAGCAGATGTCTTTGGAGAATGTTACATTATAGCCATTGTCACAAAGCTGGCTTGTGCTTATTAAATTGAACTTTAAACCCTTAACATAAGATATGTTTTGGATTATAAGTCCTCTTTTTACTAAGTCTCCAGCTCCTTTGGTTTCTCCTTTCCTTTCTTCATTCCCAAATGTCACTTTGGGTCCTTCCCTTGCCATGTAGTTTGACAGCAGCCTTTTGCTTCCTGTCATGTGCCTGGAGCAGCCTGAATCTATGTACCATTCTGTTGAATTAGCTGCTCCAGCACCCTCCTGTATTTATCAGTGTTGAGCAGCAGCCCACAAGTTAGTGGGCTTCTTTCCTTGAACAAGTTTAGGCATCCATGCCCATCTAGAACCATCTAATTCTAAGCAGACTGGTCTATAGCCGTTTGAGGTGTTGTAGTTATATGGGATAGCTGTATAGATGTTTAGTTTCTTTCTCCTAGATGTAGGAGAAGAGAAGTTTCTTTTGGATGGAATTTGCTGCCTTTTTGGTTGGTAGTTGGTCTTATTGGTGAGTTGCCAACTTGTTTGTTTGATAGGAAAGTTTTGTTTGTACAGGTGTTTGGATTTTGGGTTGGGAGCAGACATGTTCCTTTTTGTGGGAATTGTTTGGGAGTTGAAGTGATGGTGGCTTTGTGTTGTTGTTTTGATGGTATAGTTTGTGGATAGTTTGTTTTCTGAGTACTTGGTGGGTGATTTGTATCCAAGACCTCTGTTCTTCTTTTTAAGGATAATCTCAGGAGTGTGATCAACATTTTCACTAGTCAGGCTGAGATTATTCATTTTTGTTTTTAGCTCACTGTTCTCTTCTGTCAAGCTATTGATTTTGGATAAGGCAACTAAGAGTTTATCATGAATATTCTTAGTGTCTTGTTTTAGTCTTTCATTTTCAGATCTTAAGAGAACATGATGATTTTGGACCTTCTGAAAATCTTGAAGTAAAGATTCTAGTGTAATACTAGATGGTCCAAAATCATTTGAGCAATAGGAAGAACAGGAGGTTACCTCTACATCCTTGTCGTGGTTATCTGCCATGAGACATTTGAGTGAGTTATCCTGAGATGAACTGCTGCTTGTATCCTTAGCATCTGGCCAGACTCCTAGACAGAGTAGTGCTTCTTCAGAGTCTTCTGATGAAGAGCTTTCATTACTTGAGCTGCTTTCATCATTTTGGGATTCTTCATTCTTTTTCTCACTTACAAAGGCTTGATGTTTGCCTTTGAAGTTTTTGAATCCTGCTTTGTGAGTAGCATTCTGATGTCCTTGATATTTGTGTGCCAATGGGAGAGGGCACTCATTTTTGTAGTGTCCTGGCTGTCTACAGTTGTAGCAAAGAATAGTATTCTCACTTGATTTGTATCTTCTGGATTGTTGAGGAAATGGCTTCTTTGGGGATGAACCTTCTTTCTTTATGAACCTTTTGAATTTTCTTACAAACATTGCAAATTGTTCATCAGTGAAGAGATTGTTGAGTGATTTTTCTGTTGATCTTGATGTGCCAGGTTCAGACACTAAGGCCAGTGTCTTGATCTCTTCCTCCTTTTCATCCTTTATCTCTTTCATTTCAAACTCATAAGCTTTTAAATCACTAAAGAGCTTATCCGTTGAAAGACTTCTGAGATCTCTGCTATCTCTCATGGCAGTTACCTTCATATCCCATCTTGATGGTAGTCCTCTTAAAATTTTAAGAGAGATCTCTTTTTGGGAGAGAGTTTTCCCAAGATCAGAGACCTCTGCAATAATTTTAAGAAATCTGGATTCCATATCATGAATGGATTCATTTGACAACATTCTGAAATCTTCAAACTTCTTGAGAGCAATAGTTAGTTTGTTGTCTTTTTCTTGTTCATCGCCAGTTCCAATCTTTGTTAACTCATCCCATACGTCTTTGGCAGTCTCACATTTCCTTATCCTTGGAAATATGGATTCATCAACGGCTTTGAAGAGGATGTCTCTGGCAACATTGTCTAGGTTGTTTCTCTTCCTGTCTTCAGTTGTCCATTCCATTTTTGGTTTTGGAATGTACATATCATCTGTTCCTTCAGTGGTTCTGGATGTGATGACCTTCATGATTTTGATGGGTCCATCAGTGATGACTTCTAGCATTTCATCATGTAAAGCACTCAGATGAGCTTTCATTCTGATTTTCCAGTCATCAAATTTGTTGAAGTTGAACAGGAGATTTTTTGAAAGTTGGTTGTCCATTCTTGAAGATTTTGGGATTCGAGTGAGTTTTGGATTTTTAGTTCAAACTTAGTCAGAAACTGACTCTAGGAACACCTGCTCTGATACCACTTGATGGTCCCTGATAGAGGTAAAAGTCTAGAGGGGGGGGGGGGGGTGAATAGACTTTTAAAGTCCTTTCTTGTTTTTAAAGAGTTTCCCTCATAGGTATGATGATCTAGAATCTTTTGAGAGATTTAGGATTGCAGCGGAAGTTATGACCTCTTTTTGACTGTGAATGGTAACTTTCTTATGAGAGGATAAGAGGGAAGAGGTATTTGTATGTAGGATGACTTATCTTTAGTGACTGGAGTGTATAGTAGACTAGAGGCTCTGCTTTGAAGATCTTTCAGTGAGATCCTCTGATGACCTTGGATCAGAGACCCTTGAGTGAGGTCCTCTGATAACCTTGAATCAGAGACCTTTGAGTGAGGTTCTCTGATGATCTAGAGTCAGAGACCCTTGTTGAGTTAGAGACCCTTGTGTGAGGTCCTCTGATGATCTCGAGTCAGAAACTCTTGCGTGAGGTCCTCTGATGATCTCGAGTCAGAAACTCTTGCGTGAGGTCCTCTGATGATCTTGAGTCAGAAACTCTTGCGTGAGGTCCTCTGATGATCTTGGATCAGAGTAAATAAGATTGACACGAGATGTATCCTGGTTCAGAGGTGGTGTAATCCTCCTACATCCAGTCCCATCCTCTTTCAGATGGATTTCCACTAAAGTATTCAACCCAATACAATTAGTGACCGTCTGGCTGTTATCACCAACTTGCTCAGACTTCAAGGTGTTTCACTGAGAGTACACACCACTCCAAGTTACTCAATCCTTTAGGTTTTTCTCGATTGATCCAGTGGGGATCAAAAGGTACTCTGTCCTATTCTACCACACTTAAGGACTTAGACGATGCTATCCTTAGAAGTGTTTACAACAGTTTTAATATGAAACAAACTTCTAGCCTCCAACTAAAAACTAAACTTTCTGAGTGTATCAATGAGGATTTCTTTTCTAGAAGGTTTAGTGAAGCATGAGTCTAAGCAGAGAGCAGAATGTAATGAGCCCTTTCTCTTTTTGCTAGATATCTTCTTTGTGTAGTATGATTTCTCTGCTTAGTGAACTCAGGAGCTTGTTTTTCTTCTCATGCTTATGCCCGAATTTATAGGCATCTCTGGTTGATTAATCTCCTCCGTTGGTTGAGAGGATTTAATCTATTTCGTTGAGGCTTCTTGTACTTTCGTCTTCTTGTGTTGGAGCAGCTTATCTTCAGACGCAATTGGAGCAACTTGCTTTGCAGGAAATGTAAACCCATTCCTTGGTTCTTTTACGCACTATTCACCATCTAGTGGGATTTTGTCTTCACAGGCAACTCTGGAGTGTCTCGTGATTATACAGCTCTTTAAGTAAAATTTGTGACTCTGGTTCTTGTGTACAAAATTAATTTGTACTGGTAGGATTTAAATATCCTTTTTAAGGTAAAGAAGAATTTACCTTATTGCATTTTATATTTCCAGTAAAATTAATTTTGTACATAAGATGTACATGTAAGATTAGTCACAATTTTGCTAGTGACAATAATAAAATTGTAACCCAAAAATAAATATACTGATTGGATTTGAATATCCTGGAAAGGTAGGAATTTACCTTATTGCATTTTATATTTCCAGTATATTTATTTTGTGACACAATTTATATATTCCTAATTTTGTCACCTTCCTTCCTTTTTTGGACCATACTTCAGTTCACACAATGATCATTCAATATCGAATAGAGAATTTAAACATCAAGGGAGGATGGCATCATCAAAACTATATTTCATCAAAGTCTGAGGGGCCTAACACCCTTTTTGCTTAGATTGCCCATTTTGTTGGGTTTTCAACCTAACTAGCATTTCTATTCTTTTATGTATTCCTTTTTTTTGTGTTTACAAAGAGTAAAAGAAATTTATGCATAGTAAAGGGTGAAAATAAAGTGACATACCCATGATGAGTCTCCCCCCTTCTTAGTCCAAGCACTGTCCCTAGTGCCCACCTTCGCTGCCATAGTAGCCGCCTCCCAAGCCGCCTCCATAACCTCCGTCGCCCATGTGAGCATCGCCGCCGTCCCCTTTAGCAATTGGGCCTTTAGCAAAGATTTCTTTCTTGAGGTGTGCCCACATCAAATTACACAGATTAAAATCCACAGCACGAAGGAATAGAACCGTGGTCATCAAACACACATCCCCCATCCTAGTGTGATGGTTGTTGGGGCGCCCAAGTATACAATTAGCCAAAAATTTTAAAAATATCCTTAGAATTGGATGGTGAACATGGCTTATGTATAGTTGGGAGGAGCTAAAGTTCACCTCTCCGGTCATTTTGGTCCAAAGTGCATGACCCATCACGGTGTTGTCCGAAATCTCTCTCTCGTAGGGGACGGGAATGCCAAAATGTTCGGCAAACTCAAGTTTCGTTATTGAATATTCTTGGTTTAGCAAATAAAATGAGAGTGTATCATCCCTAAGATCATCCTCGTTGCTCTCAAAACTAGCCGAACTTATGAACTCATAGATAATTCTTTCATTTGAGTTGTATTGCATATTGAAAATACGGTCCATATTCAACTCATGAAAGAATTTTCTAGTGCTCTTAAGAATGCCTAAATCACGAAGAGCTTTATGGCAAAGAAAACGGGATGGTTTGACTTGCCTTGAAATTGTGGCGAGAATTCGAGCCCGTTGTTCGGTATCGGTGAAATGAAAGTCCTCATAGCCCGGGATGGGTACCATGGCGTTTGAGCTTTCTCCCCTATTCTTTCTTGGAGCCATTGTTGGTGTTTTTGAGCTTTGAAAATCCAAAA
Source organism: Cuscuta epithymum (assembly GCA_945859915.1). NCBI lineage: Eukaryota > Viridiplantae > Streptophyta > Magnoliopsida > Solanales > Convolvulaceae > Cuscuta > Cuscuta epithymum. The sequence goes on from CAMAPF010000958.1 coordinate 1,435,656, forward strand.
TTCGAAATGGGGGTAGGATTTGTGGATTTTTTGGAGATTTGGGGAAAATGGGATTTATGGGTATAGATATGGAGAGGGGAGTGAAGGGAGTATTTTGGTGGTAGAATGGGGGAATTTGGGGAAGAAATGAGGGAGATATGGTAGAGAGAAGGTTGAAAAATGGAGGTTTGGGGCAGAGGGGTTCGAAGTTGGGAGGTTGTTTGGGGAAGATAAAGTGTTTTTGGGTGTTGTTTGGGTATAAATCGCAGGGGTACCCGATCGAGTATCCCCTTATACTCGATCGGGTACTGGAGACAGGGGACCGATGAGGTTCTTTTTCCAGTAATACCCGGTCGAGTATATATGGGTACTCGATCGGGTATCCGAGGCAGGGTCAGTTTATACTCATTTTTCCAGCTATACTCGACCGAGTAAGGGTTTATACTCGATCGGGTCTCGGAGACAGGGATCTGGTAGGGTTGATTTTCCAGACATACTCGACCGAGTATGGAATTATACTCGATCGGGTATACCTGGTTTTTGTAAAAAAAATTCTGATTCGGTCGAGTATTGAACTCGGTTTCTCTTTTAGACCTGTACTCGACCGGGTATGTAATTGTACCCGATCGAGTATATCTCCGGCTGCACAAAACCTGCATTTTTTTGTCTTTTCTTCTCCAAAAATATGTGGTTAGTTCCCTCTCTCCCTTTTCTCTCAAATTCACACAAAAAGAAAATAAAAAACTAACTACCTGACTTGGGTTGCCTCCCAAGAAGCGCCTTATTTAACGTCGTGGCACGACGTTTTATTTAAAATATTTTTTTTTTCATTTTATGTGGGATCGTGAACATCCCTTCCTTTTTGAACAGCCTTGTTTGGCTGAGTTTCATTTTTCTTCTTCGGCCTTTTCCAGTAAGGCCGACCATTCTTCTTTGCTCCCAACTCAATTGAAATATTTGGTGTTGGTGGTTCAAAAACATTCAAAGAACAAAGAGATTGATCTTTAATTTGTTTTTCCGTAGAGTCAAAGATATTGAACTCTACTTTTTGGTCATCAAATTCCAAAGTTAATGAACCACTATACACATCAATTTTTGTTTTTGCGGTCTTCAAGAAGGGTCTTCCCAAAAGAATGGGTGTTGTTTGGTCATCATTCCCCATTTCGAGGATGTAGAAGTCGACAGGAAAAACCATATTCTCTACTTCCACTAGCACATCTTCTAACACACCCTTCGGGTAAGTACTAGAACGATCTGCTAGTTAAATCACTACACCGGTTTGATGTAGTGGGCCGAGTTGTAGGGATTTATAAACGGAATAAGGAATGACGTTTATAGATGCCCCTAAATCTAATAAGGCCTTAGGAAATGTGGTGTTTCCTATCGTGCAAGGAATAGTGAACATGCCTGGGTCGCTACATTTTTTTGGAAGCTTCTTCTGAAAGATGACCGAGACATGCTCACTAACTTCAACCTTTTTTTCCCCTTTAATTTATTTTTTCTTTTCACTATACATAGTTCTTTTAAGAACTTTGCATAACGGGGAACACTTTTGATTAGTTTAAAGAGTGGGATATTTACCTCACAATTCGCGAAGGTCTCATAGATGTCCCGATCACTCTCTAGCTTCCTTGTGTCTTTCAACGCCTCAGGGAATGGAGGGATTGGTTCATACGATGACAGCGGAGGAAATTTTGTCTTCGTTGGTTCCCCCTCCTTGTGGTCAACCTCATTTTTGTCAACCTTTTCTTTTTCAACTTCCCTTGCTTGTAATTCCGGGCTACTCCTTAGCATGATGGCATTGACTTGTTGCCTTGGGTTTTGCTCAGTTTGGGAAGGGAGCCTACCCGAATCTCTTGCTTCAAGTCGATTCACAGCATTCAAAATTTGGCTAACTTGAGTTTCCAAATTTTGAATGCTTGACTTTGTTTCTTGTTGAAATTGCACCACGTTTTGTTGCAAGGTGCCCATGCTCGTAGCAAGAGTTCGAATCATGTCTTCCGTAGACATACTCGATTGAGAAGGTGGGTTGGCTTGTTGAGGGTTTCCATACCTCAAGTTTGGATGATCCCTCAATCCGGGATTGTAAGAGTTTGAAAATGGGTCGTACCTCCTTTGTTGATGACCTTGGAAACCTAAGGCGTTGACTTGCTCTGTGGTGTCTTCTTGAAGAGTTGGGCATGAGTCCGTGGGATGCCCTTGTTGTGTACAAATACCGCAGACCTTGACTTCTTGGGTCTTGGACTTTAAAAGGAAATCCTTAACCAAAGAAGTCAAGCCGGTAACTTGACTTGTCAAGCCGTTCACTTGACTTTCCAACGAGTTGTTGGATTCCGCCGCCATAACTATACGGGTAATTGAGGACCGCCCGTTATAGTGTCTAGAGTTCTCGGCAACTCCGAGATGAGATCTCTCGCTTGTGAAGGAGTTTTGTTGACAATGCCTCCTCCACACGCTGCATTCACCATGCGGCGATCTTGATCCACAAGACCATCATAAAAGTAGAGAATGAGGTCTTGTTCGGTGTATCCGTGATAGGGGCAACTCACACACAGCTTCTTGAATCTCTCCCAATATTCATATAGAGATTCATCATCTTTTTGTTCAATGTTGCTTATTTGCTTCTTGAGTGATGATGAAATAGAAGCGGGGTAGTACCTGTCAAGAAAAACCTTCTTCATTTGTGGCAATGTAGTGATACTTCCCGAAGGAAGATAGAATAGCCAGTCCTTTGCGGTATCCTTCAGAGAGAATGGGAAGGCCCTCAGTTTGATTTGCTCCTCGGACACACCATTGGGGAACATGCTCGTGCACACAATATGGAACTCCGACAAGTGTTTGTTCGGATCCTCCCCTCGTAAACCATGGAATGATGGAAGGAGATGAATGAGCCCAGATTTTAGCTCAAATGTAACCCCCGTATCAAGAGTTGGAAAAGTGATACATAGAGGTTGTTGATCTAGATTCGGAGCCGTGAGCTCCCTCAATGTTCTCGTTTCATGAGCCATAGTAATTGGCTCTTCAGTCTCGCTAGATTGAGAACTAGCACTTGATGATTCTCCCGAGTCGGAGCTTGAGAATTTATTCTTCAACCGCTCGAGAGTTGGTTCTATTTCGGGGTTTGATTTGTAGGTGATTTCGTTCAGTGAACGATATTTAACCATATACTACAAAGCTCAGAAGAAATAGAAATCTTTATACTTGAAGTAAAATATTTTTTTTTCTTTTTCTTAAAATAAAATAAAAAGAAAAATTAATTGCCTTTCCCCGGCAACGGCGCCAAATTTGACGTGCACTTTGTCGTGTGTGCACTCAAAATAATTTCAATACTAACACTTATACGTAGTATAGGTGAAGTAGAGTTCGTATCCACGAGGAAAGGAATAACTCTCTTTTTATAGAACTAGTAAATAAAGGGGGGGTTTTGATCGAGTGATTTGATTAAAATTAAACACGAAGATGAACGAGTTATATGAGTTTTAATTCAAAGATAAAAGGGACTTGGCATTGCTATTTTCACTTGTTGATATATTTTAGTCGATCATTGTTATATCTATAACTTATCTCCTCTCGAATACTCAATCGAGGAGTATATCCAATTCATCGAGGATAGTTATTAACAACGACCGTTCATTAATAACCCTTACTATTAGTCAAGTATAGAACAACGCCATATACCGACTTGATAGTAGCATTTAATCTCTTAACTCCTTGATGAAATCAATTGAGATTGATAACCTCAACACAACGGTTTCGGTTTAACCAACAAAATTAATTCCTCTTAAGTTTATTAACCACGACCGTGCATTAATAAACCGAAGTATGATCCTTTAAGTCCTCTTAAGTAATTCCTCTTAAGTTTATTAACCACGACCGTACAAAACTAGTTGATCCTTTAAGTAATGTTCAAAATATTAATATGAAATATGAATAGGAATTAATTAATACTCAAGGAAGAATATTAAAGAAAATGAATCCTACTAAAGTGAATATCAAGATGTTAACTTAATTGTCATCTTAGTAACACTCCCCGATATTAACATAGAGGAAGGAATAGCTATTACTAAGACCAATGTCAAGATGTTAGCTAATTGTCATTTTAGCAACACTCCCCAACATTGATATAGAAATAGTATTTAAAGAAAGAATTAATATTCAAGGAGAGAAGTTAAGAAAATAACTCACAACTTTAATAATCAACAAGCTTCAAGAGCAATACCAAGAAATGGAAGTTTAGCTCCTCATTTGGAGACTAAACATGCTAAAAGAAATATAGAGAAATGATATTCTAAACTGAGTTTAAGAGTATAAAGGAATTGGTGATCTAAAAGTGAAGGAAAGGAGGTGTATTTATAGGCTTTTTGAGGTGCAGATCGGGTACTCGATCGAGTATATACATATACTCGATCGAGTATATGTAGAAACCTGAATTCGATCCATACTCGATCGATATTCGAGTAGAATTTATATGTATACCCGATCGAGTATGTCGGTGTACTCGATCGGATATGACAATAGAACGTGGCCAAATCTTTCCTTGCATGTTCCTTTGTTCCCGGATCGGATCCTTGAAAATCAGTATTGGTACTCGATCGAGTATAAGGTGTACTCGATCGAGTACAGGTCAAAATCAGGAACTTTCCTTCTTTTTGTCTTGTACTCTTGCACCTTCCTTCACCAATGATCATTTGATTGATCTTGGACCTGTTTAAGCTCAGAATAAACCTAATCTAAACAATTTACAAGAATTTAACAAACTAAACTATTACACCAAAAGTGTGTAATTTCCGAAATACTAAACAAACAAAACTAACTAAAAACGTAAATAAACACACAGAAATTACAAACGTATCACCTTCACAAGAACATCCTCCATTACCCCAATAGGATAACGGATGGTTCTATCCGCCAATTGGAGAATTGTAGTTGTAGGTTGAAGCTCCCCCACATCAAGTTTCTTGAATAGAGAATGTGGCATAAGATTAATGCTAGCTCCAAGATCACATAGGGATTTTACTTCCCCCAAGCTTCCAATAGAACAAGGAACGGTGAAGCTCCCGGGATCCTTCAATTTTGGAGGTAATTTATTTTGAAGAATAGCACTACATTCCTCCGTGAGTGCTACGGTAGCAAAATCCGCCAACTTCTTTTTGTTGCTAAGAATATTCTTCAAAAATTTTGCATAAGAAGGAATTTCGGCAATGGCCTCGGCAAAGGGAATGTTGATGCTTAATTTGGTGAAGATCTCTAGGAACTTTTTGTATTGCTTGCTATCATCTTTCTTCTTCATCCTTTGTGGGTAAGGAATTGGGGGAACATAAGCCGCCATGGGTGGTGGGAAATATGCTCTTCTTCTCTTTGTTTTTCAACGGGCTCTTCTTCAATTGTTGGCCCCTCCATTTGTTTACCACTTCTCAAAGTGATAGCCATAACATTCTCCCTCGGGTTGACTTCCGTTGTAGTAGGAAATCTACCATGCTCCCTAGTAGTCCTTTCTTGAGCAAGTTGACCAATTTGAACCTCCAAGTTATGAATAGTGGAGTTGGTATATTGCTCAATATTGTCCATGCGTTGATTTAGCTTCCGGTTTTGATCTTCAAAATGCATGTCAGGTTTGGTGAATTGATTGTGGAGATTCCCAATGGATGCCTCCATTCTACTATGATTTCCTTCATTTTGGGTTTTGATGCTAGCCACATTTTTTGTGAGAAGCTTCATCATCTCCTCCATAGTGGATTCTTGCGTTTGCCCAAATTTGGGAGCTCCGGGTTGAGGGTTTGAAGAACTCCCTTGTGCCCTATAACTGTTTCCTTGATTGTACCTTTGTTGATTGATGTTGGAAAAATTATTTCCTACTTGATTTGCCCGGTTACCATAGGAATTCATGTAGTTAACATCCTCAAGATGTTGAGAGGAGTTACCTTCCGTATTAGGGACACTCTCCACAATGGCCACTTGTTGAGCCCCTCCAATAACGGCTTGTAAAGCCATATGAATTGATGCTTGTAGATTTTGTTGCATTTTGGTTTGAAATTCTTCAAACCTCTTGTCAAGTTCATGAGTGATAGAAATTTCATTCACTCCCGCCACCTTGATGTCTCTTCCTTGTAGTTGAGGATTTGAAGCAATGGACTCAAGAATCCTCAAAGCTTCCGTCTCCCTTTTGTTGCCAATGTAACCTTCCGCTCGGTTGTCTACAATAGCTTGACAAGATGGGTTCAAGCCATTGTAAAAAGTGTCAATTTGGAGGTCAAGAGGAATGCGATGATGGGGGCATTCCTTCAACAAAGACTTGAAACGCCTCCATGCATCTTGAAAAAGTTCTCCAACTTGTTGTTAGAAGTTGAAGATTTGTTGTCTTAGCTCTTGCGTCATTGTTGGAGTGTAGTACTTGGAGATGAAAACATTGTATATTTCATCCCAAGTAGCATAGGATGTCGGTGCTTGGTCTAGGAACCACCCTCTTGCCGCTCCTTTCAAAGTGTAAGGGAAGCATTTGAGCCTAAGATCACCTTCATTGAGGCCATTCCTTGGAACACCTTGAATGAACCCATAGAATTTGGTGATGAAATTCAATGGGTTCTCCCCCGGTTGTCCATAGAAGTGCGGCATAGCGTTGAAGTAACTATTCCGCAACGCATAGTCTCGTGCCGGCTCGCTAAACACGATGCAAGAAGGAGTAGTTGCAATGACGGGCCCCTTCCGTTCATTGAGTGTGGGAAGAATTGTTCGTACTTTTGCTTCCTTTTTCTGATTCCTTCTACAAGCTCTCTCAATCTCAACATTAATAGGTTCAAGGTTTGTAGAGCCTTGACTTCTCAATAGCATGCACTAAGAGCTTGTCTACACAATAAGATTAAAACAAGAACAAGTGAAATGTTAAGGGAAAATTCAGGAATTTTGTTGAATCGTAGTAAACAAAACCGTTTCCCCGACAACGGCGCCAATAACTTGATCGACTTAAACTTGCAAGTGTACAAATGCCAATGTAGTAATAAAATCCGGTAAAAATACCGAGTCGAACACGAGGAAACGTTGTTTATATGATTCAAAAGACTTAGTAAAAGAGTATAGATTTTTGGTTTTCAAGTGATAATAAAAGCAACCAAGGGTTCGGGATTACTCCTAAACGACTCCTAGCAATTAATGTATATTCTTTCACCAATTCTTATGAGTGGAATGTCGCTAAAGTATTCTAACTTCTGTTACGGCAGCGAGTTTGTGATTAATTCTACGTGTGAATCCCGTCACGGTTCACATTCATCTAAAATTAACCCCATTGAAGATTAGGACATTATAAAACCACCATATTCAATTGAGGTATATTTATATCTTCAATTAGAATATGTCTAACCTTTAAGTGCACGGTTTATAACTCAACGTTAATTGCTCAAATAATCCCAACGATATAATCATACGTTGTACACCGTAGTCATACACATTAAAATATAAAGGTAAGATCATAATAATTTGGTTGAGAACATACATCAAACACCTAGAGTGCGTAAAGTTTCATCCCTAACCTTGGCTATGGAAAATTAGCTAGAGCAACTCATAATGAAATTACAAGTATTAAAATGATAAAATACAATAAAATACATAAGAAAGTAGTACCACAACTCCAAAGCTATGGTGGACAATGGAATCCCCAAAGGTAGAACTTCTCCCAAGACCAAGGGGTTGATCTTGGAATGCTAAAATGGAAGTAAAGTGTATGGAATATGGAATAATCTCTTGAGAGGGCTTCAACATGCTTAAATATTGAGCTCCTAACGGCCATTTTTGGACAAGGAAGCAAGCTCCTTAATGAGGTTTGGAGTTTCTCCTGAATGATTGTGATGACCGTTGCTTGTTTTAATCAGTTCTAGACGAAAGGCGGGCGGCTTTGCCAAAAGCCGGGCGGCTTTTGGTTTAATTTTTTGAATTAATTCTGCAGCAAGGAAAGTCGACCGCTTTTCGCGAAAGCCGGGCAGCTTTCGTTCTTTCTTGCTCCAGACGCCTTTTATTCTCTTTGGACGTGAAAATAAGCTGGGTAAGCAAAGGCCGGCCGCCTTTGGCATAACCCGGGCGGCTTTTGCTTATCTTGTGCCTTTTGTGGACTTCGTTTGTTCCTCGGGATGCGTTTGGTTGAGCTTTTTCCATCGGTTTTCTTTGTGTGTATTCTATCATCCTTGTTTTTGGTCCAATCGTCGAATTAGAGCACTTCTAGCAAAACGAGACATATGTGTGAAGATTTTATTCTTTTTAAGCATAAAGCGTTTTAAGATGAATATATAAAACACGTTAATAAAACGCTTATCAATGGCCCAAAATTGAAATTCCAAATCGAAATTATCTAACACAGGCGCAGGGGAAGAGTCGAGCAGTCCGCTTCTTTCACACAACCTAGAAATCTAGCACACAGCAGCCCTCGTCCATCTTTCACTGCCGGACGGCCAGGACGGTGCACGGTGGCTGAGGCGCTCTGCTGCTTTGCACTCGGACAACGAACTGGCGGGTTAGATAATTTAGAGCTGCTCTTCAATTCCTCAGTGGTAACTGGTAAGCGGAGGCATGCGTCCTAACTCCTGAGAATTGCTACCTAAGTCCTAAGTGCTTAACAAGTATTTTTTTAATTTTTAAGTTTTATTATGTTTTTAATTCAAGTTAAAACTTTTCTAAAAACAATCAAGTTAAAGACTAAATTACGGCTTTGCTTGATATATGAATTTGATTATTATCTGTAAACTTGTAAATTGTAATCATCATTTATAGTTTGAATTTGCTTTTGACTTGTTCTTATTTTTATGTAGAAAAAGACATCTTCTTAAAATTTGACAATGATGTCATTATCAAACAATATCAATCTATGAAAACCCGTACAGAACCGTTGTAAAATTATGGTGTTTTAGTATTTGACTTTAATGAAAACTCTTATTCCTATAATTTTATTTTTATCTTTGATTTTGATGCTAGCATAAATGTTTTTTTGAACATTCTTTCTTAATTAAATTTGCCCCACCTGGATGTCAAAGCTAGATTCGCGGCATTCGCCCCTGCAGATACCCCCATGTAAATGGAACATCTAAAGAAACCTTTCCAGGCATGACTTAAAGCTAGACACACACCAGAAAGAATTCATGTTTGGAGGGTGAGAAAGGAGATTAAGAGAGTTTCTTCAATTTAAGAATAAAATCAGTTCAAATTCAAATTGTTTTATGCTTTCTTTTGTTTTTACAAATTCTGAGCAATTAAAATCAGTCTAAACTCTCTGATCTTACTTATATTTTTCATTTAAAAATGTTGTAATAATAGTTGTTCTGCCTTGCTGTAAACTTAAATAAAGAATTTACTAAATATTCTTCACCTAAATTTTATTGTATGGTTGATTGTCAAGACCAATAGAAAAAGAAATTTAATGTATATAGTGCATGAAACATTATTCATTGAAAGCTGAAATTGAGAGAAGATAAAACCTTTCTTGTAAGAATAATATGATTTGCCATAATTTGTACATTTATCAATACGTTTCCATAAATATGATAATTAATATGTAGAAAAATAGTAGTATAGTGTTTGTGTGTGTATGAAAAATATACTTTACACACACATTAACATGCACGAATGAGATAGTTGTCACATTTAATAATATATTATTATAACTAACAACATAAATATGCCAGCAAACATAAATGTAAAGTAGTTTTTATCTTAATTTAGAAGTATCTTTCTTTATATGCATGATTAAAGTTTAAGGTACATATATTTTTTGAGAAAATATAAAATAGAAAGGAAAAAATTGTTGAGTGAATCTAGACGCCCTAGGCAGCGGCGATTAGGCCCTCTAGGCGGAAACTAGACGCTCTAGCCGGTTGACTAATTCACGTGGATCGGATGCCAAACTAATTAATCAAGATGCGTAGACAAAAATTGGGACGTCCGACTACCACCTACCGCCTAGGTCTGGATTAGTCGGGCACCTAGAATGATTTTTAGAACAATGATTGTATGTAATAATTAATGAACATAAAATACTACGTACACTCGTACAGTGGCGTATAATGAAAGCTTTATCCCTCTCGATCGCAACCCAACACCTTTTTTTTCTTTTTCTTTTTTTCTGCTCCATTAATGGGAGCTCAGACTTTTTTTAAAAAAAGAACGATTTTATTCATAAAGATAAAAGATATAGTATATGAAAAGAAATAAAATGAAAATACAGAGTAAAAGAAAATATAAAAAACTAAAACTAGACCCAAGGGAAATCTCTGGAGTGTGATCTAGTCCGCATGCTGTGTCGCCTTTTGTTTTGCTGAGATTTCCTGTAAAGTTTAAGTTGTGTGTTCAGGTTGTCTGTTGGCAGACAGTTTTCGGCGGTGACGAACTTTGCTTTACGGCAAATCGTACTGTTGAATATAGAATTACTAATTTCTTCCTCATATGATAAAGGAGGGTGTCGATCGCTTTCAGTTGCATGTCCCATAAAATCATCTGAAAAGAAAGAATCGTCAGAATAATCAAAGTTGTCTGAGACTTCAGAGTAAGCCTGAAGAAGTGGAATTTTTGGTTTCTCAACGGAGATGAGTTGTTGTTTCTTGCCAAAGGCTCTCTGAACCTCATAGTTAAATATGAGTTTTGAAATGGATATCTCCTCATTAACAGCCGAATTGTCATGCTCCCAATGCATGTGTTCCTCCTGCATATAGAAGTTAAATATAAGAATAAATTCAAAATAAGATAATTAAGAGTGTATTATTTCATAAATATAAGATATGTAATCATATTACAATAATAAAATGATTAAAAAAATACTAAATTTGCTATGTTTAACTCTTATTTAAGTAATTTTCTCAAATTTTATCAAAAATTTCATTTTTGAAATTGATCTCCTTTTATACTTATTTGTACATTTATAATTAATATTAAATTTAATAAAACAATACTAATAAATTAATAATGTGATACGCTATTTATGAAGTACTCCATGTGATTAAGCTGTAATTTAGTTTGGCCACCACTCAAAAATATGTCTAATTACGTCACTGAATACGTGTACATGAAAGACTAAATCAAAATGGTACATTCTTTTCTCGACACAGATAGTCGCCACAATGATTAAGTGTGGGGACAAGATTAGGAACTAGTTTACATGAATAATGAAAGTGGTTTTAGTCCTTAATTACGAATGTATTTGGCATGCGAAGCTACCTTTCTACTACGTATTATTTAGATGGCAAGCTGTCATTATGTTAACGTAGCTAGCTTGACTGGCGTTTGTAAATTTCTGTATAAATAAAGTTCCCTAGCCTGCACCGATCATTGTTACTTGAGCAAAGAAATTAGATCGTACACTACTATACTCCCCCTCTCAGGTTTTAGAACTTAAAAATGATTTTTTGTATTAATGTTGTGTCATCTTTCTCTTTGTGTTGTCTCACTAAGATCATACTAAATTTGTTAAAATTTGTGTAGTATTAAATAATTCATATTTTATTCTTATTTTATCAATTCAATATATATCAATCCCACCAAAACATTTTTCTTAATTACCGTATCTCTTCTTCATGTACTAACGTTAGTGACCTAATTACTCCATTTTAGCTCTGGTCTGAATCCAAAATGATTCCGAAATGGCGGGGACTTTTTGTCGCTATTGTTTCCGCAGCACTTAGTGGTGGAGGAGTATATCTTGGGGCTACAGCACATAAAAAGGTAAATGAATACTCTTTATGTACTCATACTTACATATACCCGTCATGTTTTAATTTAATGTTTCGTTTACTTGAAATTGATACATGAATCATGGATAGCATATATAAAGGAAAATTTTCCAAATAAGAGAAACATGTTTTTTGCTTGGAAGAAGTAACATGTTCTTATTCACCGAAAACGAGTAATTAATACAAGATTGAAAATTATTATAATGTTAAAAGGCTTGATAATGTACAAATGTAACAGTAATTATTCCTATTTTAGAGAATAAATTAAAAGTGTATTAATATTATTTTGGAATTCAAGAACATTTTTATTTTTATTTCAGACAATTTACTTACATATATATAATGATCCCTATATATCTGGCCCGTAGCGACACCCATTGGTTAATACGTAGGGTTTTCTACCTAAATCTGATTTCACATGTTCAATTTCTAACAACTATTTTTTCAATAATTGTTTTTCAATCTGATTTCAATAACCCTTATTTTTTCTACTTTTTCTCTTCTTTTCATACTTTTGACACTCTCTCCTACTATTTCTAAACTACTCCATATTTATTTCTCCTACTATTTCACTCTTAAATGGTGTTTCCTTGCCTATTGTAGTGAACTTTCAAATACAAAGGAAGAATTATTACTACGCAATATTATACTTGGTATTTTAAGTTTTAGCATAAAAACAAATATTATTACGAATATTATCGATCACTACCATTAATTTGTTATTTTGGGATATGACAATGATCGAATAGGTGGAGGACGGTCACGGAGATGAGGTCGGGCGGCTTTGTATAATAGCACTAGTCTTGCTCGGGTTATCATGTGTGCTTACCATTGTCTTTGCGTGCTGGGTTTGGGGCTCTAAGCAGCTTGATGATGAAGTTTTTGGCAGCACCAAAAAAGCCTTCAAGTTTATTACAACATTTATGTTCCTGATAACGGCGTCAGTTTTCCTCTTGATTGGATATATTATATCACTCCATAATACTCTGCTGCAGTCAGTATATATATGTTTAACTAAGGTAATGTTGATGAAAGGTAAACCTAAGAGTTACTGTCTCTTTCATTTGAAGTGCTTTCGAGTCGAATTTTTTGATGAAATTTTGTGAGCGTGGTCTCCATAAAGTGTAGGTTATGCCCACTAAATTTCAGATTAAAATTCAAAAGGAGTGTTTATTAAATAAATTATTGAAAAAACCACATTTTTAGGCCTAAAAAATTGTGCAATTTTCAAAAAATTATTTAACTAACTTATCGATTGAATTTTAATATGAAATTTGGTGGATATAATATACACTTCATGAAGAACATGCTCACCAAATTTCATCAAACAGTTTAACCCGGAAGCAGCTCAAATGAAAGAGGCCTAAAATTGTAACTTTTAGGCATACCTTACCTGAACATTTTCCTGTTTAACTAACTTGTTCATAACCCACTTTTTAATTATTACATATCATTAATCCCCATTCGTGTTTAATAATTTCTGAATTAGAATTTTTTCTCAAGAAATCGCCTATACAATGTTTTTTTCTTTTCCCCGGCTTAATCCACACAAGGTGGGGGGTGTCGGGGAACACCTCCCTTATTTATCAAAATAAAGTTGTGAGTACAAGAGATGTGAAGTTAAATTTGATGAGATTAAAGAACAAGAAAAGTGAAAGAAAAATGAAAACGTACATCAACAATTGAAATTCTTTGAGGGGATCCCAATTGCAGCTGATATTGATCTATTATATTTGTTATTAAACATGATGGTGTTCTTTAGATATGGCCTAAATATTCTTTCCTCTGGACGAGATAACCTAAAATGTTGTAGAGCTGCTGCCAGTTTTTGGGGAGAGTCGTCAAACCTTTCATCGACCGCATAGAGGAAGTAATCTGTCTCATTTTGAGGTTTTTTTTCAATGGCTTCTGGTGAGCATTAGATGTGAGCTATACCCGACATGGTAGTATTGTTGTGCATCTTCTGATTCTACTAATGGTGTGTTAAGCGGATGCATGTTTTTGTTTCTTCTTCTTCTTTGTACGTGCGTGAATCCTTCGTGGTGGTACTCTTCAACAAGAGAAAATTCTTTATGACCTGAAACAGTAAAAGTTTCTAAAGAGGTGTCCTCAGAAAGGATTTCATCACTAGATAGTTTTGGGGCTAGTGTAGTATCTAATTAAAGTCGGTGGATCAGAGAGAAGCTCATCATTTCCAGTTAGGGCCTCACAGCTAATCAAATGGTGATCAACTCTGGTTATCGCCTTTTTACAGGTAGTCATGGGGAGTACATCACAAATAATGGCTGCCGGGCTTAGGACAGCATAATGACAAGCGGTTGGGACAATATTTGAGGCTACAATGGCCTTAGAAGCATCACTCGCATAGTGTTCTTTAAACTAATGGAGTTTAAAGCCTAAACAGCGTAAAATTGTCAAAACAATCGTACCATTTGTACATGTTTAAAATTTTCAAAATAGGAGTTTCACTTATTATTTTTAGCGCTTTAACTATAGAGGCAGTGTTTAGAGTTTGATTCTCCAAATAAGAGTAAAACACTAGCTAAAAACCGCAAAAAATAGAACTCTATTATTATAAATTCTCTAAGTAGAAATAATTATTTGTGTTTGACAATACCCTATAGTCCTTCCAGCCCTAGGCCAGCACCTCCCAAAACCACTGCCCCTAGCTAGCCAATGTCGGTTGGCAGAATCCGCCGAATATTTCCACAATGCATTTAACTTGTCAACATTCTGTTGCCGCTGTCGGTCGTTGGCACTGCCTCGTCCACCAACGGACTGACCCGATTGTGCAAGAGAATTATGAGATAATTAAAGAGAAAGGGTATTTATGGTAGAAACTTAATGTTTAGCCTTATTTAGCGATAATTATTATTAGTGCGATTATGTTTAGGTTTGTCCCCGTTTAAAATAAGTTGTCTTTGCCTTTTCAAAATATAATAACGTCATCTATATCAATCTCTCGTGTTTATGGGATGTATATGGGTGTGCAGGATCGCATTAGTTGGAGGAGTGGCGGGTCTTTTGATTGGGAGGAAAAGAGATCCTGCACCGGATTCCTACTCTAAACAAATGAAGTACCTTACCGTGGGATCCAGCTTTTGCGGCCTTCAAGCGGTTTTGTCCTTAGCATACTCTGCTGCCTGTTGGTATATAACTGGAAGACCTTTTGGCGGACCTTTTGGCGGAAATTCTGAACGGCCCAACGCTAGGGTTCCGGAGGTTCCATTACAGAGGAGGATCGCATCACGAAGCAGGGCCACCTTCTCGACTGTTTATAGTTCCGTGACTTCTTTCTTCACAACCACAAATTCATCACGTTAATTGTGTCAAACTCTCGTGTCTTATGATTATTCATGTACAAAACCACCTCCAAAAACAACTTTAACAATTTGAAAGTTAGTTGTTCCAACATTATACTCCGTAATTGAATATGCAAGCAAATTTATCAAGATTTCTAACTTATGCAAAAGTATTAATCACTTTTCATTAAACTGGCAATTAAATTTGTTCATAGAGAGGTTTTGAGCATAAATAATAACAATACAAAAGAGTTTGATACATTTTTATATCACAAGGAGGCGGAATTTACATTTTTACGAGAGGATTTTATATACGACTAGTATTCTACCCGTGCGATGCACGGGAAATAATCATATGGAACAATATATGGCACAACATAAAAATTAAATATTTAAAACGCTAAATTAATATATAAATTAACTTTAGATGTATATATTATAGCCACCTCCTGTAATATTACCAATATAAATATATAAATGAAAACAACATTTCTTTAAAATTTCAGAATAATAACAATTTCAAAACAAAATGTTTTACAAATTTCGGAATACTTCCTTAAATACAACATTAGTTGTTACATTAGTACTTTTCCCTTCTGCATCACATATAGCTATTTTCAAACCTGCGGGATTAGTGACATGTGAAAGCGCAACATATAACTGACCATGACTAAAAACCATTTTTTTCAAAATTAATCCAACATTGGACAATGATTGTCCTTGACTCTTATTTATTGTCATAGCGCAGCGTATGAGACAATCAAAGGAAATTGTCTTCTTTCAAACTTGAAAGGCAACCTCACTTCAGATGGAGTCAAAGACATTCTAGGTATCAAAACCTTTTCACCTGCACTCAAACCTGTCAAAACTTTTGCTTCCAAAATATGCTTACCTAATCTGGTAATAACTATCCTAGTCCCATTACATAGCCCTTGAGAGTGATCAATGTTCCTCATTAGCATCACCGGCGTTCCAATTTTGAGATGCAGTTCATGATTTGGAACTCCTGAAGCTTTAATTCCATTCAAAAATTCTAGAGTGTGGATATCTGCTAAAAAGTCAGGATTTGAATCTGATTTACACGGGCTATCACAACTAAGATAGGTTCTCATCTCAGAACCATTTAAGGAAAGCATGTAATCATTGATGGAATCAACAACTTGGAGAGTGGGTGCCAATATTGCTCTTTTTGTAAATAACTGGGATCGTCATGAACAGCATCAAAGGAAGGATAAATGCAATCAACCATTTTTGCTATAGGATTATCAAAATCTTTTAATAAAATATATTTTAAAAATAATTTTTACTTAAATCAGCAGAAACAGCCCAAGCAGCCACTTCAGCCAGAACTTCATAAATTTCTGCAGAATCAGCCAAAACAGTCGATTTTCGTACTACCAAACAGGATCCTAATATATAAATCCAGATCTGAATCAGTCCAGATCCTAATCCAACAACCTAAAACATGGTCCAGTCCGATCCAAGCCCAACATCCGGACCCAATTTCCCAAAAATAAGTCCTAAGCACTAAACCTATAGACCCAGTACCCGATCCCCAAATACAGACTCCAGAATTCCCATTCCTCCATCTTTCTTATTCGATGCTAACTCCACAAATCCACCACGATCTACAACCCAATCACGAACACAGCAATCGAAAGACGCCGCTAAAGCTACACAGAACTCCGCCTCGACCGATCACAGTTTTTGAGCTCTCAGGCGGCTTCTATGTTGACCGATCATGCGGCTCTAGATAAGCTAAGTGTTTTTTCTTACTAATTGTAAACTACACCAATAAGATTCTCTTATATGAATGCATTTTAATTTCTAATCTGTTTTACTTAAAATGATGTTATTGTTAGTATACTATGCATGGTAATCTGTAAATCCCACTTTAATTAAGTCAACCTCTAATAGGAACAATCTTATACGTTTTTTAAATAAGAAGTGAAATGTTCAACATTTAGCCTGGATCTGGTTTTTGTCCTGTATATATAGATTTTAGTGTTTTTTCAAAAATCCACATCTGAATCAGTCCAGATCTTACGATGTACATTATTTTTTTCTAATTTATTATCAATTAGCTTCAAAATACAAAATCATTTTCAATCAATAGTAACAACATTCTGCACTATACTTAATGTCCTTTTGTGTACCAACTTTGATATGAAATTTATGCCTAATATAAATGTTACATAGGATCAACACATTCTAATATATACACACACAATTGCATATACAATTTTGAGACTTGTTACCTGCTTAATACAACAGCAGCAGGTCAATTTACATATACAACTTTAAAATAATAATTGTGAAATTACGTAGTCTGACATATGGTAAACTATGGTTGTTAACAGTATCATACTTTACCTTTATCATGGATGATATGTACACCTCTTTTTCTTCTATATTGTTCACACTCCGTAAGTTTCACCATTTTATTTTATTTTCTAGCAGGCCTGCAAAATGGTGGAGGTAGTTTAAGCCTTTAAGGTATGTAAAATAACCTCCTTCGATTAGAAGAAAGAGAACACTACCAGAAAAATGCCAAATTGGCACAACTTTTGGCACGGCGGCTTTCAATTTTTTTCCCTGCCTACCAGTTTTGGCACGGCCTTGGCACAAACTCCAAAGTCCTGCCACCTGAGGCCTGCCAAATCAAATGGCACGCGTATATATTCCGTGCCAAATGTCGGCACGACGTCTGGCACAAACGAGATACATCCCAAAAAGTTGACGGAATGCCCAAAAAGTTTCTGTCAAATTTTGGCATGGCGAGAATTGTGCCAAACATCGCATTGAAATTTGAATTTTGGGGCAAAAAATAGAAGAGAGGTTTGAATTTTGGCACGGGGACGTCCAGCCAAAGGTATGTCCTCATTTTGAAAACGATTGAATATGGCACGCTGGGGCCGTGCCAAACCTTTCCAGTTATATCGAATTATTTGAATATTGGCACGGAGGTAATGTGCCAAGAATGCCATCTGTGATAAGTAATTTTAAACATGGGCACCAAGAAGTCGTGCCAAATAGAAATTAATTATAAAAGAATTAGTCCATATATAAATATAGATATACATGTATATCTATAAAGATATATGGGCCAATTTTTTTTTTTTTTTGTATCAGAACTATTATTCCAACCAAACACAATCTTCATACACAAGAAAAGTAAGCAACTACAACAATCAAACACCATTCCAACCACACATACTTCATACAAAATAAACAGTAAACATCATTCCAACAAACACATTAAACGTGCAAAAAATCAACATTGATATCATCAACATTGAACATAAGTATCCATCAAGATCTCCCCAACAAGTCCATCAAAAAACAACAAAAATAATTAAGTGTTTGGGAAGGAGGCAATAACATTTCAAAGCATCAGGAGGCAGGTGTTAACATTACAGACCATTAAGAGGGACAAAGTCATCACCGAAAAAGTCATCAACATTCAATGCACCTGGCTGAGTCGGGGCTACTTGAGTCAGGGAGGCACGCTGATTCGGGGATAGCTGAGTCGTGTCTGGCTGAGCCTGGAAGGGAAACTCGGGTATCACTATGTTGGGGTTGGTAGTTTTTAATTGCTGTAAAATAGCAGAAAAGCAACCCGACATAGCTGCCATTTGTGCATCTTGTTCCTTCTGTTTTTTTTCTTGTTGAAGTATTTTATCATTTTGGGCCTGCAATTTTTGTTGAATTGCTTCAACTTCTTCAGGAGTAGGACCAAGGGGGCCGATCACCGAGGATGAATCCAGCACTGTAGTTTTAGCCCGACTGCCATGCCCGAACTGGCGGCTCTTGTACTTTGGCGTGGCTTTCAAAAACAAATCATTGTCTTCGATTGCGGATATTTGACTATCCGATTGAGTGGCAGCTTGCTCCTTCAGTTCATTGTACTTGCTCTAAAAAAATTAGAAAAAAGTTAATACATTACATAAAACATTTTATGTTAATACATTACATAAATCATTTTATAATTAAAAAAACTACTCACAAGGACTTCTTGAACACGAGGCGGCGGATCACCCGTCTTCGGGACATAGCACTTTTCATAAACTTCAATAGAAAGCGGCTCCCGATTCAACTCCGCGGCCTTGAAAAATATACTGATTAATGACATATTTTAATTAAAAAAAATGCCAATACAACTATGACTATTTTTACCAATTTTTCAGCATGTGCATCCACACAACTTCTACCACCTCTGTACTGAGACTGGATGGCAGCAGGGGTATTCCTATTTTTACTTCCAACAGTACTCTTCTTCTTAAACTCGTCACTGGCCCAATATATTGTCATTGTCAACCAATCATTATCCGCTACCCATTCGGGCTTCACAGCTGGCTTCACATCACTTCCTCTATGTTTCTTTAGCTTCTTACTCAACCAATGGGAGCCTCGGGACTCAAACAGCTCCCTCATCTTTTCGTTGAGCCGAGGATCCCATCGGTATGAGTTCTAATACAATACACACAAATAAATATTAAAATAAAACCTATTAGATTTTATAGCAAACACAAAAACTTATTAATTCAATTAAATGTAATCAATTACCGTAAACAAAAACCACCATCGATTTCGCGGCTCTTCCGAAGCATTTTGAAATGAATTCCAAGACCCGTGAAAATTTCCCATAATTATCTCCTTAATTCTGGTCAACACAAATTGCTTGCTGCATGTTCATTTTTACATTATACACAGTCATGTTTTCAAAAGACTACTGAGTACATTACAAAACACAACCAATCGGTACAAGGCCCAACTGAAAATGTGTTATTACAATGAAATGCTTCATGGCTTTTTATTTATATTCAAAAGGTGGTCAATATGGGCAGCTGAAATGGGTTGATTAGTCCACAATCTGCTTGCAAATCATAAAAGCACATCTACATACACGTTTTTCTTCTTCACACGTAAACTTACAAGATTTTTGTCCATATACATAAAATATGGTTTGTTAGAACTTCGAACATGTTGGATTGGGATTGAAATCCTCCAACGTATGGTACCTTTGCTATATAGGTTTGTTGGGGATGGGGTACAAAAACATTGTATAATTACTTCGTATTCCTCTCATATTTTCCTAAAAAAAAAGGTTATATGAATGTTCTGTTGGAAAACAATAAAAGGGGCCTAATATGTAATTAATTAAAATGTGTTTACCATCAAATAAATAATATAGTGGCTATTCATGAAATAATAAAAGTGTAGATACCAGGATAATATATTTCTTTTGGTGACGGGTCAAATTAAATATATTACACTAAAGTGATACAACGGTTATGACCCCCGGTGCGTGTAAACTAAGAGATAACAGTAAAGATATTGTAACGGAAAATGGCCTAATAAATTATTCTAAATAATATCATCAATTGGTAATAATAATAAAGGAGTTATTAGAATACTAAGGGCCAACCGTTACAATATTCCACTAGTCCTATATATATCCCATCAATAGGTAGGACTAGGACAATCAACATCTCATACGGTACATAGCACTGGAAGGTTAGTCCGATCAATCGTGTTGGATTCCGGGTCTTCTCAAAGTGTTAATGCAAATGAATTCTCAAGGTATTGTTCTAATCTTATTTCATACATATTTGATTTCATGGATTTATATGGATTTAGCTATTATATATTTATATATATATCACAGAGTGCTCTTCATGTCAGGCCGGCCTGACGGGCTGCCCCGTCCGGCCGAGCCCGTTTGGGCACCTTCCCGGTGGAATTTTTTGATGAAATTTTTTGAGCATGTTCCTCGTCAAGTCTAGTTTGTCCATACCAAATTTCAGCTCAAAATTCGATCGGGAAGGTCGTCAAATGATTTTTGCAAGTTAACTGGTCCGGAAAATACATATTCCAGACCAGTTAACTTGCAAAAATCATTTGACGACCTTCCCGATTGAATTTTGAGCTGAAATTTGGTATGGATAAACTAGACTTGATGAGGAACATGCTCAAAAAATTTCATCAAAAAATTCCACCGGGAAGGTGCCCAAACGGGCTCGGCCGGACGGGGCAGCCCGTCAGGCCGGCCTGACATGAACATTCCTCATATATCACATATGAAGCTTTGTTGATATATGTATGAAGATGAAACTTCATGTCAGGCCGGCCTGACGGGCTGCCCCGTCCGGCCGAGCCCGTTTGGGCACCTTCCCGGTGGAATTTTTTGATGAAATTTTTTGATCATGTTCCTCATCAAGTCTAGTTTGTCCATACCAAATTTCAGCTCAAAATTCGATCGGGAAGGTCGTCAAATGATTTTTGCAAGTTAACTGGTCCGGAAAATACATATTCCAGACCAGTTAAGTTGCAAAAATGATTTGACGACCTTCCCGATCGAATTTTGAGCTGAAATTTGGTATGGACAAACTAGACTTGATGAGGAACATGCTCAAAAAATTTCATCAAAAAATTCCACCGGGAAGGTGCCCAAATGGGCTCGGCCGGACGGAGCATCCCGTCAGGCCGGCCTGATGAGAAGAGCACTCTATGTATGAATATCCTACAATTGGTATCAGAGCCTACCATTATAGATCCATGGAATCGTTTAAATCCACGTATGAGTTCATCAGTAATGTCTAGAATTCATTTTAATTGTGATGTCCGAAATTTCATATTATTGAAATGATATGGTGTACGTTATTACCCAGTATTATTTTAGTGCCGATTTGTGAAATTTTCTAGGGGATTCATATATGTGTATATTGTATACATCTCAAAACTTTATCAATGGTTCAGTGCTTCAATTTTTTGATCGGATGAAACATTGACCAGCTAATATCCGAAATTTCTTCATTCTTTATTCTAGCTTGAATGTGAAATGAACAGTTTCATAAGCATACAATCATTGATTGAATAATTTAATGGTTTGTTAAGTTTTTAAGCTTATGGGTGCATCTTTAATGCTTCAGTTTTATGTTTTTAAGCGAATTCTCAAGTTGTGTATTGGATTGCATGTATACGTATGTAGAAGCAATTTGTTTTTTGAATCAATTTGATGAATTTCATGAAATCTCAAGAATTTGTCCGCTGCAAATTTTTAATTCGGTGCTTCAATTTTGATGGCATGAATCTTTCCATAAGCTTTATTGTAAACTCCGTATGTAAGTATGGAGTCTCAAGGATAATGAAGTGGCAACCGTTTTTGCCATTACTTTAATGCTCAAATGTAACTGATATGCCATTGTTACATCGAATTGCG
This sequence comes from Cuscuta epithymum, assembly GCA_945859915.1. Lineage (NCBI taxonomy): Eukaryota > Viridiplantae > Streptophyta > Magnoliopsida > Solanales > Convolvulaceae > Cuscuta > Cuscuta epithymum. The sequence continues at coordinate 1,457,858 of CAMAPF010000958.1, forward strand.
TGTCTGGATAAAAGTTTTATTCCTTCTTAAATTTGCATTCATTATAATTAATGAACTAATTTTGTGAATCACGTTGATTCAATAATACGTCGATCCGCAAGCCATTTTTTCGAAGGGTAATATTGCGGTAAGAATTTTGAACTGTGATGAAATTGTAAAATAAAAGGAGTTTAATATTTAAATGAGTATATAGAAACAATATGTCACTAAAGTGATCCTATTGTGTAAGTTGCTCATATAAAAATATTAAACATAGTATATACTCCGTATATAGTTCAAGTAAATATTAATCGGCCCAAAGGAAGATTAATATTTTATCAAGTTATATATATATACATTTTGGTAATAATAAATATATAACAATTATAAGGTTGCACTTTAAGAGAAAAAGTCAACCCAAAGGTGGATTTTTCTTTTATATGTATTATTGTTATATTTTATTGTTACAACAAGAGTACCACTAGCAATTAGTATTATTGTCCAAAGATGAAATACTAATGGTGCATTTGGTATCTTGTGATGGGTTAAAAATTGTTTTACAATTTCACTAAAGCATATGTTCATTTTCATTGTTCTTTCTACAGTTAATTTTTCGAGCATATCTGCCAATCTCAACTCCATCCATGTCCTAAATGGTACTAACTTTAAGGAATGGAAAGAAAATATTCTAATAACTTTGGGCTGCATGGATCTTGACTTAGCATTGAGGGTAGAGCAACCTGCTTCTCTTACGGATGCTAGTACCCAAGATGAAAAAAGGTACTATGAGAAATGGGATCGCTCGAATCGCTTAAGTCTTATGATCATAAAGCGTGGAATTCCAGAATCTTTTAGGGGTGCTGTATCCGATGAGGTTACTAATGCCAAGGATTTCCTTTCTGAAATTGAGAAACGTTTTGTTAAAAGCGATAAGGCGGAAATAGGCATGTTATTAAAAGACTTTACTTCCAAAAGGTATTCAGGAAAAGGAAATATAAGGGAGTATATTATGGAAATGTCTTATATTGTTTCTAGGCTCAAGACACTTAAGATTGAGATATCGGAAGATGTTCTCGTACACATAGTCTTGAACTCTCTTCCTATTGCATTTGATCCTTTTAAGGTCAGTTATAACTGCCAAAAGGAGAAGTGGTCTCTTAATGAGCTCATTTCATATTGTGTGCAAGAGGAAGAGAGGATGAAACAAAATAAGATAGAAAGTGCTCACTTGGCTAGTACCTCTAAGGATAAGGGTAAAAAGAGGAAGAAAACTCCCATTAAGAATGAAGCTGCTAAGGGTCCAGTACAGATGAAACATACGGAAGGTGAAACAACCTGTTTCTTCTGTAAGAAGTCTGGACACATGAAGAAGGATTGTACCAAGTATCATGCTTGGAAAGTGAAGAAAGGTACGGTCCTTGCCTTGGTTTGTACTGAAAACAATTTGGCTTCAGTGCCTAGAAATACTTGGTGGTTAGACTCCGGTTCAACATCTAACATCAGTATTTCTATGCAGGGTTGTCTGAGCCACCGCAAGCCAAATGATGCTGAAAGATGCGTCTATGTGGGAGATGGAAAAGCGGTGCATGTGGAGGCTATTGGGCATTTTAGATTGTTATTATCTACTGGTTTCTATTTGGATTTAAAAGACACTTTTATTGTTCCGTCATTTAGGCGGAATTTGGTTTCTGTTTCTTATTTGGACAAATTAGGTTATCATTGTTCCTTTGGAAACTTCCGGTTTAATTTGTCTTTAAATTCAAATATTGTGGGGACTGGTTCTTTTATGTCATATGACAATCTTTACATGCTTGAAACAACAACTTCATATAATAATGCTTTGAATGTTGACACCCGAGGCACTAAGCGAAAGGTTGATAATGCACAATCTGGTTTTTTATGGCACAAACGATTAGGTCACATCTCTAAAAATAGAGTTGAACGTCTTGTGTCCGATGGAACACTTAATTCCATTGATTTTTCTGATTTCAATACTTGTATTGAATGCATTAAAGGGAAACAAACCAAAAATAAAAAAAAAAAGGTGCATATAGAGCTACGGATGTCTTAGAATTAATACACACGGATATTTGTGGGCCATTTCCTACTCCTTCATGGAATGGTCAACAATATTTTGTGTCATTCATAGATGATTACTCTAGATATGCATACTTATTTCTTATACATGAAAAATCTCAAGTCTTGGACGTGTTTAAGTCTTACAAAGCGGAAGTTGAGAATCAACTCAACAAACGCATAAAGAAAGTCAAATCCGACCGTGGTGGTGAATACTATGGGAGGTATGACGGCTCAGGTGAACAACGTCCAGGGCCTTTTGCCAAATTTCTAGAGGAATGTGGGATTGTCCCTCAATACACTATGCCGGGTTCACCTAGCATGAATGGTGTAGCTGAGAGACATAATAGAACCCTTAAAGAAATGGTAAGAAGTATGATTTCTCATTCTATCTTACCGGAATCCCTCTGGGGTGAGGCATTAAAGACTGCAGCTTATATTCTTAATCGAGTGCCAACTAAAGCAACTACTAAAACACCTTATGAGCTTTGGACAGGTAAAAAGCCTAGTTTAAAGCATTTTCATATTTGGGGCTGTCCAGCTGAGGCAAAGCCGTATAGGCCACATGAAAAGAAACTGGAACCCAAAACAGTTAGTAGTTACTTTATTGGTTACTCAGAGCGATCTAGGGGATATAAATTTTATCATCCCGAGGATAAAAATATTTTTGAGACGGGAACTGCCATATTTTTCGAGGATGTTGAGTTTGGGGGGAAGAATAAAGTTAGGGATATTGTCTTTGAGGAAGAATTGATTTCAATACCTGAACCAATTCATACGGATGTTTCTTTTGAAACTAATGAGGAAACTCAACAAGGCATTATTTCATCATCTCCTTTCCAAACTGAAGAAATTGTTCAAAATGAACAAACTCAACTTCCTCTAGAGCAAGTGCAACAAGAAAATGTGTCATTGCGGCGATCCACTAGAGAGAGGAGATACGCAATTCCGGATGATTATGTTGTATATCTCCAAGAACATGCGTCAAGCATGGATACAGAGAACGATGTCCTTGTGTTTATTCAAGAACATGAGGAAGAAAGTGGTGTTATGGAAGATGATCCAATCAACTTCCGTCAAGCCATGAAAAGTTCAAATTCTCAAAAGTGGATTGTGGCAATGAATGAGGAGTATAAATCTATGCAAGACAATAAAGTTTGGGAACTCGTCCCATTACCCGAAGGTTGTAAACTCATTGGTTGTAAATGGATATTTAAAACCAAAAGGGTTTCAAAGGGTAATGTGGAGAGATATAAAGCTCGTCTTGTAGCTAAAGGTTATACTCAAAAAGAAGGAATTGATTATAAAGAGACCTTTTCTCCGGTTTCATCAAAGGACTCTTTTAGAATCATTATGGCTTTAGTTGCACATTTTAATTTAAAGCTTCATCAGATGGATGTTAAGACGGCGTTTCTCAATGGTGACATTGATGAAACTATTTATATGGTGCAACCAGAAAATTTTGTGATTGGAGATCCAAAACAAATGGTTTGCAAATTAACAAAATCCATCTATGGGCTAAAACAGGCTTCTCGTCAATGGTATCACAAATTTCATCAAGTCATTTTATCCTTCGGTTTTAAGATGAATGATGTAGATGATTGTGTATATCATAAGTTCAGTGGGAGTAAAATATTTTTCCTGGTCTTATATGTTGATGACATTCTTCTTGCCACTAATGACATAGGCATGTTGCATGAAACCAAAAGATTTCTATCAAAACATTTTGAAATGAAAGATCTTGGTGAAGCCTCCTTTGTATTAGGAATTGAAATCCTTCGTGAGAGATCACAAGGAATCTTAAGGTTATCACAAAGGAACTATGTCGATAAGGTCCTTAAAAGAATTGGCATGGAAGATTGTAGACCGTGTGATACCCCTATCTCTAAAGGAGACAAGCTTAGTCTCGATCAGTGCCCTAAAACAAATTTGGAAATTCAAGAAATGAAAAAGATTCCCTACGCATCTGTTGTAGGAAGTCTTATGTATGCTCAAGTTTGTACGCGTCCGGATATTGCGTATATTGTTGGGATGCTAGGCAGATATCTCAGTAATCCAGAAATGGCTCATTGGGTGGCGGCCAAAAGAGTTATGCGATACTTAAAGAGGACAAGGGACTATATGCTTACATATAGAAAATCAGATCATTTGGAGGTCATTGGATACTCCGACTCTGATTTTGCCGGTTGCAAAGACACTAGTAGATCTACTTCAGGCTATGTTTATCTACTAGCGTGTGGTGCTGTATCTTGGAAAAGTGTTAAGCAAGATATGATAGCTACCTCAATTATGGAGGCAGAGTTGTTGGCCTGTTTTGAAGCTTCAAACCATGGAATATGGATGCACAATTTTATTGATGGGCTAAGAATATTAAATGAAGTTCCGAAGCCTGTCAAGATATTTTGTGACAACAATTCTACGGTGCTTTACTCTAACAACAAGAGCTCGAGCAAGACAAAACACATTGAAGTGAAATATCGAGCTATTAAAGAAAGGGTTCAGAATAAAAGAGTCGCTATTGAACATATAAGTACAAACTCCATGTTAGCGGATCCTTTAACCAAGGGTCTCCCGCCAAAAGTTTTTCATGAGCATACTGCTCACTTGGGAGTCATTGTTTTTAAGGAACCTCAAGTTTAGTAGGAGTTTATAAGTTATGTTCTATTGCTTTATGAATTTATCTTCTGATCAGAATAAAGTTTGACATTTGGTGTATTCTGAACAATTAAGATATTAAAGTTTAAAGTTTATTAAAGAAGGGTCAGTTGAAAATTTACATGTACATGCCACATTTCATGTAATTTTCATGCTACACATTTCATGATTGATCTATGTCATTATGTAATATTGATACTAGTGATCATTGGTGGTATAGTTATGTTTAACATAACAAAATGCTGCAATGGTTCTATATTAGTATTACTGATGGACCAGATTGTTTAAGGATGTTATTTTATATGATGGTATTTTTGAGCTCATAAAGATAACACATTTTATTAAGAATTACATATAAGGCCCAGTGGGAGATTGTTGGAAAACAATAAAAGGGGCCTAATATGTAATTAATTAAAATGTGTTTACCATCAAATAAATAATATAGTGGCTATTCATGAAATAATAAAAGTGTAGATACCAGGATAATATATTTCTTTTGGTGACGGGTCAAATTAAATATATTACACTAAAGTGATACAACGGTTATGACCCCCGGTGCGTGTAAACTAAGAGATAACAGTAAAGATATTGTAACGGAAAATGGCCTAATAAATTATTCTAAATAATATCATCAATTGGTAATAATAATAAAGGAGTTATTAGAATACTAAGGGCCAACCGTTACAATATTCCACTAGTCCTATATATATCCCATCAATAGGTAGGACTAGGACAATCAACATCTCATACGGTACATAGCACTGGAAGGTTAGTCCGATCAATCGTGTTGGATTCCGGGTCTTCTCAAAGTGTTAATGCAAATGAATTCTCAAGGTATTGTTCTAATCTTATTTCATACATATTTGATTTCATGGATTTATATGGATTTAGCTATTATATATTTATATATATATCACATATGAAGCTTTGTTGATATATGTATGAATATCCTACATGTTCTCCTCAAATTTCCTTTAGCAGATGGAAATTCATATTCATTAGAGCTTTTTAATTGTAGAAGAATGAATTTAAATGGAGATGAACAAACACTTCCTGCATGTATTTAAATGGGATTTAACCAAAGGACCTTACACTCAAACTACCTAACTGATTGTTTATCTAGAAAGTTGAAATCTTTGTCCTCAGCATCTACATTCAAATGACCTTTTCTCATATAATCCGTAAATTTTATTATCATTGTTTTGTCTAACTGGTGGTTTAATCATTTGTTTCTACATATTACATATTTAGCCTAAAAATACCCAGTTCAGATTGAATCTGGTTTGCAACAGATGGGTCAAGACAGTTCTTAATGTTGTGAGCAAAAGCAAAGGTAAATTAAATCTCTTTTATCATTGGATTCCCCCGACAAGAGAATGTACAATTACAGTCAACAATTGGTTTATAGTATGTTTAATAAGATCTGAATTTTCAGAAAATTAATACCCTGTATTTATTTACAATTGGTTCTGAACTTCTGTCTGAATGGACATTATAAAATAAAATGATCAAGTATATTAATAATATTTTGTATCCACCATGTATTAAGGTGTCAAAAAATCCACTACGTATTATATCCCTCCACTATGTATAAATAACAATTAAGGGTAAATAATATCACAGACCCACTAACTACAAAGAAGCTTATAAAATAAAATATTATAATAATAATGATTAACTTATCCACTACGGAGTAGTGGAGTACCTTTTCCTGCCCACAAAACACGTATACCGTAAACAAAAGGATGAAAGGAGGGAGAAGGTTGCAGAAGGTTACAACATGTATAAATAAAAATATAAAATAAATAAATACTAAACCCATATAGTCAGATACCGTGAACAAAAGGATAAAGGCATAGAGAAGGTTGAAGAAGAACTTGGTGACTGTGAAAGGGGAAAATGTGGATATAAAGATGTCGAGGCCAAATGACCTTACATTCAATAAAATATTATCAACAATCAACAATTTAAACAAATAGAGGTCCAACCCTTTGAAATTAAAAGACAAATCGTTTAGGTTACTAACCAAAGCATATCCTTGGGTGTAATGAAGGGGTTGTTCGGGTTAGGCACCGCGGCAGTACGTGAATTGGTACCTTCTTCTTCGCCATTACGGGATAAGGAAGCATCGACATTTGTTCTTCTGTTCGGAGAGGTAACGCCTGGAGATGCCCCACGATTGAAACGCCTTGTGCTGAATGCGAACCGATCGAGGTCCTAGGTGATTCTTCGGGGCGTGACCGGCTGTGCGAGCGTCCACCTCTTCCACGCCTTGTTCCGAGATTGGAGTTTCTGCCACCGCTTGCCATACTACACCCAACCAAACCATGAACAAACAAGTTAATTCCGAAAAATATAAAATGAGAAGGAAAAAATTTATGTTGCTTCAAGTTTTCTGAGTTCTGTTGCTTCAAGAGAACCGAAAATATATATAAGATGAAAAGAAAAAAACACAGCAAGAAGAGAGAAAGCATGACCTCGTGACAGATTCTGGTTGCTGAGTTAGAAGATGCTGGAGTACGTTGCCGGCGGACAGTAGGTATGCAAGGGAGCAGGGCGGCGTTAGGGTTTTGATCGAGAAAGGATTTGAGCAGAAATGATAAATTGTGTCTAAGGCAGGCTTTTATATCATTCACAATTGGCACGGCCATCTCGTGCCAAAATTCTTAAAATATATGCTTAGCCTAGCTCGTTGGCACGGAATAAACTTACGAACTACAATTCGAGATTCTTCTAACCTCTTGGTACAAACAAGGCACAGAGCTGCCGTGCCAAGTTAAACGGTCACAATTTTTGCACAAGTTCCAAACACTTTTTCAGCGGCTCGTCAGAACTGGCACGCTGACACCATTTGGAACAAACGTGGCGCAGCTTATCCGTGCCAAATGAAAAATGTTGAACTGTCTATTTCAAATAATTTGGTTTTTCCCTGAATATTAAATGACATTTTTTCATAATTATTATACTTCGTATAAATTAAATTTATTTATAAAAATGTACTCCCTCCGTCCCATTTATATTGTCCCGAAAGAGAGTGACACGGTTATTAAGAAAAGTGGGTTTATGTGGTTGATATTAATTGATAAAGTAAGAATAAAGTAAGAATGATTTAGATCCACACAAACTTTGCCAAATATGGTATGAGACAATATAAGTGGGACTTCCCGAAAAGGTAAAACAGGACAAAATAAATGGGACGGAGGGAGTATGCTGGAACTTTTTAACTAATAAAAATGTTTAACTTTGTGTCCATATCATGAAATTAAAATTCTATAATGCTTATTGTTATTTTGTCTTGTTACTAGGGGTGGGCAAAAATACCGAACCGGCATGGTACCGAACCGGACCGGTATGGTACCGGACCGATTAATGGTGTTTGAAACGGATCTCAATTTTTTTTGTCCCGAACCGGATCGTACCGGTTCCAAACAATGCCATGACGAGTTCTCATAAAATGAGAATCGGTACCGGACCGAACAGGTTAATATTACGTCCTACCTAATCTTTAAAGTTGCAAAATCCAAATTAGTACTACCTCCATCCCAAATTGATTTGCAAATTTGACTTTTCTTGATTAAACAATGTCATTTTATTTGCTTAATTAGGATGGCATTATACCGTCCCGTTTGAAAATGGACCGTACCGAACGGGTTTAGGTCTAAGACCGAACCGAACCGTTTCAATAGTAATGGTACGGGTTTGGATTCGGCCAAATATTGGACCGTGCCCACCCCTACTTATTACTCATTAAATCTATTTTTAGACTATTGTAATTGAAATTTAGAATTATTTGGTCTTAAATTGAGATGATTTAATTTAAATTGGAAAATTGCTTAAGAGTATATAAAAACATTGGACGAAATAATTTAATTTAAATTCATGTTTTTTTAAAAAAGTAAATAAGACAAAATTAAGACGAAATAATTTGCATTATTCAGTACGAAATACAAAACATTATTCAGGAGAAGCAGAATTCAAAATTGAAAAACTGGTACAAATTACATATTGTTCACTCATCTTCTTCTTCTTCAGCATGTGGGCCAGTATTGTCAATGTACTCCTCTTCATCTGTATCTTCCGTCTGAAAGTTCCATTCTTCTTCATCCTGACTTCCTTCGTTGGGGTCATCGTTGCCGTCGTTGGGATCAGGTTCTATTTCTGCTCCAGTAAAATCTTGCAAAATAAGTTCCTCGTCAATAGTTTGTGGAACCGGAGCCAGAAAAAACTCTTGTTGATAAACGTCAATATCGACATTTTTATGTATTGCATGAGGCACGACTTTTCTCGGTCTAATTGTGCAAGCGCAAACCCAAGGAGATATTCTCTGCTTTGTTGACGGATATTCTGCGTAATAAACTTGGGCAGCTTGTTGAGCTAAAATGAATGGCTCGTTTGTCGGATATACTCGCGCATGATTCACATCAAGTAAGTTGTGTATGCCGTCTTTTCTCACCCCCCTCACGGGATCTACCCAAGTGCATCGAAAAATTACAATCGATAACTCATTTGCACCTGCAAATTTCATCTCTAGTATCTCGTCAACATATCCAAAAAAGTCAGTCTCTGAGTTATCATAACTGCATGTTGGGACACACACTCCACTGTTCATTGTGGGTTTATTGTTTCCATAGGCTCGGGTGTGATATTTGTAACCATTGACAAAATAGACAGACCAACATTTCACCAAAGTTTCGGGCCCCCATGCTAGTGACTCCAAAAAAGGATCCATAGTCCCTGTGGCAGCTTCACTCAGTATCTGGGACAAATGTCAAAATTAGTTTGTTTTATAAAATAATCCGACAAATAATGAATTTTATCAAATAGTGTAATGATGCACGTACCGTCTCCTTGAACCATTTTGCAAAGTTAGTGTCGATGTAACGATCAATGTCCTCAGTCCCGTAACCGGAACTGGAAAGATGTTCTCTGAAGTCACTTCAATGTAGAATTTTATATATGTATTAGTAAATACTTAATGAACAATAAAGTGATAGTTAATAATAAGTTCACGCACTTGTAATACGGAATAACTTCAGGACAGTTCACCAAAATATAGGTGTGTGCAATTCGGAACTCATCTCCAACAACATGACGATGTCTTCGTCTACCATAACCTTTGCCGGGATAGTTGAAAATCGATACCACTTTTTCATACAATCCCTCATCAATGTCATCATTTCTAGCTGGTCTCTTTCGTCTGGTAATCACATCTCTTTCAAAATAGAAAGAAGAGAACGTAGAAACCTCTTCCGTGAGGTATGCTTGACAGATAGAAGCTCCGACGTGAGCTTTATTTGTCACTTTCTTTTTCAGTTCCCGCAAAAACCTAACAACATTGAAGAAATGTAATTATGTCATAATAATATATGTATAAAAATTGGTGAGAAATAATAAAATATTTACCTCTCAAAGCTGTACATCCATCTATAAAATGGTGGACCTCCTCTTCTAGCTTCCCTAGGAAGATGGATAAGTAGATGCTCCATTCCATCAAAAAAGGATGGAGGGAACACTTTTTCAAGATTACACATTATAGTCGGAACGTTGCGGTGAAGGTCCTCAAGAGCTTTTTTGTTAAGTACTGGCGAACATATTAACTGAAAAAGTTGGGAAACATCGGCAATACACGCCCATACATTAGCTGGAAGATTTTCCTTCAGAGCAACTGAGAGTAAACGCTGCATGATGACGTGACAATCATGGCTCTTCATATTTTTCATTGACAACTTTTCTAAGTCAACAATTCTCTTGAAGTTGGATGTGTATCCATCTGGAAATCGCAACTGAATAAGCCACTGCAATATTTTTTGCTTTTGTTCAACCGTCACTTGGTAAACAGCTTTCTTGTAGGGGCCTTCATATTCAGGGCCCATAGCTATTTCCGGTCTATCACAATACAAAGCTACATCCTTTCGAGATGATAGACCATCTTTGGTTCTCCCTTTAAAGTTCATGACTGTGTTGAAAATGTTATCAAAAACATTTTTCTCAATATGCATTACATCCAAATTGTGTCTAATGAGTAGATCTTTCCAGTATGGTAATTCCCAAAAAATACTTTTTTTGGTCCATTTATGATCAGTCTTATATCCATCTGGATACTCAAGAGGTTCATCTATGGCAGAAGGAATGTGCTGAACACGATTCAAAATTTGATATCCTGTCAACCTCGGAAGTGGAGGATCACGCTCAACGCGCCCCTTTAGGAAAGACTTTTTATCCTTTCTGTATGGATGGTTTTGAGGGAGAAACCTGCGGTGACAATCAAAATAAGATGGTTTGCGGCTATTTTTGAGCCAAAATGCATTTGACTTCTCCATACAAACAGGACACCCCATAAGGCCTGCGGTACTCCAACCAGATAGCATTCCATATGCTGGGAAATCACTAATTGTCCATAAAACCGCAGCTCTCAAATTAAATATCTGCTCTGTCGTAACATCATATGTAGGAACACCTACATCCCATAGTTGTTTCAACTCCTCAATCAATGGTTGTAGGTACACATCAATTCGTTTCTTAGGATTACCAGGTCCCGGACACATCAACGATAAAAACATAAAATGTTGTTTCATACACATGTCCGGAGGCAGATTATACGGTGTGATGATAATTGGCCAACATGAGAACTGTCCGCCAAATTGACCATATGGGGCAAAACCATCAGCACACAACCCAACAGCACACTGTAATACGTGTCGGGAAGAGAATGATCACGTGGTAGCATGCTACCAACTGAGTCAAGTATCCTGGACATGCAATTCTCAGACAGATTATATTCGGACTTTATATTCAAAAATTCAGAAACCGCAGATAACTGCGAATGACCATCACAATCAGAATACAATGGTTGATCTGCACTTTTAAGAACATCTTGAAATCGCGTGCCTAACACATCAACATCATAAAAATATGAACTCGGTCCCTCACCCGCATTACTGTGTGCGGTGAAATCATTATTCGGATAGGTATTCGGATGGTTATTGGGAAATGCAGAAGAACCAACCAAATCATAAACCATTCTTTGCTCCCATTCCATATCTGCATAATTTCCCCATGCAGCCATCTCATCGGGAACATAGTAAGATGTTCCCACAGGTTGAGGCAAATAACATGCCTCAATCGATTCTCCTTGAGAAGTCCAATTGTAATAGTTTTCGATAAAACCATGAGTATATAAATCCCAACACACGTCCTCACCAAGCAAGAATTTGTTATTTTTACACTCCTTACACGGACATCTTATCTTATTTCCGTCCATGTACTGTGTTTGTTGTTGTGCCCACTTAACAAATTCAATAACTCCATTCTTAAACTCGTTTGTTAATCCTCTACCATTGTCAACATATTTATTGTACATCCAATTTCTATTTTCTCTATTCATTGTGCCTGAATATAAAAAAATTAAGGAATTATTTATAATAAGCTCGTTCATAATACTCATAATTCAACACATGCATGATATAACGAATATCCGTGCCTATAACGAACTCTTTGGGTAGTGATAATAAAATTACTATTTTTAACAACTACATTTTAAAATTAGTGTGTGAATTAATTTAATGCGTGCTATTATACAAAGCTATTATATAGGGGTGGGAACGGTCCGGTCCGGTCCAATATTTGGCCGATCCCGTACCCGTACCGTTACTATTGAAACAGTTCCGTTCGATTCGGTCTTAAACCTAAACCGTTCGATACGGTCCATTTTCAAACGGGACAGTATCATGCCATATCAATGCCAAATAATGTCACTTTCTCAAAGTGTTTAATGAAAAATTAAAGTTTAGTTATCTTCCAAAAATCCACACAATTTAACAATTTTCATATTTCATTTAATAGTTTTATTATTCATTTAATTAAATTTCACTTTTTTATTATATTCTAATTTGGCCTTTTAGAAAAAAATACTCCATGACGGATTTTGCAATAAAAAATTTTAATTATTAAAAATTGTACGGATTATTAATTATCATTAGGGAGGACTTAACATTAATTTAGATAAAAAAATGTTGACTTTGCAAATCAATTTGGGACGGATAAGGTCACTAATACAGAGTAAATTAATTTTAGATAAACTATAATAGTACAAATTTTAATAATTTAAATATACTTCGGTCCGGTTCGGTCGGGTACCGGTTCTCATTTTATGAGAACCTGTCATGGCATTGTTTGGAACCGGTACAGTCCAGTTCGGGACAAAAAAATTGAGATCAATTTCAAACCCCGTTTATCGGTCCGGTACCATACCGGTCCAGTTCGGTACCATGCCGGTTCAGTATTTTTGCCCGCCCCTACTATTTTACAATATTAAAAGATAATTAAAAATCAATCTAACTAAAGAATTAGAGCTTAAATAAATTAAAAAATTATAATGAGAAAAAACATACCTAAGAACGGACACAAAATATAAATTCTTCCGAGAAAATCCAATGCACAATGTTCACTTCAACATCCACATATAGCATCCGCAACATCTCTTTGCAAATCCGTATTCATCATTCTATATCATTAACTATGAAGAAAAATTGAATGTGAATACAAAACTAAAAGAGGATGGGTATTTATAAATAATTCTTGGCACGGACTTAGGCACGGACTTAGGCACCAAGCTAATCTACCTCCCAGCGGCCACTTTATTGGCACGACATTTTGGCACATCTTCGACAACGGTAACGTTTTGGCACAATTTTAGGCACGACATTGGGCACCTCTAGACAACGGTTTTATTTTGGCACAACAAATTGGCACGCCCATGGCACGGTCTGGCTAACGGTAATATTTGTGTTCGAACATAGGTACGGATTTGGCACGGCGCAGGCATGACATATGCAAGCCGACGACAACGGTAACATTTTGGCACCACATTTGGCACGGCTATGGCACGCCCATGCTAACAGTAATATTTGGGCCCGACATAGGAACAGATTTGGCACGGCCTTGGGCACGTCCATGGACGACTCCCATAGGGAAAAATTTTGGCACCGCTAGAGCCGTGCCAAGATTATAACGGCAACGTTATCGGGTTTCGCTTCCGTTTACTTCGGACGGGATTTGGCACGAACGTTGATCTGCCAAAGTTGGCACGGCTCTCGTTGTGCCAAATGTGGAGCCAGTTGAAATGCCCACAATTTTTGGTACGAAGTTGTGCCTATTGTCGTGCCTAACATGGCACGCATGCCTGACGTGCCAATTTGCCGTGCCAAAAACGCGTTTTTTTGGTAGTGGAAGATCTCTCACCAATGTGTACAATAAACAAGATTTATTGTATAAATTATATTTGATTTTATGAAATACTCGATCCGTATATCATTTTCTCTGCGTAACCTATATTTTATTTCAATTCTAAGAAAATTTATGGAACTACTTGAGAAGAGAACTGATTCTTTATATCCTTTAAATGAAAACAATATAACTGGAAACAATTTAATGAAGTAATAAGCTATTTCAATTTTTCTTAGTAGTTATACAAACTTATGTGCCTAATTAATATATGCAAACTAATGCAGCTAATTAACATCTGCAAATTTATGTAGGTACTGAAGATTTGCAAACAAATGCAGGTACTTGAGGTATACACTTCTGCTCCGATGCAAACTGAGTTTTTTTTTCTGTTTCAATACAATTCCAGCACAACTATTTAACTAAACAATAAAGCAACTACTATATCTATACATGCAAATCTATACTTCTAAGCAGATAGTTCTGCCAAGGCGTTCTACTGAAATTGTAAACTAAAAATGTGCCTTAAACTTTTTGTTTCAATAATGCCAACCTATTAGATATCTTAACACATAAACTGCTAAAATATGGAGTAACTACTAAACATCATCATTTTTTTAGCCAAAAAAAACACATTGATACTTCGACATCACTTTTTCAAGTACTTCTTATTTTTCTTTACAATTCCAGCATAACGCCTTGGCAGCATACCATTAGTTTCAAGCATGGTAACTCATTATTTGCGTCAAAAAAATTCCAACTAAAATTTTGCACTTGCTTACCTGCTTCATACACAATTAAACGCTTTTGTTGCCCCCGCACAATACACATTCCCACACAAACCAATTCAAACACATCTTCTTGCACGCCCAACACCTAGCATCATGTTCGAATGGTGTCAATCCAGCATGTTTTCATTCCTACCTTTCAAAATGGCTACCTGTAGGGAGTAGAAATGTAGGGAGTAGAATAAGGTCTTGTGGGCTGTGAAATGTGTGGTATATATATAGAGGCTTTTGGTTTAAACGACCAAAGTAATTTAATGAGCCGTTTTTTTAGTCATAAAGTCCAAAGCACAGGAATTCCAAACATCTTTTGTTCATGCTGTCAAGTTTTTCGACTTCCTGTAACAAAATAAATGAGCCGCCGCACCTTCTTGCCCGGAATTTAAAAAGGCATATTTATATTGAAGAGCCTTACAAATTCCAAAAGGCCAAAATTTATTGTTTTTATTTTTTCAATAAACCGCTAAACCGTATCTATTCTGGTCTTTAGTTTAAACGAAAAAATCTTGTTTTATTTGCGGTTTTTTTCAATAAACAACTGAATTGTATATATACGTGTGCTTTTGTTGATGGTGTCAAGTATTTCTAGATCCTATATATAAATTGTATATATACGTTTGCTTTTAAATATCTGGCTGCTAATTCCAAAAGGCGTATTTAATTTATTTAAAAAATTCCAAAATGCTCATTTTTTTCAATCCTATACTATATTGTAACTACAGTTTTTTCAATTGACATTTTTTAAGGTTATTATTATTAATTTTATATTCTAGAAAATTGTTATTTTGAAATTCAAGAACCTTGTAATTCTGCCATTTCCCCTAATTAAATCTTTTTTTCAATACGCGGTTCAATGCATTGAGACATTTCAAATTAACTATTATTAAGGTCCCTCAATCATTAAAACCGAAGGAATTCCAAAAGGTCCATTGATAAGACATATTAAACATTTATTGATGTTAAATTATCATTAAGCACATTTTTATGCAACTTATGATAACACTTTAGAGCTGGCTCTTGTAGACCAATAAATAAGTTGCTACTCCTTTGAAGTTCGAAAATGCATTTCACTTTTCCAACACGTATAGAAATTTCCAAAAGCACTTTTTTTACCCATTAATGAATCTTGTTTTTTCCCCAGGTCACATTATTTTAAAACTTCCACAACTTGTTTTTGTTAATTTTTCCATTAATGAATCATTTTTTTAACGCACAAAAAAAAATATCTATCACTATTGGTATATAACACGTTTAGGAATTTCAAAAAGAACTTTTCTTTTTCTTTTTACATATCAATATTTGAAAAGGCCTTTTAATATCTATCACGTTTATATTTATTAATTGCTCTTATCAACACAAAAACTTCCCATCTAAAAGAAAGCACCAAACTGCTCAAGAAAGGTTCTCTTTATAAAACATATAATTATTTTCAGCAAGTACAATAGTTGCAACCTGAACCACATATTGTCAACCTCATTCCATATGAATACAATGATATACAACTTTTTTTTATAAACAATACCCCTTTCATTACACTACAAGCCCAATAACAACATCTTGAAAATGATCTTGACCATAGCTTTCCATAATCTTGAAAATGATTTTGACCATCTTTCGATGATATTAAAAGATTGAGTCCAATATTAAATGATATTTATTACAGCATGGGTGATTGCAATGGTAGCCACATGCTGCTGCTCCGTACCTTTTCATTACAAAAGTACTCCGTATTTGGGGAACACCACCACCAATCCACACATATATCCATATTTAATTTAATTGCATTAATTACTTTTTGTTTTCACTCATTGTTCATACACCGAGTGTTCACACTTCCCGCCCAAACTCCCTCCCAAACTCCCTCCCACACTTTTCTGTTTTACTATATAATACTCCGTATAGATATAGATATAGATAGTACTAAACTCCTGGCAAACCATAAAAAGAAGGAAATAACTAAATAAGCATCATCATCACTAACAATACGTACGTGCGGAACATATTTATATCTGTAGTCTTCTATATTTATTGATTTTCAGTACCAAGTAATTAATCCTTGTCTGCTACTCGTATTTAAGAGTCTAATACCCACTATTTTTCATGCACGATTTTTCTTTTAGTCTCTTGCGTTTTGAATTGCTTGATTCACATCGTTACGTTAATAATGAAATGAATTGTGTTATTCTGTCACAAAAAATTGTCTTATGTTACTCCCTCCGTCCCAATTTTTTTTGCAAAATCAACATTTTGTGGTCAACCAATAGTAAACGTCAATACACCGTATCGATAATTAACTTAATTTTGAATAATTAAAATTTACATATTTAGAAACTACATTAAAATCTCTTTAAAATTACAAACCCCAAATTAGAATATAATTAACAATTGACATCCTAATTAAGCCAACCAAATGAAACTGTTTGATCAAGAAAAGTCAAATCAATTTAGGACGGAGGTAATAGTATTTAGTAATGAAATGGATTAAGTTATTTATTTCAGAAAAATAGTCTTATGGAAATGAATTAAGTTAATTTGTTTTCATTTCTATTTATCTTCATTCCTTATACTACGTACGTATATTACGGATATGGAAGTTAAAATCTAAAAATTCTCTCGGACTAATTTATCATTTTATCCGATCATAGTAGGGTGCAGTGGGAAAATCCGAATCAAAATCTCGAAAACGATCCTAGCCCGAATCAATACTCGGACTAAACTCGAAAAGTCAGGTGCACTAACATCTATAACTCGGCCCGGATCAGTCAAAACTCGAAACAATTACTTTTAATATATAATATATAGGAATAATGTCAAAAATAATATTATAGGCTCTTATAAAGACAAAAATATGACTAATTATAAATTTAGACAAAAAAGTGACCAGAAATTACTGAAGAGTCTAAAACGCCCTTCCTCGTTAACAAAAAAGACCAGCTCTCCTTCTCTCTGCCTTCTTCTGCTCGAAGTCGACGAGATCGATTCCACCGCCACGACACCTCCATTCCTCCACCGCGGTAACAGCCTCTGCCGCTACCCCACCTCCATCGCCACGACATCTGGTCTTCTTCTGTAGGTATCTTCCACCTTCTTTCTTGGAAGTTGTCAAGAGACATCTCACACCTTCTTGGAAGGAGGTCTCCAACATATGAACATGGAAGAAGATTATTTGGAGATCAGATAGCTAGGAAGCTCCCTAGCCATGTGAATGGAAGCTTGGATGCAACTTCCTCTTGTCTCAAAATTAGTCCTATAAATAGAGTGCTCCATGTTGTTCATTAGTATCAGTTTTAGAAAGTGAGAAAAGTGTGTGAAGAGTGAAATACACTTAGAGTAGAAGTGTATTGGTGAGGATTAGTTTTTTGTAATAGTTGAGTGTGAGAGTTTGCTCCTCCTATTGTAATTCTGTTCTTGATATTGAATAGAAGAATTATCCAATCCCAACAAGTGGTATCAAATGCACGGAGTAGACTACTTGGGTAAGCGGCTGATTAGAAAACTATGAGAGAAAGAAATACGTAGATCAAATTGACCTGCTTCAGAATTGCTTGCTCAGCCAGCTCAGAATTAAGCTTAATGTCTTACAAATATAGCGGCTAGAAGACCTGATGTTCAGCTATACAGTTTATATGCATCTTACTCTTTTTGCATGTTGGATAGATTTTCTTTATTGGGTCATTGATGAAATCTAATTTGTATTTGCAGCTATATCCACTGAAATCTCAGTAACTGAAATGTTGAAAAACAATGGTTTGGCTATTGAAATCTCAGTAACTTTACCAATCGTTCAATTGATGCAAAACGTTTTTCCATAATGCTCATTATCCTTTTGGAGTAAAATTTTCAACATAACAATATTGAGACCCATTTGCTAAGGGTTGTTATTAGTTGAATTGTTGGTATATTTATGAAAATAGACAGCCACAAATTAAACTAGTTAGGTGTTTTTCTGTTCAATTTAATGAGCTCAAATTAGCCAAGATGAGAAAACATTAAAATTTCAGACCAACTAGATTAGGAGTGAAGCAATTTTATTCAAGATTTTTTACCTTTATTTTAAAAACAATGAATGAAATCTTTTAATTACCTTTATTTTTGTTTGCATCTTCTAGGGACAAAGGCTCTCACCCCCATATTAAGTTGTCTTTACTTGACCTTTATCTATACCATTCGGCCTGCTGCTTCTAGCCTGAAGTGAAGTTACTTCACAGGTTTGTACTTCCTATATTGACACTGTTTAGTTTGATTGCAAACTATTGAGAATAAATTTTTTCCTTAAAATTTCAGCTACAAAAGTTTAGAGATGAACTAAAAAATCGATCTCGGGTCCTGAAAAAGGTGGGCCACATCAATGCTGACAGCTGACGGTGTCGTACAATTGAAAGGAAGAGCATCATGCTTGATTGACGCAGGAGATGAGCTCCTTGTAACTGAACTAATGTTCAACGGTAGTTCTTTTATCTTCTTTCCCAGAGAGCTTTAATTATAGTATTGATTCTATTCTAGGTGGATCATGCAAGTATAAGGATATTAAGGAAAGGCTATGGTCTCTATAGTTTTTGCATCTTTTAAGCCGGACACGGGCTGTTTTATCTATTGTGGTTTGCATACTGAACCATTCTTGAAAGATCTGAATAATATCTATGGTCAGGTACTTTCAATGATCTTGAAAGAGCAAAATTGTCTTAGAGTTTTAACTTATCAATATCCAATGAATGTCACAATGAATGCACTGTGTCATTTGCTGATAGGAAAATCTGTTGTTTCTTCATTTTCTGTGTGTATTTTCTAGGTGAAATTGTTACTGGCCATTGATGTTTGTGGCGTAAGTTGGCACCAACATAAACGTATTCTAGCATTCATTTCTGGAACTCACCAAGTCACCCTTTCTGATTATGACGATTCAGGTTAGTAGTTACTTTTTTCTCAATATCTGTTCTATCTCAGGCCTTGCATGAAATTTAGATATTCTTCTCAAGTACATCAATTTCATTTGATTGCCTAAACTTAAAAAAACTAGATAGATGGGAAGAATCCTTCAATTTTGATCAATGAATCTCAAAACAGTGTTAGAAGTCTTCAGTGGAGACCAAATAAAACGATGGGATTGCAAGGAGACTTTCGGTTGCTTGCAAGTCAGTCTCGGAGCATTGCTACATTTTGGTTCACTATTAAACTGTCTTGTTTAGTTTGTCGTTATCTTTCTTTAACTCTTTAACTGGGTTTTGTTCTCATATATCTTGAACTCAATAGAGGTGGAATTTGCATTTGGGCTTCTTCATATCCTGGCAATGCAGCTTCAGTAAGAACTGGAGTTACATTGGGCACCCTAGAACATTTTTCATCCTGGCAAATAGCTTATTTTGTTCAAATAGAACTTTTTTGTGGCAAAACAAGTTTTCATATTTGACTCTTTTTTGGGAAAGAGGGAGTAGCATTTTTTATGTAGTTTCTAAATATATAATAAAATATTACTTACTCATACTAAACAAAGTATTGCAAAGAGTTAAATTTTAAATGACTCTAGTATACGAGCAGGGAGCAACTTTATTGTTTGGATAGTGATATGGATATTGATTAATCACTATACCCAAAACAAATACTCTACTATCAAAGTGCAACTTAACGTTAAAAGTTGCTCTAATATTAAGTTGACAGTTTCAATTACAAGTGAACTGAAAGTAGTACTTTGATTGGGTTTTAATGTAGACATGACATGTTATGCTTTTGATTTGAGCTTAATCATGTGCTTGATAATTATATTCTTTATAATTTATTTGGTTTAAGATTCAATAGTTTATTTTTGTAGATGAATGATGGCATTGGTGAAGTGAAGATGTAAACAATGAAGAATGTGATTTGATGACGTTTTATTTTCATTTGTTGTTGTTTTCATTTTAAGTTCAGAGTTAAGACATTCCTACTGTCATGGTTTAGGCATTAAAGATAATGGATCATGGATGTTGATTACTAGGTATAGTATTGTTGAACTTTGATTTGTGAATGATTATTGTTGAGGTGCAATTCTACTTAATAATCCTGATTGCAAAGTATTTCATAAACAGTACAGTTGCACTTTTTACAAGATTGGCATTTCAAATTAGGAGTACAGTGCTTGTAGCAATGTTTGAAGAAAATGGTTTTAATCTTTTTGGCAACAGTTTCTTTTTGTTTCCATTGATAGAAACATTTAAAAAATGTTGTCCTATATGTTTTAAAAAACTGTTCTCTAAGCTATACTCTTTGGGTACGGTTTTTCCATTGTGTTGCCTTTATATATAAAAACTGTTCTCTAATGTATAGGCAACACCATACATTACCGTAGTATTAGATCCAAAATGTTGTAGTGAAATTACATATGTATACGTCGCCCCATATGTACCAATAAAAACCCCATAACCTTCTGGAACCTGCAGTAAGATATGATTGGTGTCATACATCATTAACTTTATCACAAAAATCATATGTGTAATTGCATTTACCTGATTCCTTTCACCCACACTGCCTCTATCACCTCTACCCCTTCCTCTTCCAGAGCCTCCTGCTCCTCTACAGCCTCTACCTCCTTTTATAACCCTTCCTTTTTTCCTATCCTATTGGGTTGTGCTGTGGCAGTAAGATGGATAGGTGGAAGTGATGTTGATGATGAAGGTTGTGTAGCTTTTCCATCATTCCTTGGTCGGCCCCTAGCTTTCTTGACTTGAGGTTCTTGGACCACACTTGCATCTCTATTTGGACACCTTCGCTTGTTATGACCTTTAGTGTGACAAGCGCTACAAGTCATTTCCATACCATGTTTAGTCAACTTCCCACTTTTCTTAGGATCTTCAAATGGGTCTTTCTTCCTATTCACTCTTGGTCTACCAGGCCCAATTTTAATAGGAGAATATAAAGGACACTTTATCCTAGGTCAGTGCCTCTCACCTTCAATTGGGGTTATACACCCCACGTATGCTCTTAAATACACCTCCCTCTTATAACAACTTTCTACGTAATCCTCTTGTTCATGATGAAGGAAAAAATGCAAGCTATGACATGACAACATGGTATACCTAACATATCCCATCTTCTACATGTACATGTCCTAGCTGCTAGATCCACTTTCAGACTGTCTAAGTTCATATTCACTTGGAATGTATCTAAAGTTGATGGTAGAACATCACAGTAAGCGGACTTTGCCTTCTCTAATTCCAGTTTAGCTTCTATTCTAGGACAAATGGCAGAAGCCACATTCTCCATCTCTTGGCGTTTAAGAACTAATATCTTTGCATTAAAGCAAACTGAATATCCTCCAACATATAAATTAGGTGCTTGGTTCTGGCATTTATGATGTACCCGTTAAAGGTTTCAGCCATGTTGTTCATGATGGCATCACATTTGAAGCTAGGTTTCATAAACACTCTACAGAAACAACTAGGATTGTAGCCCTTGAATGCAGTGGCAGCCTCACTATTTAATTCAGTCAACTCATTGAATGCTTGGTTATAGTTAGCCACGTTGTATGCTTTAGCTATCTTCCAGAACATGAGTTTAAGCTCATGACCTCTAAACCTTTTATGCCACAGAGCAAATATATGTCTCGCACAGTGCCTATGCTCAGCTTGAGGGAGAACTACACACATTGCATTTAGTATATCCTATGAACAAAAGAAAGTACATTTAGTAACATCTCAACAAAGCATTTTGTTGCCATGCTAATAAAAAACTTAATAAAATATAATAGTGTTTGCAATGACTCGGATAATAAAACAAATGCTCTAGTGTTCTGGCTCAATTAAAAATGTCATGTTTTCTGTAACTAACAATAAGTACTTGCATGTACTTACAAACTTTCTATCTACTTATTTTCTAAATACAATTTATTTCTAAATACATATATTTACTAGCGACAAATAGATGATTACTTTTCACATTTATATCAACTTTTGCTAAAAACTCTGAGAGTTATTATAGGCATTATAGTGCGTCTATTGTTCTTGGGAGTTTAGAAACTAGTTCAATATATAAGCATAAAGGACATTTGAGTAGTTCATGCATAATTTAGGTACCTGATGTTCATCGGATATGATACAAATGTCTTCTCCATCTCCCAGATCAAGCATTTTTGCAGAAGCTGGAAAAACCATTCCCATGACTTGTTCTCACCTTCTAGCACTGCCCAAGCGATTGGGTACATTTGATCGTTTCCATCTCTTCCCACGGCTGATATTAGTTGTCCTCCAAGGAATGTTTTTAAAAAACAAGCATCCACATATATGATCTTCCTGCAACCGTCAATCCATCCACATTGTAGCCCCTCATAACACATGAAAAGCCTTTGAAAAACTGGAGAGGAAAGTTGTTGGCTACCATCTGTCACCAATTGTATTTCAGTCCCCATGCTAGACTTCTTCAAAGACTCCAAATACCTACCCAATTTTTGGTAATGTTCATGCATTGATCCATGAAGCATTTTATGAGAGTTGAACTTCACTTTGTATGCAAATGCCCTACTAATTAGAACCTTGTAAGCTCTTTTAACAGTTTCCATTATCTCTTTTGCAGGTCAATGGGGTCTTGCTTCAAACACTTCAAGAAACTCCCTCACCACCCATGGACACTTGAGTTGTTTATTTTTTTTTCATATTTCTACGACATGTGTGCTTCCCTTTAAGTGATTTGAGCACAAATGTGGTTCGTCTAGATTCCCAAGAGCAATACAACTAAAAAGGACACCCTTATGCACATTCCACCCCCAATCTATGGCCCCTTTTCTTGTACTCACATCAATACTCAGATTTCGACCTTGTAATATAGCATACTTGGCAACAACATTCTTAAAATCAGCCCTAGTGGAAAATCTTTACCCCAACTCCCACTCAAACTTAGCAAAATCAGTTTCGGAAGTCACAAGTTCTGAAGTTTTCTTCTTTATCTTCGTACTTTCAGCCAAGTTTTCTTCTTCACTAACTGCTAGAGTGTCAATATCCTCATCACTTTCCTCATACTCACTTAAAAATCTATCTTCTTTTTCAAAGTTCATGTCTTCTCTAGGTTTTTTTGCCCTTGGAGCTTACCTTCTTCTGCTTCTTTTTGAAGTTGTTTTGCAAGTAATACTAATTTATTCTTGCATTCTTTCACTTTATTCTTTGCAATTTTGTACTCATCATCATTGACTTCTGAGTCATTTTCACTCAAGTCTTCATCCTCTGTGTCCCCCAAGTCCCCATCATCTTATTCTTCAGCCTCTTCTATCACTTCAGGATCACCTTGTGTTTCATCTTCATCACAAACTGGGTTAACTTCATCATTTACACTCCTCGGGTTGCATTGGATGCTCCAGTAGTTGGTCCACCTTTCCCACCATCATCAAAGACTGTGTTAGCTTCTTCATCTATATGTCCCTCAGTAGCATGTGTTTGGTTTAACTGTGAATCTTCAGCATTTGATGGTAACATCTCCACTGTGTCTGGTTCATCAATCCCATGCAGCACATACATATCTAGTGACCTAGACTGCACTAGTATTGCAGACATCTCTAGCACCTCTTTATCATTGTAAACCTTCCTTAGTCCTTTATCCAAAGTCATTCCAAGAACCAAGTAGAAAATTTAATCAATGACATTGTAAGTCCCACATTTCTTTGCCAATTCCTCAAGCCAAAACCAGCATAGTTCATCAGGATCGATCTCAAAGCTTCTACTTTGTCCATTCAAATAAACAAGTTTCTTGTTTATCTTCCTAAACGAACCTCCGTGCCAGAATCTCAAGGTCAGACTATCCATTCCTCCAATTGTGACCTACATAACAATTAAATCATATGTAAAACTAACTTGCAGACTGTTCTTACTTTTTTTAAGTTTAAAAAATGCAGTTCATCAAACTGGGTTGTGGCAGGTTTAAAAAATGTAGTTCATCATATGTAAAACCAACACTGCACCACAAAAATGCAGTTCATCAAACTGGATTGTGGCAGGTTTAACCCAAAATCTCATTGTACTTCAAAACCATAACAGATATTTGTATGACTTTGGCATTTCATCGAACACATGATGGATAAAAAATAGCATACAAGTAATAAGAGAAGGTGTATATGAAATAAGTTGGATACAAGCACATATGGAATACAAGCACAATTTGCATGTTATTCATTCCAGGTAATGAGCAACATATATGATTTTTTTTATGTGTGCAATTACTTACAAGCACATATAAACAATGAAGACCATTCTCAGTATACTATTAAAATTTCGCATAGAAGCACATCTGAAAAATGAAATTAAGAGCACGTGTGAATAAATTGCAGACCATTCTCGTTTATAATGAATTAAATGAAGAGCACGTATGGAATTACCGGGAATGAAAGTCTTCTACTATCTCCGGCATCAACTATGTGTTCCTCTATTGCCAGGCTCCATACTCGTTCTCTTCTGAAACAACACAGTCTGGTCGTTTTTTTTAATTGGTTTTAATTTGGTCAAAAACGGGTTTCATTAAAACTAGTTTTAATTGGGTCGGGTCAAAACTGGGACGGGTAAATTCTGATTTCCCACTCAAATTGGCCGTTATTTAAAAAAAAATGACTGCCTTACCTGGTAACAAATCCCTAGGACTGATTATGGAATATGATAAGCAAAGATGGGATTGTTAATGGATTTTCGATAGGATGGAATGTTAAATGAAGACCGGGTAAAAGTTGGATTATATATTAAATTCCAATTTTCCTTTTTAATGTTACCTTTAGCAACTAAAATGGCTTTGTATCTTAAAAACCCATCAGCTCGAAATTTGATCTTAAAAACCCATCTACAACCAATTGGTTCTTCCTTTTGGTAAAGGTACAAGATTCCAGTTTCATGTGCTTTAAGTGCAAAAAAATCAGTTGCAATAGCTTCTTGCCATTCAGGAAAAGGAGTTGCTTGCTCATAAGACATTGGTTCTTGAATAGCTCACAAAACCATAGTGTCCAAAGTATTGGATCCCTAAGGGAAACATTAGAAGAGATAAAAATAGAATTGGAACCATCAACAGAGAGAGAAGTGAGAGTGTGAGAGCAGTCAAAATCAGAAAGAACCTAATTGGATTTGGAATTTTTGAAACCGAAAATGTACTGATCATGATAGGAAGGTGGTTTGGATTTCCTTCTAAATTGTCTCAGTGAAACTTGTTCATTTTTAGAAGGAACGGGATCTAAATTTTTTTGATGTGGTTGATTAGTTTCTGTGATGGTATGATCTGAAGAAGGATGAGATGAAGATTATGTAGTAACATTAGAAGTATCATTTGGAATGGACAAGCAATCTATTTTGGACGCAGTTAGAGGAATGCAAAAAGGATCATGATATTTAATGTATAAGAAATTAAGAAAATGGTTTCATGAAAAAGACATCCCTGGAAAAGTTGACTGAGTGATCCTTCATATTAAGAAGCTTATAAGTTTTCTTGGGCGCCGAATTATATTCCCTACATCCCACAAAACTTGGCAAACTTTGAATTGCACGTAGAATAATAAAGTAATAACTATGTGATTGATATTTGTATAGATGAGTGAGAAACTACTTTAACCATATATAGTGTATTTATTACTTTAAATGAAAATGACAACGTTTTTTGGGATGGTTGAAAAGAAAATTTGACCAAATTTTATGAGACGGAGGAAGTATAAAATCAACATAAGTGAGTTTGAAGTTACTTTTGTGATTGAATTGGATGAAGTTACTATAGAAGATCATTGTAGTTATTTTTATAAGTTGGGATAAGGGTCAGATAGGGCCTCGAACATGAAAAAAATGTCAAATAAGGCCATATTTAGGATGCTCTGTCCGGCTGACGCCATTTGGGGTGGTTCCCGGTGGAATTTTTTGATGAAATTTTTTGAGAATCTTATTCATTAAGTCTAGTTTACTCATATCAAATTTGAACTAACAATTCAATCGGGAAGGCATTCAAATGAATTCATGAAGATAACTGCGCTTTTAACGGTACAGTTATCTTCAAGAATTCATTTGAATGCCTTCCCGATTAAAGTTTTAGTTCAAATTTGATATTAGTAAACTAGACTTAATGAATAAGATTCTCAAAAAATTTCATCAAAAAATTCTACCAGGAACTACTCCAAATGGCGTCGGCCGGACAGAGCATCCTAAATATGGCCTTATTTGACATTTTTTTCAAGTTCGAGACCCTATCTGACCCTTATCACTTATAAGTTTTTTCTTCGTTTATCAATTAAAATATTTTAAATATAGGAAAATTTCACAATAATAATCTCACATTTGACTAGTTTTCTCATAATGACCCCACATTTCCACCTTATGTGATCCCATAATAATCTCACATTTTCACCCCGTCTTCTTTCATTGGACTCTGACCAATTAATGACCTACTATATCAAGGTTTTTTCTTTTTCTTTAAAAACCTTATATTAATAATCTCACTTTTTACAAATCTGCTCAAAACAGTCCCACATGTCATTTCTTCTTTTCTTCATCTTCTAATTATTTCATTTATTTAATCTGTTTATATTTTTTCTCCGCTTTTTCTTATAGTTTTTTTTCTTTCTTCTTATTCTTCCCCATTTTTACTTCTTCCCTTTTTATGTATTACCATTCGGTTAATCTATTGTATATTCGATCTTTATTAAAGTATATATAAATAGTATATTCTTCATTATCTATGAAAATTCTTTATGAAGACTGTTATGGAAACGGATTTTTCCAATGTATAAAATAAAAATCCCAATGGCATTTGCAACTATAACCTTCCCAACCACCATTTTCATTTTTTTATTTAGTTATTTGACTACCAAACAAAAAGAAGAAAGACATAAGAAATTTTCAATTTCTATGTATCGATAAAGAGAGTTAAAAAAATAAATAAATAAAACTCGATAAATAAATAGTGGGATTCCTTCGTTTCTATGGTTTCTTCTGAAACGGTGAGGTCTTTTCTATACACCGGAGCCCTTCACTAATATTGAATAAACTTTATTTATTGCGAACTTGTATAGTTTACATTATTGAGGCTCTACCCATTCATTATCCAATAAAGTAGTAGATCTTTCACAACCCGATCCACTTATAAAGTAACGGTATTTAAGTATGAAAGTTAGCTAAGTTAGCTTACCTTTTTAGTCCATTCTTGCAAGATTGGGTCCTAATTTTTTTTAGGATTTTCTCCGCTTAATGGATAACCTTTTGCTACCAAAGGAGAATTGCTTCTCTACTTAAATAATTCTCTTTTAAGTACTATTATCTCACATTACTCTGTTATTACTTTATTTATTCCTTATTTAAAATTTTCTTTTCTTTAAAGTCTCCCTTTTCCTCCTTTTTTTCTCTTTTCACCTTGCTAAAAAGTATTTCTTCTTTTCTTCATCCCTTCTCACCTCATCCTTTTTCGCTTTTTTTTGACATGTTCGTTAGTGAATAGTAACGATTTCTTGATCTAGTTTTTTTTTTTTTTTGCTTATTTTTACACCTTTTCAGATAATGTTATCACATCTACCTCTCTTGGTGTTAAGAGTATATGTAATTCTTTTCTTTCTTACATTTCCCCGATTATTTTATTTTTCTTGAAATTTTATTTTCCCCTAATTTTTTTATCACAAAGATTTTTTCTCATAGTTGATAAAGGAGAAAAAAATATATTAACAGTGAAATTAAGCTAAACAGAAGAAAGAAAAGAAGAAAGAAGAAAAAACACAAAAAGTAACAAGAAGAAAAAACGGAAAAAAGTGAAAATAATAAGAAAATATAACTAAAAGTATAGTCGGGAAAATATCTTTAATAAAAAGAGAACGATTAAGAAAAGAAATACATAAAAAAGGAAATGAAATAAAAATACGGGAAGAAAAAAACGACAAACAATCTGTTCGAAAAGGAAATTTGACAACAAAACAAACACTCTCATAATAGATCAGAGTGACAAACAGAATAGTAAATATGGAAAATAAATAAAAATAAAAGGATGGAAAAATGAGTAAAAAGTGTTTAGGGATAAAAATAAAGAAGGGAAATTTTAGGGTGAGAAAGAATGAAATATGGGATTGTTTTTAGTAAAATTTTGAAATGTGAGATTATTTATGTAATTTTTTCAAAGAAAAGACAAAAAGTCTGGTATAATAGATCATCAACCGGCCAGGATCTAATGAGACAAGATGGTCTACAAAAATGGGATTTTTCTAGAATTACATAAAAGTGGGATTACCATGAGAAGACCGATCAAATGTGAAATTATTGTTATCAATTTTTCTTTAAATATAGTACTTCCACAAATTAGCAAAGTGACACAGGTTCAGCTAGAATTTCATCAGTTACAATATATAGATTCAACTCATTTAACTGATTTCAATGTTACCAAATTGGTACTAAAAAATACTCATTCGATCCCTTAAAACTTGAACAAGTTTAACCGACAAGGGTAGAAAGTCAGAATTGTGTGATTCAAATTGTATATAAGAAAAAGAAATAATAATAGAAGAAATAATTACATATTTATAAAAATGTGGCTAGTGGTTATAGTAATAACTAAATCATAATAACTTATATTTATTTTTTATTTTTTACAGAACTTATATTTAATTTTTAAATTTATGTGACCATGATACTACAATGTAATAACTATTAGTCAAATTTTTGTAAATAAATTTTATTTTAATTGTATATTTTTTAGAAGGAAAATTGACAAATTTTTACAAGAGAGGAATACCAATTAAAATCTACCAAATTAAATGATCCGGTCCATTAGAAAATCACATGCCCAAGATCTGCAATAATCTAACCAATCTCTTCGGTATACGAATTCATCCGATCTACCATCTCAGCCAGACAGTCGTACGCTATATTGCTCTCTCCGTTTGCAGCTCCTCTTCCCCTTAGGTCGGACGCAGTTCGTCTAATATCCCAAGGTTAGTCGATTATTACCATCTGTCTTCTTATTTTGTTCGTATATATCTTTTTATATTTTTTTTAGCAGTGAATAATAGATCAAGCTTAAAGGGTGTTGTTGAGTTTCGTTATTTAACTGCTATTTCAGTTAAACGATAAATAATTTTCTAAATTAAGGAGTTATATTAAGCTCTAATTCGATGACCAACCAGTAAGCCGGCAATGTTGCCTTAGTACGGAGAAGATCCAAAATTCTGCAGATGGGGATTTGATTTTATTAAAAGTAGGAATAGTAATAAACGGTGGAAAAGTCTGGATCTTTAGCACTACTCTACTATTTGTGTCTTATCTTCAATAGGTGGTATTCCCACTTCTTTCATAGATTTTATCATAAAACAATTCTTATTGTCCATCCAGTGAAGGATTCTTGACTAAGACACGCATTAGTTGTGCAATGTGATTTCTGATCAGGGTGACATCTATTTGTGTGTGTGATTTTACAATAGCAAAATTACAAGTACATAATGATCTAATTCACACATATTATATCACTAAGCTTATTACTCCGTATTTTATTTGATATGACATGTTATTCATAAATGTATATTATTCAGTGTTGATTCTGATTATAATACTAAGTCCACCATTATATAAAGGGTTGGACTGTTATTTTGTTTTGTGAATATCATTCAAGCCTTCTCAACATCTCAAGTCATTATTTTAAATGTCATTTGGTCCGATCATTGCACATAGTATTCATTGTTTCCTTTTTCTAGGATGGAGTCTAGCAGGGGACAAGGTGGAATTCAACTACTCTTAGCAGCAGAACAAGAAGCTCAACAAATTGTCAATGCTGCAAGGAGTGGTAAGACCGTAAGATCCTTTGTTTTTGTTAACACATCGGTGTATGAATGAATTTGTTAATTCAACTTCTCTGAGAAAATCAATACGTAGTATTAAAAAAGCTTTATGCTCCTTCTTTTCCCTTTGTATTATGACTTGGATTCGATGGTCTTTTTCCAGTCTTTCACTAGATTGTCCATTTCCATGAAACTTTAAGTTTAAAATTACTTATTTACAATCAAAAGTTTGTATAGTTTCTCTCATAATGGTGGATTTAGTGAAACATGTATCCAACTTCACTTCTGTTTTTTGTTGAGGACGTTTCCATTGTGCATCTTTATGTGGTTGAAGTACTTGAACTAATGTATGGATTTACTGTATATACAAGTTTGGCTGAAGAATATGCTCGGCTGCAACTTATTGCTCTGAACATATAGAAACAACAGGAGTAGTGGCTATGAGATTTCTCCTTTCTTATTAGTTATTACTAGGCTACATTACTTGGACCACTATATTAAATTGGACCTAACATGCCACAAAATATCCTCAATGGTGTGGACTTCACTCTTATATACGGAGTACTAGATTAGACTCAAATCTACTACACAATCAATGTAGGGTACTCGACACATCCCCCTCCCTCAAAGTCAAGCCAGTCTCAAGTACTCAGCTGCTAAAGGGCTGGACAAATTGGTCCAGACCTACCCCGAATGGGCTTGCAGTAGTATACCTGATTTTTTATACCAAGTTAAGTCTAACTCATCTAAAAAAAATCCTCCTCTGATAAGGTGTACATCACTTGGATACTAATCCCGAACTCACTAGGCAACTAAATTCCTTGTGTCTTTGTATTATGGAGTATGTGAGTTTAAGTACCAGTCATACAAACATGCTCCTGAACTGGGAGATGCCAGATTTTGTTAGCAGTGGGATACTCAACACACGAGTAGGAAAAGATGGCTGAAGTTTCTTGTTTACATTTGCAGCAAAACAGGCTAGATTGAAACAGGCTAAAGAAGAAGCTCAGAAGGAGATATCAGAGTTCCGTGCGCATATGGAATCTGAATTTCAGAAAAAGCTCACACAGGTATTAATGCATAATAATAATAATAGTAATAAAAATAATAACAATACCAACAACAATAACAATAATTATTATGATTATTATGAAATCCATATACACCAAGGCTGTATAAAATTGTTTTTGTTGTTAATCATCAGATAATGTTAAAAAATCCATAGCTAGGTATTTGCTCAATCATTGCTCAATGTCAGTTTTGTGTCTAAACTCTAAAAGAAAGAGCCAATGTTATGGTTCGGGGGTGAACCATATCCACAGTTAACAAATAAAAACTGTATCTCTTACGCTTTACTTGCCTGCTGTCTCAAGTATGAAGTGTGTAACAAATTCTTTTTATTTTGTGAAACAGAGTAGTGGGGACTCCGGTGCAAATGTTAAGCGTCTAGAGGTAGAGACTGAGGCCAAGATTCATCACCTGACAACAGAAGCTGCAAGAATTTCTCATGATGTTGCCCACATGCTTCTAAGGCATGTTACTGCTGTGAAGCACTAGTGATCCCCCTTGTGAGTTTTATTTGAAGGACCATGTGAGCTTTATGTCAAACACCATTTTCTCTCTCCCTCTCCTTCTGTGTGGTAAATTCTTTTTCAATTAATCTGTGCATTGCCAACTTGTATTGTAATTTTTTTCTTCTGAATCATCCCCAATGGTTAGTTTCTCATTGGTCTTGACTCCTGATCCAATAAAGCAGTGAAATTCTGTGCATTTTACCTTGGACTTTAATTTTATTTTGGAGGAGCATCAACTCTGTTATGACTTATAATGATTGACAATACTCCCTATATATTGCAAGCCCTGGTGAGAGTGTGAGCTTTATATGTACCCTTTGTAATGCCCTGCGCTTGTTGTTGTTGTGACTCGTGACTCGTGAGCTTATGGTTCTGTGAATAGCATTCTCCAAGTGTCTTTAGAACCATGTCGTGATGTAAATGATCTTCAAGACTTCAACTCGTAGTCCTTTGGTCTTAGAAGTGTTAGAACTTGCGCTTGGTTAAGTCCATTCGAAGTTCTTATGTGATCATCAATTCAAGCACTCTAAAATGTGTGTATGCTAGCCGATTTGGCAAACGGCACATGAAGTTCATCGAAAAGTTATTAAAAATAAAACAAAAATCAATTGAGAAACAAATATTCACGGAAGATGGAGAATTGAACAGAGTAAAATCTACCACTGCAAATTAAATGATAATTTACAAAAGGTCATAAAGCTCACTATACAAAATACCGCATCCAGGTGAAATTCCACTGGCTAGTTTAAATTTGGGGAGAAATTCAACGGCTAAGTTTTACATTTTTATACGAAGTACTAACAAATGCAATAATTCAATAAATATGGAGTTGGGGTTTTGATATTGTTTAATATGAAATTATTTTAAATATGAAAATTATATCAAAATGTTCCTTATTTAAATTATTTAAATAAAAGTATAAAACTTGCAAATTATATACAAATACAATGATTAAATCATTATTCAAAGTTTGTCACCATTGATTAAGGAAAGTCAATATAACGAACTTTTTCGAGACGAAGATAGTACATTATAGCCTTATAGGTGTTGGTATTTCATTTATTTTCTATATTTGGATAATTGTATATTTGAAGGTTCAGTTGGATTTAGAGCATCTCCAATGGTAAATTGTGCACGGTGCACAGTGGCATGAGATATAACCACATAAATATTAGTAAATAAATTCTTTCTCTTCTTATTTGAATGATTTTATATACTTTTGGTAAGTTTTTCTCCACAATGTCAAGGAGACCGTCTAGATGTTGACATTGTTGTTGACATTGCAGGGAAAAACTTACCAAAATGGTGTAAAATTATTCAAATAAGGAGAGAGATTATTTATTTGTTAATATTTATGTGGCTATGACGCATGCCACATGTGCACCGTGCATATTATAGCATTGGAGATGCTCTTAGTAGTGGAAATATTTACCATGTTTATTTTCTATATATGGTAATGGACTAATGGTAATAACTACGTCATGGACTACACCCGCTCACCATGACCACACCATTCGGATGAAGCACTTTTAACACACCGTGTTGTCCAAAATCAATATTATATATATATAAGAAGAACTTTTTAAGAGCATACAAAGCGCCACATAATCCTGCCATGTCATTATATATATTAATTATTTAGTTAATTTGTACCTTCTATTTTTATTAGCTAGATTCTATTTTTGATTGCATAGTGATATGGAAACAAAAATCCGCAGAAAGTACTATATTAAACAGGCTCTATTTTAGGCTAAGTTTATATATGACAGGTATTCTTAGCCAAAAATACAATACGTTTTAATTTCTATAACAATTAAATGTTATAGTATACGTTTAGGCTTAGAATTATGTGTTAGAATTATACGTTTTAATTCCATTATAACAATTAAACGTTATCGTATATGTTTATATGTTTAGGCTTACAATTTAAAAAAACAGACTATATTTAGACTATTTTACTTAATATATACCCCGTATTAAATTTCTATAAATATCCATCTTCATAAGATTATATTAAACGTTTAAAATCGGGTTCATAGCAATTATATTTACTCGAGATGCTTATGTAGAAGATCAATTTAACTATTTTTCATATAATCTTTTTCTGGCTTCACAAATGGAATATATTTTACATATTTTTTCATGATTCCACTCATTTAGCTCATTTAGTCATAATTTAATCAATTTGAGTAAAATAAGTTAATTCAATTTATTTTAGTATTTTCAAACAAGATCTATATTAGACTAAGTTTATTTTTCTTTTAAATCACATTCCATATGATCCGAAATAAATCAAATTTCAATTAGCTAAATTACATCTGCCCGTGCATCGCACGGGCTTGAAAGCTAGTAAATAAATAAAACAGGAGAAAAGAAAACGTAAAAAAAACTAAATGATGATCACGACGTTAAGATGAAGCACTACTTTTTTTTTAATATGTGAGAGATTTTGATATATTTAGTTTAACTCGGTATTTGATATAAATGTGATACATTATCGTGCAAATGATATTATGAATGTTTTTAAGTATAAATTGGCTGAAACAAACGGCTTATTGGCTGAAACTAAGCAGAATGCTTTCGAACTTTTTTTTACCCTAGCGAGAGCTGAGGGTCGAGCGGCGCTGGACGATTGCCGATCAGGAGAGTCGAGGGGCGAGTCTCGGACGACTGGTGCGGCAATGAGATGGAGGACGCAGCCACGCAGGAGATGATGGACGTAGAGAGGATCGAGAACAGGTAGACGAACAGGAAGGTAAGCTCGTTGCTATGTATGGGGGCCTGGGATTTGGGGGATTACAGGATGAACTGCTGATTGAAGATGAAGAGGAAGGGGAATCGGCGATCGGGGCAGTGAAGGCAAAGGAATTTCCGGTGGTTGGGACGATTCTCACGGACAAAGTCATTCGATTTCCGTTCTTCAGGGACTTCATGGCTGATTTATGGCGTCCAAAGGTATCTGTTTAAATTTTTCCATTCTGTTGATATGAATCGTGTCCTGGATAATGGACCGTGGCTGTTTGATCAGAATTTGATTTTGTTAAAAGCTGTTCAACCGGGTGATATCCCGATTAAGATGGTGCCAGATGAGTTTGAGATCTGGGTACAGGTTCATAATGTGCCATATAGTTTTGAAAATTTGGGAACAGCTAGGAGAATTGGGAATCATTTGGGAGAATTTGTCACTTGGGATGATAAAAAATTTGGAAAAAAAGGAGAATTATATGCGTGTGAGAGTCCGCATGAACACTGGTAAAACTTTAAAGATTGGGACCACTCTAAGGAAGAGTAGGGGAGAAGGGTATTGGGTAGACTTTAAGTATGAAAAGCTGCCGAATTTCTGCTTTTGATGTGGTGTGATTGGACTTGCAGAGAAATTTTGCCCTCTTCTATACGAAAACGAGGGGCTAGCTATGACTAGACCATTTGGACCGTGGCTTAGAGCGAGTGGAAGGAAATCGAAGCCAAACATGAGTAGCAAATGGCTGATTTCGGAAGAAAGCTCCTCCGGAGGTGGCACGTATACATCAAGTATTGTGAGGTCAATGCAGGAGGTGGACCCAGGTGAGATAGAAGGGAATCAAGGGAGTACCAAAGCCGGAATGGGGAATGCTATGATTTCAGGTGAGATAGAAGAGGAAGGAGCACCAGGAGAGCTGAAGAGGAGACGAACTTGGGAGGATCAGGCTAGGGAGGATGCTGCAAAGGATGTGATGGCGCTGGACTCCCCAAAAAACAGGGTAGGGGCGGGCGCTGGACAGATGATCTGATGCTGATTACGGCTTCTTTAGCTGAGAAACTTATTTACTCTCTTTATTTTGTTTTATTTATTTCCCACGTTCTGGATGTTGTTTTTGTTTTGGTTGTGCTGTGTTTTCCAGCAAAAAAACTAGTGAATCTAAAACAGGAGATGAGGAGTCGTGTCTGCAAGTCATTGGCTCGGGTAAGCCCAAAGCGGGATCAGTGAATTATATGGCTTCTACGGAGGTGATTAATTCAGAGTCTGGTTCTTGGGCGGACGGTAGACAGGAGACTTGTCACTTTGTAACCTGTTTTGATTCGGTCCGTTTGATCTGTTTGATAATGATAAGTTAAGCCAGTTTCGTTCAAAAAAATGTTTTTAAAAATAAATGATTATCTTATAAATGTACAACCTGTTTGGTAACAATTTAAAAATGAGCGATTAACTTATAAATGTACATCCTTTTTTGGCTTATGAACCTTACTAGACAACTTTTTACTAAATAATTATTTTTTTATTTCACGGGTTGAATTTTGTAATCATTAAAAGTTAAAACAAGTAAGATTGAAATTATTTTTACAATTGAATTGGCTAAAGTTATTGTAGATAACCTCTTTAGATATTTTGACATTATTTTTACTTTATTGTTTTAATAAAATATATTGTTAATATAATTTTTTCATAATTCATTAGATTCAGCCAACATTTCATCACTTTCACCAAGTTTACTTGATTCAATCGATTCCAGTATTATCAAACAGACTCATAATATTATTTATAGATATAAACGCTAAATATTTGGTGTACATGACATTATACAAAATGCAAACTGATTGTGTTTATTGTAGGTCATGTTATACAAAATGTAAACTACGTGGATTAAATACTCCCTCCATCACAAAAAGGTTCGTCGAATTGACTTTTCTTAATCAATGAAAATCAATTTTGATTAATGATATTTTTTAATACGAAATTATTTTGAATATGAAAATTAAATTATATCAAAATGTGCATTATTCAAAATATTTTCATAAAAGTACAAAATTTATAATTTATATGTAAATATAATAATTAAAATAGTTTTCTAAAATATGTCATCATTCACCAAGAAAAGTCAATATGACGAACCTTTTCGGAACGGAGGTAGTATGTAAGTCACATTATATAAAATGTAAAGTGTGTGTATCAAGTATGTAAGTCATGTTGTACAAAATGTAAAATGTGTTTGTCAAACATGTAAGTTATGTTTTACTCCCTACAAAATATAATTTGTGTGTGTCAAGTATGTAAGTTATGTTATACAAAATGTATATTGTCTGTGTCAAATACATATTGTGATATGTAAATCACATTATACAACATGTAAATTGTGTGTGTCAAATATGTCAATCGTCTCGCGAATGAAACGCTTGATGCCTGACAAGGTGTCGGCTGACAAACCAGGTAGTTGTGGCGCGAATGAGCGATGGAAAGCGAGAGATCGGCTTTCTCGTCCTCGAGCTGAATTTTGCATTGAGGCTTGTTTCCTTCGTGACATCGCTCTCAGAGATTTTTGTAGGGGTGTGACCAAACGTGGTTGTTCTTATTTTGTTGTTGTGTTTGTTTTGTTCTATGGCGATTCTTTGTGGGACACTGGTGCTCCAATATGTTTTGTCTCTATTGGTGTAGGATGTTTGGTGTCCCTGCCCTGGCCAGAGTGTTTTTTACTCAACTTGTTTCTACTTTTATTCGAAAAGAAATAATAAGTAGAATTTAGTATTCACCTATATTGCAGCATCTCATCCTCCTCCGGAAGCATCTTCATGCTAGGAAAAGAGATTTAGTTCGAGTAGGTTTAGTTTGGATATTTGGAGTACTTTTGATAGGAAATGTTTCGGCTGAGTTTGTATTAACCTTACCATTGATTGTTTTGTGTTTGTTTTTATGATCTTGAGTCGGACATGAGAAGAAGAAAAAAGCAATGCCACATGGCAAGGGAATGAGGGGTGACTATCACCCTCTTGGGAGAGGGTGGATAAAATCGGACTCTCTCATAATCCCTTAAGACTTTCATAATTATTAATTAATAACAAAATCATAGTTTCATTTATAATTAAATCATAAAAATAATAAGTATATATGTATCCGCCACATCTTCTGATCTTCCACCTCCATAGCACCATCATCTTCGATCGCGTGAAAAATTTCATCTTGTGAAAAATATGTAAAAATCAAACTTCTAAAATGGTATTTTAGAAAATTAAACTTTATGTTTCCATTCTTATACAAGTAGTTTGACTGTTATATACCTAGTTCGGCTTTTAATTACTTTTATTTAGGAAATTAATCCATACTATATTTATGAAATAATTCCAAATATATAACTAAAATATATAACTAAAACATAAGTAGTAGACAAAAACGTGACTATAGAAAGCATATAGAAAGCGCTGTGTAACCAAATTATTATTACAAAGGCTATAGAAAGCAAGCACTCAATTCTTCACTTTTTCCAGGGGTGGGCGTGGTCCGGTCCGGTCTGGTCCGATCCAATATTTTGCTGAACTTGTACCCGTATCATGACTATTGAAATGGTTCGGTCTTAGACCTAAACCCATTTGGTACGGTTTCATTTTGAAACGGGACGATACCATGTAATATCAATACCAAACAATGTCACTTTTTCCAAGTGTTTAAGGGGTAATTAAAGTTTAACCATCCTCCAAAAATCTACACA
Organism: Cuscuta epithymum; assembly: GCA_945859915.1. Classification (NCBI taxonomy): domain Eukaryota; kingdom Viridiplantae; phylum Streptophyta; class Magnoliopsida; order Solanales; family Convolvulaceae; genus Cuscuta; species Cuscuta epithymum. Next base: position 1,496,331 of record CAMAPF010000958.1, read on the forward strand.
ATTTACCAATTTTCAAATTACATACTACCTCCATTCCAAATTGATTTACAAAGTCAACATTTTTTGGTCAAATAGTTTCTTTATTTACTTAATTAGGATATCACTTTATAATTATATTCTAATTTGACCTCTCAAAAAAAGTACTTCGTATATTTTAATTTGGATTTTGCAATTTTAAAAAGTTTTTAATGTGATTTCTAAATGTGTAAATTTTAATTATTAAAAAATTTATTAATTATCAACAGGGACTTAACATTAACATTGGTTGACTAAAAAATATTGATTTTGCATATCAAATTGGGACTAATGGAGTAATTTATCAATTTCAAATAAACTTTAGTAGTACAAATTTAAATTATTAAATCATATTTCGATCTGGTCCTTAATTAAACCAAATTCAAATAGTAGTACAGATTCTTATTTTATGAGAACCCGTCATGACATTGTTTGGAATCGATAAGGCACGGTTCTAGACAAAAAAATTGAGATTCCATTTCAAACCCTGTTTAATGGTCCAGTACCATACCGGTCCGGTTCGGTATCATGCCGGTTCGGACCTATTTACTTTCAAAAAATATATAAGGACCTATTTAATTAATTTTACCAGAAAAAAAAAACTAATCCACCTAAAAATCTTACGGAGTACATGTCAAATTGCTAATTTCCCTTGCTTTAAAAGGATAAAGCGGTTACCTCACCACAACAGACATGCTCTGCAACTCCCCGCACATCTTGCTGCTCTCTTTATTTCTCTGTTCGCTTTCTTCGACATATATTGCACCAAAATACGCGAATGCTTTGAGTTTTTGAGATTTTTCCCAGCAATGTCGGCCCCCTACCTCACCGCAGAAGATGTTATGCTAGAAGAGCCCAGCATTGACACTGATAAGCTGAGCTACGAGATATTCTCCATCCTCGAGAGCAAGTTCCTATTCGGGTACGATAACCAGAAGCTTTGGATTCCGAAATCCATCCCACCGGCACTTGAAGTAGTCTCAACTCCGCCTCCGGTGCAAGCCATTAAGAACTCCAGAGGGAAGGTTTGTGTCCTGTCCATTGATGGAGGCGGAATGCGGAGCATCCTCTCCGGGAAGGCAATGGCGTATTTGGAGCAGGCGCTTAAAGCAAAATCGGGCAATCCGGATGCACGGATATCTGATTACTTCGACGTCGCCGCCGGTTCCGGCGTCGGCGGCATTTTCACGGCGATGTTGTTCGGCACGAAGGACCAGAACCGCCCGATTTTTAAAGCGGATGAAACGTGGAGGTTTTTGGCTGAAAATGGGGGGAAATTGTTCCCCACGAAAGGTTCCAGCTCAGGCAGGACCGGAATATTCGGGCGAATTTTCCGTTATAATAGTACTGGATCGTCAGTCGCCGGTCTAGAGAAGGCAATGAAGGAGGCGTTCGCAGAGGAGAAAACGGGTCGGAGCCTGACATTAAAGGACACTCTGAAGCCGGTTTTGATTCCCTGCTACGACCTTTCAAGTCGGGCCCCGTTTCTGTTCTCTCGGGCCGACGCGCTTGAGTCGGACAGCTTCGACTTCCGGCTATGGGAAGTATGCAGAGCCACGTCGGCAGAAGCGGGAGTATTCGGGCCGGTTTTGATGAGGTCAGTGGACGGGTCGACCCGGTGCTTGGCCGTGGACGGCGGAGTTGCCATGAGCAACCCGACGGCTGCGGCCATCACTCACGTGCTACACAACAAAGAAGAGTTCCCTCTGGTGAGAGGATTGGAGGACATTCTGGTACTTTCATTGGGGACGGGTCAACTTCTAGAAGGCTGCAGTTTACCATGCGAGCAAGTGAAGGAATGGAAGGGAAATGAGTGGGCCCGGATCTCCGGCGATTGCTCGGCGGATTTAGTTGACCACGCCGTTGCCATGGCGTTCGGACAGTCCCGAAGCTCCAATTATGTCCGCATTCAGGTACTCCTATATATTCCATACATGTCTTGTGTAGTTGTGTCTACTTTCAACGCATTAGTAGAGTAGTATTCTGTACACTTGTTCATAGCAAGTCGCCGGCCGGCGTGGAGCTAAGATTAATACGTACTCCGTAGTACGCAGTAGTTAAGAATTAAGAGGGCTTATAATTTCTAACAGTTCGAATTTTGCTGAAAAATTCAAATAGTAGTGCTTTTAACAAATAATTCTAAATATACTCCCTCCGAAAACAAGTTCCCGGATTGACTTTCACACTTTTTTGGAAATAAATTTATTGAGGGGTAAATTTTATTGTTTTGACACTGATTTGCACAATTTTGATGTAGATAATTTGACAAATAAGGAAGTGAGAACTTTATTTTGAGACATCCAAATAAGGAAAGTGAGAATTTGTTTCTGGGACGGAGAGAGTATTAGCAAGTATCAAAATAGTATATTGCACAATATGTGACTTACTCCGTATTACTTTTTATTAAAGGCTAAATGGTCAAATAGTCCCTTGAACTAGCACGTGTAATGATCTTAGTAGCCGTAGGTTTGTCATCAGATTTCTTTTCTTCTAATCGGATTTTGAATAATAAGGTTCTTAAGAAAAATTAATAGTACCATTAGCTTAAAAGCATAACAATATAGAAAACATTATATGAAAAATATAGTTAAAATAGTCATCTTGGGCAATTTCAATCAATTCAATTGTAATATAAATATCAACTTACTTATTTTGACAAGGCAATTAATTCGAAATAGGGATACCAAACGGTAATTGACATTGTAGTCCGACTTCTATTTGAGGATGGAGCGAGTGCTGCATTGAAAATGACCACTCATAAGAAATTAAGAGCCCGTTTGGTAGCACCAAAATCGGCTGTTTTGGCTGATTCTGCTGAAATTTATGATATTCTGGCTGGAGTGGCTGTTTTGGCTGATTCTGCTGATTTAAGAAAAAAATATTTTAAAAATATATTTTATTAATAAATTAAAGAAAAAATTATATGTAAAAATAGTTAAAATGGTCATCTACAGTAACTTCAGCCAATACAGCCAGAAAAGTAACTCCAACCTTACTTTTTCGGCTTATTACACAATTCAGCGCGCGAATGTAAAAATTACGTGTTTGGTGAAAAAGCTGGCTGATAAGCCTGATAAGCCGAAAACAGAGTTCTCCAAACGGGCTCTAAGCTGTTAAACAATTTAACATTGTTATCCCCTTCAGACTCCAACTAAAAAAAGGCAACGACTTTATGTGCATATTCCATCGATCTGCGCTTCCAAGAGTGAATGTTAACAGGCAGGTGGTGCATAAATGTGGTGTGAGCAGAAGAACAGTATTTTCAGGTAAATAAATGAGAAGGGCAAAAAGCTATAGAGAATTTATAGTGGACCTAAAAACACCAGGGACTATAGTCTGCCCTTTTTCACCTAAAACCTGTACAAGAGCCTGCTGCCCTTATTTATCATTCATATCTGGCCCCTGTCCTATAGTTCAGTACGTTTATTAGCCTACTTCTGCATTCATTCCCTTCACCCATTTAGTCTCATTTACTCTGCTCCAGGCTCACTTTATTCTGCTCTTTGCCTCTGCCAAGCGAAAGCTACATGGATAAGAAACAGATAGAATTTTTAGATTTTTGCCTAATCTTGTACTCCTAGTAAATATCATGGAAAATATTAATGTGTTCACTCATGAATTTGGATTTAATTTCCTAGTTGTCCTGTTCACTCACCCAAACCAAATAGTGTGACCTGGCATGACCCGTGTGCTTTACTACATGCGAGTGTGTCCTCACTATGTTGCAAGGAAACGGAAAAAGTGAACTTTTGCTAAAAAAAAACTATTTGGAGAATTTTCAAAAGTTTCTTTAGAATTCCGAAATGTAAACATAACTTTTCCCGAAAATTTTCGTGCTACATAGTGTCTTTATTTTTGAAAGTGACATGCCTAGTGTGCATTTTGAAAGTGACGCATCGCCAACCAAATGTACAAACTTGGGTGAGGTTTTATTTATCCCTAACATTAAGTAGCTTCCACGACTAAAATTTTCACGACTCGATTAATTTGGTTTGAATGTGTTTATGTCTGATTTTTTTGGATTAGTCTATCGAAATTGAGTTTGGTCCAAACTTGGGTGAGGTTTTAATTTATCGAAGTTTAGTTGATCTTGCACCTATGACTCTATGAGTTAGTTTGGTTAATTTAAATATGCTCGAGTCTCATCTTACACAAAAAACAAAGTTCTTTCTTTCAAAGTAAACTTTCATTTTAAGTGCTACGTAATAAAATTCTTTCAATTTACACACCAAGTTTTTGTTGCTAGACCCTCCAACATGCAACTTGATATCTTCTAAACAAACCCTATTAGTTTTATCCCTAATTATTAGCTTAACGAGAATGCATAAAGTGACTGAATTTTTTCTGTAACAGGCGAATGGATCTAGTGTGGATGGTGGGGTGTGCTTAGACACGGACCCTGGTCCGAACAACGTGAGGAAGCTGGTTCGGATGGCAGATGAAATGCTTTTACAGAAAAATGTAGAATCTGTTCTGTTTGGGGGGAAGAGGATTGGAGAAGAAAGCAATTCCCAGAAACTTGATTGGCTTGCTGGTGAACTTGTGGAAGAGCAGCAAAGGAGGAGGATTAGCGGATTATCCCCCATTGTTACCATCAAGAAAGCTGCTCCTCCACCTAACAGCAACAGCTCTTGAATATTATCAAATATTGAAACGAAGAAAGGAATGGCAGGTAAATTTATCATCTCTGATCTAACCTTGGGGGGGGAAAATATCACCTCTAACCGTTATTTGTAAATGTCTTCTCCATGCATGTCAAACATGTCAAACAGTACAGAGTAGTATATTAACGGTTTTCTTAATTTAGAAACTTGCTTTTGATTTCATTTAATTTATTTTAATCACTCACACGATCACCTAATTATAATCACATCATCCCTTCCCGTGGATGATAGCTCCCTTTGGAGCTATCATCACCTAATTATAATCACATCATCACCTAATTTATTTAATGATAGCTCCTTTTGGAGCTATCATATCATCCCCTTCCCGTGGATGCATAAGGGAAAAGTGGCCAACCAAATATACGCCACATATACTATCGTATGTGAATAAATTTGTCATATGGCATAAAATTGACCATGTGATAGATGATGAGGGTCGTTATGTAGTTGGACTTTTTTAATTCTAGATAAGTTTGCTGTGATCTAATCTTGCATGTTTATGTTTGATCTTAGCTTGCTTGAATTGGTCTAGCAAGATGTACATAATAGTATTTTTTGAGCCCGTTTGGTAGAAGGAAAATCGGCTGGTTCGGCTGATTCTGCTGAAATTTCTGAAGTTCTAGCTAAAGTGCTTGCATTGGCTGATTCTGTTGATTTAAGAAAAAATTATTTTTAAAATATATTTATTAATAAAATAAAGAAAAAATTATATGTAAAATAGCTAAAATGGTCATCTACAGTAATTTCAGCCAATACAGCCATAATAGTAACTTCAACCTTACTTTTTCTGCTTATTACACAATTCAGCGCGCTAAGCAAAAATTACGTGTTTGGTGGAAAAGTTGGCCGATAAACCTGATAAGCCGAAAAAGGGTGTTACCAAACGGCACCTTTGTATTTTTATATTCCGTAGTATTTAAATGTGATTCAGTCATTTATGGAAGCAATTGCTCTAAAGAAAATACAAATATGTTGTCTGATTAGGTGTGTAAAATTAAATTACATCAAGTCATTTTATTGCATTAGAAAAAGCACATAAAATATTTTATCACTCTACCCAATAAAATACGGGGTACTATAGTTTACATAGTACAATGGGAAAGAACAACATCCTACAGTTTACATAATCAAATCAAACAGTGTACGTAAATTTTTACATCCCTACATTTCACATGCAAACTAGTCCGGTAATCATTTTACCTTGATCTATCAAATGCCTTGTTAGGAAGGCCGTCACAAAGTGGGGAAGTGGAGGGCGCCGCTGCCCGATAAATGTTTTTAAGGGAGTGTTTGCAATTGCTTCAACTTTAAAAAAATGATTTTTTAAAGTGATTTTGGGAAAAGTGATTATTAGTAAAAGTTGGTAGTGTTTGAGAAAAAAGTGATTCTAGAAAAGTAAAAGTTGGTAGTGTTTGGTAAAATAAGTACTTTTTGTGTAATAGAAAAAGTGAGAAGCAGTTTAAAGCACCATTCTACCTGCTTCCAGCTTTTAGCTTTTAAGTGATTAATTTAAGCAGAAGCTGTCATTTGAAAACACTCTTTTCAACTTTTTTTAAGCCAAAAGCTGAAAAGTGATTTTTTTAAGCAAACCCAAACACTCCTTAAGTAGGTATAATTACTTCAAAGTTATTATGTATGAGTATTAATATGTACTACCTCCGGTTTTTTTTAATCTTCACAGTTTGACTTCACACAAAATAAGGAAAGCAATTTGACTTTACTGTAGAGTACACTGTTGAGGCACTGTTTGACACTGTTCGGCACTGTAGAGACACTGTTTGGCACTGTTTGGATGTAGATTTCTTTGCCAAAAAAGGAAATAAGGAAGTGTGAAGTTTATTTTAGACCGTCCCAAAAAGGAAAGTGTGAAGTTTATTAAAAACCGGAGGGAGTATTATTTTACACTGTCGTTCATCCACTTGGGAATTCATGCGTCCATTACTGACCTCATAGACTCATAGTGAAAATAAAGGAAGGCATAAGGGTTGAGGTGGACTTTTCTAAGTCACAAGATGAAAGGAAACCCTAATTAGAGAATCTATTAATGAAAGGAGGTGGGGAGGGAAAGGAAAGTGAATTATGTTCTTATTGTTAGTTTGCATTAATGAGGTTGAATTTCTATACTCCCTCCGATCCTTATTAAAGTTCTCATTTTCCTTTTCGGTATGTTCCTTATTTAAGTTCACATTTCTATTTTAGGAAACAAAACAGTGCAAAACAGTGTCAAACAATGCCAAACAGTGTCAAACAATGCCAAACAGTGTCCAAACAGTGCCAAACAGTGTATTCCACAGTAAAGTCAAATTTATTTTCTTAATCTGTGTGAAGTCAAACTAGGAACTTTAATAAAGACCGGAAGAGTATTTTTCTTACCCTCAACGTTCTCTTATCACGTGTGGGTGTGGCGACCAGGTCAACTTCTTTAATAGTCACCCAACCAAACCGTTTATATTTTTCCTATCCAATGGTCCCACTTCTCACCATCCATTTTCTTTAACACAATCTGTCCAACCAAACAAGATGGCAAGATGCTGATACTGTTTACTTGTTTATGTGTTCTCGTGGGTTATTTTTGTCATTTTGTCTTTGTAAAGATCACATTAGTCATTTGGGTGATTTAAATTAAGCATGGAGAAACAAGTCCCCCACTTCAAATAGGTGATGATGTATGCTACAAAGGTCGTTTTAGGTTAAGTTGTTAGTTGTTACCCTCACGGACATTGATGTTCACAACTCACTAGACCATATTAGTGATATGCAGATGGACCCTAGGGAAAGCTTGTAGGTGAAGGGGGGCAAAGTGGTCATTTGAGATTCTAGTACTTGGGTGGGTTCATCCGTTCTTATAAAGACATTTTGTCCGTACTCTTAAAAAATACTCAAAGATAAAGGGCTTTGGGGATTTGGTGAATCATGTTGATGTATTTTGTGGTTGACAACAATAGGCAAATTAAAGTAATACTCCGTAGTATCTTCCCCTTTTTATCTACTTTATTACAATTATACACACAATAATATTCAATACGAGAGATCGCACACGGTAGCTCAACTTGTATAACAGTGAGAAAGTTGGACAACAATATTCAATATTAGATGGTGTCATTCAAATTTCCTTTTAATATTAAATATTTTAGTCCTGATTGACAAATAAAATATACTCGGTTCTATATTTGAAGTTTATGTATATTTGATCCTGTAGTGAGTAATTTCTATAAATTTATTCACTTTTACTCCGTCATTAGTTAAAAACAATCTCCTTATATCCTTGATCCATTGCCATCTCTAGTTCTCTTTGAATGAAAACGATGTTCATCGGTGTAGCTCAATTGATTGGTAGGGTGTGCCACTAAGAGTAGATCCGGATTCCGGATTCAATTCATATAAGTTTAGTAACTATCTTAGGGGACAACCTTGCTCAATAAGAGGTCCATGTAATTCTGAGATTGTGATTAGAGCTCCATTTAACTCTTTGAGTAAAGTGTCTTTGGTTCTGAAGTGTTTAGAGATGGACTGCATACTTTTTTTAAATGAAAATAATGTATCTATAACTAGGTGAGTCTAGGACGGTAAAAAAAATGATAAGAAATTATGATGTGGTATATCTCCACTTTCCACTAGTAGTAAAAAATTTGGATTGACTATTTCTGATGTGATTATTAGTGGTATGTAGGCTTTATTTCGTACCTTTCTTGGGACGTACAGTTGTGATCGACTAGAGTAAATTCTCATTTCCCTTTATGCATGTCTTTCAATTAAATTCTCATGATCATAAAAGTCAAAGCTTTACAAAGAAAATACTCCGCAAGTGTTAGTATCCCTACATTATGAGCATAGAGTTCAAAAAGTCAAATCAAATTAAAAATAAACACGGATGTTGTCGTACTTATGGGGGTGATACTGTGACAAGAGGCACTACTGTGTTATTCTCTTTTGAAAATTGTATCACTCCTAAAAAGGGTATGATTTTTTCACATCTTTGCTCTTTGTAGTAAGTGTATTGTCAAGATATAGTTTCACATTACTTTCCTTATTTCATTATTATACTTATCATACATTGACTTCAATAATGACTACAGTCAATATATAACTGATACTCCGTATTTACACATGATCAGTCTACAAATTACTGATTTTACTCTATTTGAACATATATACCTGAATCCCACAAAGTTGCAACAATTAGAGAGTATTAGTTTTGACATTTTGTGACATGGGTGATTTACCATTTCACAAAGTTTTATATCTATAAGATCAATATTAAAAGGATACTGAAACGTATTGATTCTATGTAGGCACAACTACGACTGCTTTACAAATTAGAACCCTGCCAAAGAAATCTGTTTTCTCTTTAGGCTGTCTTAAAAAAATTCCTCATTTCTTTTTAAAGAATTGTTTGGTTGATATTGATTCTATCTTTTCTAAATAAATCAAAATCACACCTTTCTATTCATTCTGTTAATTCAAATGTAGAATAAATCAAAGTCACTCATTTTTTACAAAATGAGTCCGGAAAAACGTTTTGTGTATAAACCATATTTTCTGAAACATATGATCCTGGAAAATAAGTTCTTCTGAGTACTCGTGCTGTTTGTTCCACTAAATCTGAAAATACAGAGAGAGCCTAGCCTCCTTCTACTTACAATGCACCACATAATGGCCACTACAATGTGTACTGTACCACCCCAAATGTTACTTAATGCGAATGGTAAAGCTAATCACTGTGTGACTTCATTGCAGTGCAGGTGAGAAAAGGTAAATCTGAAGGAGGAAGAGTGGTAAACCTGCAGCTTTAACTTTTGCTAGAGTGAGATTTGAAAAGGACATCCAACTGTAAAAATTATCTTGTTGGGCTTTCTTGTCTGCCTAATGGAGTGGCATTTGAACCATTTTGTGGGCAAAACCACTTTGGAAAGTCAAAGTATAGTGATCCCTATTGTAATCCTTAGGTATTAGGGGAATTATGTCTCTAAAATCTGTTTTCCCACCTCTTTCATTTTTACTTTTGAATGTGCTCATGCGTAGGGCGGTTTAATCAAGTTGGACGGAGTCTGAGAATTCAAGGCACGAAAGTCTACCTAGAATTAAAAATTTATGCTCAACAAACTAATTTCCAAATTGGCATTCCACTCATATAATATAGACCCATTCAATAACACGGAAAGGACAAGTCTGCACTCTGAGGATCCAGAAATTTTCTGAGGGCACTATCCTATGGATGGGAATGGATTGGATCGGGTCCAATGTAATACGTAGTACTAGTCTATCATGTTTAGTTTGTTCAAATTATTATTTTTAATCGGAAATAATTTATTCAATTGGTCTCAAATGATGTGCATCTATGATTATAAGTCTAGTTTTGATTTCATTAAGACGATTCCAAGCAATAATATTTATATTTGTGAAAGGACATTATTCGATTAGAAATGAATCATCCTTGCATTGTCGTCTTTGATTTTGTGTTAGAATTCTTGTTATTTTTCTTACTATAAAATGGTTAGGGTTTCACTTCTGAACTAGAATAATGTCGAATGATATACATTATGCCACAAAATTTGATAGAACTTGTTTGAAATATAATACTACGGCGTTAAAACATGAAGTAAAGTATAATTTAATTTTTTTTATTTCACCCTTCAATACAACTTTATTTAATAATATGATTTTATACATCTAACTTTTATCATATTGTGAATTGACACATTTTTTATGATAAAAGTCCTCCATCCATTAAGTTCAACATCATCCCACCTATTAGTAGTTTTGTCATATCTTTGATCTCTAACTTTAGAGTTTCGACAAACATTATAAGAGTTAGAAAAAAACTTATCAATGTCTATTTCAAAGAAAGTCTGATCATATCAACATGTCTTAGTGTAATTTACATTGCTCCATCACACCTCGTAGTCATTTACATTGCTCCATCACACCTCGTAGTCAAAACCAATGAATATGCAGTGGCGGCATTAGTTGTTATATGTTCTTCAATGGAATTATCCATATATGTATCTAATACGAAGGAGGTTTTTTTGTTCGGATGAGTATTAATACTAGATTTCGAGGCAAGTAGCAGAGACACTTGCTACCCAGGCCCCTCTAGGTCATCTACTAAATCTAAAGAGCCTCTGCTTAATCTGTTACTGTTACGTTGTAGGCTTGCCCCGTTTCAAGTATAAATTATCAAGTCTAAGGAAACTCCAAATAAAATTTTGAATTTTATCCAAGATAACTTCATTTTGATGAGTTACTGTAGTATTTCATAGGTTTTAAGGGTGTTAATGTGAGTTTGTGGCAGAGTGCCCAACACATATCTCTAGTGTTTAAATGGACAATAGGATTACTTCTAATTTAAAAAGTAACTAAAATATGATTAACGTTTAAGAAATTGCGTTATACGTACTCTTTTGTTCCATTTTATCTGTCCTACTTTCCTTTTTGGATTGCCCCAAAATAAGTGTCTCATTTCCCTTTTTGGAAAGAAATATGTGGTCTACAATATTTCACTTTATTATACTCAAATCTCAATCACAACTTTCATTTTTTCAACCATTACATATTTACATTAATATTTGTGTCAAGTCAAAGTAGGACACATAAAATGGGACGGGGGTAGTAGTATATAGGAGTAAAAACGTTTGTGAATTGAAGGACATGACTAGGCATGGACCCGGTTAGGGCCGCCCGGCCCGGGACCGGCCCGGGACCGGCCCAGCCCGCCACTGTGCGGGCCCGGAACCGGCCCGGTTCTCGGGTCCGGGTCCGGGCCGGGCCTAGGCCCGGTGGGGGGGCGGGTCCGGGCTCGGGCCTTGTATTTGGCGAACCGGCCCGGCCGGGTAGGGCCCGGGCCGAATTGATTTTTTTTAAATTTTTTTTTCATTTTTTGGGGTTAGTCGGGTTGGGCTTGATGGTGAGGAGGGGTTTGGGGGGGTGACTGGGGGGGTTAGGAAAGCAAAAAAAAAATATTATGACCGAACCGGAGGCCCGGCCCGGACCCGGACCGGACCCGGTGGCTACCCAGGCCGGTCCCGGGCCTTCCTTCCCAAAAAAAAGCCCGGCCGGGCCCGGCCCGGAATCGGAACCGGAACCGGAACCGGCCCGGCCCGGGTCCATGACTAGACATGACTATTAAGTTTTTCTTCTCTAAATAAGAATAAGTATTGTCATATTTTGACATTACGGAGTATTGTTGTTGTCCTTTTAACAGATTCTATAACAATTAAGTGATGGAATCTTCACTAACTTAGGACTTAAATAAAATATGCATGTAGTGTAATTTACATTTGAATTGGTAGACACATTTACAGATCATGCATAAAGATCTCATAGTAACATAATGTGAAAGTTTCATCTGATTTATTGTGCATTGCACACCAGACTCTAAACAACCTCACTCAAAAACTTTGAGATCATATCGTAATTTACTTCTACACTATTCTATTGAGTCACAGTGTGTGAATGCCTGAAATGAGCAATTCCACCCTTTTGGGTTGATGAAACTAGAGCTTAATAATGGACAGGGCCGTCTAATGAATTTGGAGGCCCCGGTTCCAAATGTAAAATTGGGGCCCCTCTTTAATATAAAATGTTAAAAAAAAACTCAATTCAAATATTTATACTTAAATCATTTGAATACTTATTTAATGATGTAATAATTTTTTATATCTTTACCCAAAAAAAAAAAAATTATATCTAAAACTTACTTAATTCTTGATTTAAAGAAACTTAATTCTTGATTTAAAGAAACACACCTCATTATTCAAGCAATTTCAGTAAATGAAAACTAAAGGACCAATGAAAAAAATGATAGATCTATATTTTTCTTTCTTGCTAATTGTATTTTACTGATTATTATTAATATATTAATATATAATACTAATAAATTTTTAAAATTTGGGGCCCCATAAATCTGGAGGCCCTGTTCCAGAGAACCTAATTAACCCCCTAAAAAACAGCCCTGATAATGGATTATGCTTCTAGCAGAAAGCATGCATAGGCACTGCATAGCATCTTTTAGTAGTACATCTTCACTAATCATTGATTTCCCTATTGGATTGCCCTCTCACAAAATTCAATGTAATGTTAATCTATCTGCCAATGAGCCAAAAATGTCCCTGGCCTGCTGCTACGCTTTTCCTTATGCCTACAAAATTAGTCACCCATAAGGCCATAATTTAACACTAACTTAGCCAAGGAAAATGACACCAATTTGCCTTTGTCCAATGTGACCGTCCATTTTAACTATCAGCCTTCTATAGTGTCTATAGATGCCCTTAATTATAGTAAATTAGTAATATAGGTGTAAGGTGTTCAATTGTTAATATGTTATTGCCCTATTAGACCAGTTCTACTATTAATGGCTAATATATACTCTAACTAGCAGTCCAGTCCACCTTATCTACCTTTCAGCTACCTATACTTAGCCCCTCAATTGAATATTTTAGAATTATGTATTTGTACTTATGTTGGAATAAATATAAAGTTGTGAAGTGTGTGTATCTTAGGTTAAATTACTTCATCCAGTACATATAAGGTATTACTCAGCTATGTGCCCAACTCGATCTAGTGACCATACTTCTGCGTGATTAACATTTCATCTTGTTTAGTGAGAAGAGAGTGAAGGAGAGCCTAGATATGCAGTGATGACACCATGTTTAGTTGTATGAAATTGACCATGTTCAGGGCATGCCCATGTATCCACATACGAGGCCCATTTTGTTTGTGTCACAAACAACTGACATCCTTCTTAAACGAATTATTGCCCGTGATTTCGACAAAAGAAATGGTCGAAAACAATGTTTAGTTGTGTATGGTAATTGCTAGTTAGTGGGTCAACTCATTCAATAGTGGATCAACTCATCAACCCGGTCAATATTGACTGAAAAATATAAATGAATATGTATAGCTAATGAAAATTAATTTTATTTTCAAATTGAAACTCTTGCTTGGACCCGGACAGAACCCGGCCCAATGAAAAACCGGAAACCCGTTAGCAACCGGATTCCGGTGTATCACAAAATTCCGTCATGAGGGGGAATTGAACCAGGCCTGGGGCTCGGACCGGGGGGCGCTTTGGGGGCGGGTCACAGACTTAAGCCCTCTTGGAACCGGCCCGGCCGGTCCAGGACCGGTCCGGGCCAAAAAAGTTTTTATTTTTTTGTTTTTTCAAATGGAATGGGGGAGTAAAAGGGCTGGGCGGGGTGATTTGGGGGTGTTTGGGGGTGGGGGATTAGGAATAAATTAGGAAAACCACACACATATGACAATGTTCAAGTAAGGTAGGCCTAAGAATAGTAATTCTTACGCCTCTTTCATTTTAGGTGCTTCCGGGTCGATTTTTTTTATGAAAGTTTGTGAGAATGTTCTACATGATTTGTAGATCATGTCTACCAAGTTTCACAATAAAATTCAACCGGAAAGTCAGTTAAATAAATTATTGAAAAAAACTGCATTTTATATATATAAAAACCTGCGCAATCTTGAAAAAACTATTTAACCGACTTTCCGATTGAATTTTAATATGAAATTTGGTGGTCATAGTCACTTCATGTAGAACGTTCTTACAAAATTTCATCAAAAAATTCAACCCGAAAGAACATCAAATGAAAGAGGCGTAAGAATTACAATTCTTAGGCTACCTTAATTGAACATTTTCCTATATATATATATATATATATATATATATATATATATATATATATATATATATATATATATATATATATATATATATATATATATATATATATATATATATATATATAACACCCGGCCCGGTCCCGGAACCAATCCGGACCGGTTCCGGGCCTAATGCCCAAAAAAAGTGAACCGCCCGAAGCCTAACCCAGGCCCGTTCCACCCCTATATGCAATGGGTTTAGTCGAGTCATTACACAATCGTTGTTTGGAAAATTATATTAAAAAAAATTTGTGTTCGTGTGAAAAAATTTATCTAAGAAACTATGAATCGTTCCTACTTGGACAACTACGGTCTACAAATAGACATTAGTTTGTGCCCCTAAAGACATTGGTTTGCGCGATCGCGTGTATACTTTGTGCAAATGTCTATTTTGTGTACAACTACTCATGTTTGTAACCGGCATATGTGATAAAGATTATAACTTTGTGATAATATATTTTTTAGGTAAAAGTATGATCATGTGATAAACTATTCTGTAGTTAAAAGAAGGATCAGGTATACTAGTGTCAGTAGTGTGCACATTATCACACACCAGAATTCTCAAAAACCAAATTTTACTTTATTATTGCACATGCAAATTAACTTTGGTCAAATTTATGAGACAAATGGAGTATATCAATTGTCAAAATTGTGTGTTGTCAAACAGGAATGTCAAAGTCTTTCAAGAAAGGGAGGGACAAGCTTTAGAATAAAGTGGTGTAAAGTATGGATGGACCCGGGCCGGTTCGGGCCCGGTTCGGGCCTAGGCCCGGCCGGGCCTCGGGTCTGTTTTGTTGGGCCCGAGCCCGAACCGGTGGCCACCGGTTCCGGGTCCGGTTCCGAGCCGGACCGGGCCGGGCCGGTCGGGAACCGGACCGGCCCGCTACTGTGCGGGCCCGGACCGGACCGGGCCCGGTTGGCCGGTTCCGGGCTTTTAGCCCGTGTTGGCGGGTCGGGCGGGCCGGTTCCGGGCCCTATTTTTGTTGAACCTGCCCGGGCGGTTCGGGCCGGGCCCGGTTCATTTTTTTTTTTTTTTTTGGTTTTTTCAATTTTTTTTCTTTTCCTAGGGTAGGGCTGGGTGTTTTAGGGAGGTTTGGGGCATGGGGGTGAGGGGGGGGGTAGGGAGATAACAAGAAAGTAAAAAAAAAAAACATTGAACCGGGCCCGGCCCGGCCCGGCCCGGTTAGGCCCGGACCCGGTATGAACCCGGGCCGGTTCCGGGCCCATGTAACCCGAAAAAAAGCCCGCCCGGGCCCGGCCCGGAACCGGAACCGGCCCGGCCCGGGTCCATCCCTAGATATTCAACATATTCAACGCCTTTTACACTCTTTCTGTGTGATAATAGAATAAAATGTTCTGAGAACCTAAAGTTATCTGTCACACCCAACACCACAGCCTTTAATCTTGAGAGCATTACTCAGCCTTTAATCTTGAGAGCATTACTCAACCTTTAATCTTGAGAGCATTACTGTTGACGCTGAATAAGGGGGTGTTTGGATCTGATTCTCAAAACTGATTCTGCTCCTTCATGGAGCAGAAGCAGAAGCTAGAGTGTTTGGGTGAAATTCCAGAAGCACTTCTGGAGCTCTAATTTACTCTCAGAATCAGTTTTTTTAGAAGCTGGGGGTACCAGCTTCTGAAAACCGATTCTGATTCTGCTTCTGCTTTTAAAAAAGAAGCAGAAGCAGAATCAGTTCCAAACACCCCCTAATACTCATAGTAAACTCTGAGAAGTAATACTAATAATAACGCAGCTTCCTCTTAAAGTTGAAATGACCCAACCATGTAGTTATCCAGCCTTAATGTGCTCAATAACAGCATCTCTAGGAGCTTTAGTTTTCAAAACCATTTCTTCATACTCATCTTCAGGACTTGACATAACCGTGATTGCTCCTCCTGCTCCAATGGAGGCTTCACCGTCGTGTACCACAACAGTTCTAATGACAATGTTGAGATCAAATGTTTGGTTGTATGAAAAGAAGCCGATGCAGCCAGAGTAAATGCCCCTGGAACAACTCTCAAGGTAGTCGAGAATTTCCATTGATCTCAGCTTTGGTGCTCCGGTCATTGACCCGCCAGGGAATGCGGCTTTCACACAATCAATTGCACTAACATCTGACCGCTTCTCTCCCCGTATTGTGCTAACCATTGTGTGGACTGTTGCGTATGATTCAATTTCCATGAGGTGGGGTACATGGACCGAGCCAGGCTCACATACACGCCCAAGGTCGTTCCTCAAGAGGTCAACAATCATCAAATTTTCGGCCTGATCCTTTTCACTGCCAAAAAAGACAGAAATTTGTGGCCAATGAGTTCTGCTGTATTTTTACTTAAAAGGTTTAAGTTTAAAAGTCGGAAGTTAGTGGGCGCTTCCAGGGGGAGTGCCCATTTGGTACCAAATTTTTAAACACATGTTATTCACTTATCAGCCTCATTAGCTAGGCCTACTACCAAACACTAACTTAATACTACCTCTATTCTTAAATAAGTGCAACAGTCAACTTTTCACATTTGCCGAGGCACAACTTTGACCATTAATATATATAACTCTCTATTAGTAAAAATATTTACAAAAATCAGATTTTGAAAATTTACAATGAGACAAATTTAGTAATATTTTTTTTAAAAAAAATATATTAATACATCAATAAATAAAATGTAGTCAAAGTAGAACATGTGAATAGTGTAAAAGTTTCAATCTTGCACTTATTTAAGAATGGAGGTAGTAATTTAGTAAGAATAAGAATCATTGAATAAGAATCATCTTAAAGTATGATTGAAATTATTGAGAATATGGTATTCAAAAGGGGATAAAGAATTTGATATGGTATAGCCGTATAGCAACTAATACTATATTAACAATTTTAATTTTTTAGGTTTTTCCTAAAATATTACTACATACTAAACTAAAACTTAGGGGGGGAAATGTGACTAAAGTTATTATGAGTACTTTTATGGTCATTAGGGCGTAAGAATTGAACATAACATAATAACTAAAAGAAACTAGGTCACATTATTGTCCTTTATCCTCATTTTGGTCATATTTAAGGTATTATTTTTTTATTTTTCTTCTCTTTAATAAAAGCAAAATCATTTACCTGTGTCGTAGTCTTAGTTTAAGCAATTCATCTTCCTCTGGGGTTGAACCGCGAGCTATTGTCCCTTTTATGGGTTTTGCTTCCAGAATCCCATCTCTATCCAATCGCATGAACCTCTCAGGAGAAGAACAACATATTGATAAATTTTCCCTTGAAAAATTAAGCCATGCAGCATATGGTGCTGGATTTTTAACTCTAAGACTAACATAAAGTCCTAGGGAATCAATTTCCCCTATTCTCAATCTCATCTGAGTTGTAAGACACAACTCATAACTTTCTCCATCCCTGATATAATCTTGACACTTCTCAATATCTTTTATGTACTGCTCTCTAGACTTCTCGGCAGAAAAACATTTTTTTGCCGGATAGACCTCTAAACTTTGAGATGTGTTTGGAGTATGTGCCTTGGAGCCAGAAGATTTTAAATGGAGAAGCTTTTTCTCAATATCATCCAACCAAGAGGAAGTATTTGTATTTCTATCATAAAGCGATATGATATAGATGTTGTCATGGTGGTGATCAATAACTACAACATTATCTGCAAAGAAAAAACAAGCATCTGGGGCCCTTGATTTGTGACGATTAGTTTCTCTGCCAGCTTCAGCTTTAAGATCATACCTGCAGCAAGTGTTATTCAATGCCAGCTGACTAAATGAATAAGTTATGAAGCCTAAGCCCTTGCCTGGTTGGGGCCTTTGAAGGCAACGGGAAGAAAGTGGGGTGGGGCCGTGGGGGGATAGACCATATCTCATTCCTTAATATGGGGTATTTTGGTGTCAAAAACTTCTTGATTTCTGTTTTTACCTTTTTAATCAAAGTTATTTTACGTTAGAATGGTTATAAATATGGGTACTTTGTACTATATTTCCATTTACAACAAGAATATATCAAACATAATGTCTATATATATTTATTTCTAAAATAATTCACCTCTTCTATTGAACAAAACATGAGATCTTTGTAAACTCTTCTATTTTCTTCCCCTCCCTCATTCACCATTTCTCCCTCCCTCCCTTCTTTTGAACCAAAGAAAGGCTAATAGTTACACATATTGTGGCCAATACTATGATTTATTTCTTATTTGAAACTGGAAAGCTGCATTTGCATACATCCTAAGCCTTGAACAATGAGAATCCTTGTTCTAAAAAAAACACCATTTGCAGGCTATAACTATGATAACATGGCCTACTTCTCAGTTCTCACTTCTCACTCTTCCAAGATGTGAGGAGTCTTTCAGTTTACAGGAAATTTTCCAAGATAAGGATAGTAGGTCCCAAAACAAGACCAGGCAAAGCAAATGCAAAGCATACAAAGATATTAAAAGGAAGATGATGGAGATAATGTGGATTCTCTAATGCATGAGCAACCCTCAATACTTACCCTATATAACCGACATAGCCACCATAAAAGTCAAATGGCAATCCTTCGTAATCTTTTTCATCATAGAAAAATGACTCAAGCTCCTGATATATATGTCAGCAAATGCTCAAAACCAGTAATAGATTATCGTGGTGCAAATGTGAGAACACGGGCAGCAAGAAAGAAAAAGGAGATGAATATGTTAGTGAGCATTTATAATATTTATTTGAAACTTCCATATAGATAAGAAAAAGTTATATCTTATTGACGCAGGACACCTTATTCAAATAATCCAAAAATCCATCTTCAAGATATGAAGTTTGAAGATAGCCACTAGCATCCTCAACTGTTAAATGGCCACCTCCTTTATAAGCTTCGCCTCTGAAAATGAGACAACAAGGTTTAATGTCATACATGCCTACAATAATCCAACATATAAAGAGGAACTTAATGTCATAGCACATAGGCAACAAGGTTTGACAAAAGCTTACCGTTCATCTGATAACCTAAATGAAACATGCTTCCACAGGGACCCACCCTTTATGCCCATGAATGAAAACCTTGCTCTTTCCTAGAAATCACCAAGCAGTTATTATCATGAAACTACATAAATTTGTGAAACGATTTAGTAAGTTACGAATTGGAGTTTGCCCTCCACCTTTTTATGCAAATATATGAGTTAATGACCCATCATTGAAAGCATTCATTGTTTTTACTCCAGGGGGCGTCTGGGGAGGGGGGCTGAGGGCCTGGAGTAATCAAGGCTGAAACTCACTCCATTGAGTTTCGAACCCGGGACCTCCCGTAATGGAGAGTGAGTCGGCGACCAGCTGGGCTAAGTAGTAATGCAACGACATCACAGATTGATATAGATATACACATAGAATTAGAGGCTTCAAAAGCTATTGAAGTAGTTCAAAAGCTGAATGGAAGAGAAGAAAGACCTTTTCTGTTGAGGAACTATCCAGCCAAAAGGAGTTTGCAGTATTCTGACCACCAAATAGCTCACAAAATATATTCTTAGATCCCCCAATTTGGCTGGCCAGGTAATCAAGCTTTCTCCATCTCATCTTCAAATATTTTACATTATAGCCGGGATTTGAAGAATTTATGATGCTCTGCGTACAGATGTTTTTCTTCTCACCCAAAGTAGTCACTATGTTGCCTCCTCTTGAAGCATCTGTAAGTATCTGGTCCACTTTAGCCGCCTGCATGCATTCTACGTGAGGTTTACTGATCAGGATTAAAAATAGGTCATTCCAATGAGAAACAATTTGAGTGCTAACCCCTAGAAATTTAAAATACTGGTCATCAATTTAATGAATAGAATATAGAGATGTTCAAAAGTTGCGGTTTCTTGTCAGATGAAATTAAAAGAAAATCAGACATTGGGGATGAGAGAATTTCTAGGCACAAGAAAAAATGCAATGAAAGTCAACTATATCAGGACATTTTCATTAAAACTCCCAACTGTAGCTAGAACTGTAAAGAATTCTGTGTTAATTGTATGAATTAATTGAGAGCAGCTGATCAGAATATAAGAAAAATAGATAGAAATTACCAGCATAAGTGACATTTTTCTCACTAATGGGGGGATTCAACCTCAACCAGTAACCCTTAGTTATCTCGGCAAAATTCTTGAAAATCTGCTTTCCATAGCAGGTTGCAACACTCTCTGGATGGAACTATAGGCAAAAGAAAATAGTATTAAAAATTTAAAACTAAAACATGGCGAAAGAGAACCATGCACAAACCCATTTAACAAAACAAACCTGCAGTCCATAATGAGGCCTGCTGGAATGCTTGATGCCCATAAGGATTTGTCCAGCTGGAATCTTTTCAGCATCACAAGAGAAAAATGAACTTTCATTTCTTAAATCTTTGGATAGAGGTCCAACATAAACTTTATTCCCATTCACTCCGTCACATGCATGAGTATATGGATCAGATTGAAAGCTTCTTAGGAAAGGAGTGGTCTCAGAGGTTGGTGTCCAAGCAATAGGAATCAGTTCTCTTGGGAGTGATTCAGGCTCTATAACTAAAGAATGGTATCGAACCACCTATTTGTATCAAAATAAGAAGAAGAAAACTTAGATTGACTTCATGCATCTACTTGTGCACTAACTACAACTCAACATTGATAAGATCCTGCATTAAAGATTTCTATTGAGCATTTCTCGGACAAACAATAGGAACCTATAATCTGAAATACATACTCAGAAATATGAAACTGGAAATAGCATAAACACGAAAATAAAAACAAAATAATGAAAATCTGACTTGATTACTTGAATATCATTTCTAATCAAAGAAAAATCCACTCAACCTTAAATCCAGAATTTATTGCACAGGGGATCTCATGGAATAGCTTGGAACCATTATGTGCAACATCACTGCAACAAGAAAAAGAAAAGTTAAACGCAGTTCAAAGGTTTCATGGAAATCATACCTACAAAACTGCATATCTTAGCAGCTACAGCTCATGTACCTCAAACGTCCATGGACAGGTTCAGGTGCATGGACAACCCGAGCGCCATGCACAAATCCTAGAGCCTATTTAGTATTTAACAAATGAATAAGAATCCAAATCAGGAAAGTTGTCCAACACAGAGATGATATAATAACCTCAATGTACTTTCAAATAAACATAAAGTAACAACTGTTACCTGGTGGCCAAGGCAGATACCTAAAATAGGGATATCACTACACTCAAGCAACAGCCTCAGGCAAAGTCCTAAAATAAATACTTAGGTCATGATAGTATATATTTTTTATTAAGAACATTTATTATATACCGCTTATGCAAAACCAAAGTAAGAACTATAGAAACAACCAACCACATTACTAATAGTGAGAACAGGGGATTGACAGCAAACAAAAAAAATTGTTGTGTCGACTAAAACAAAACCATTAAAGTCTTGACTCTATGCAGCAACATTACATGAATGAACCATATGATTTAAAAAAAATTAGTATGAATTCTATAATCTAATAATCTATTAGCCTTTATAGATCTCACACATACAATTACAATTAATAAAATTCATGGTTGAGGCCTAAATATATTTGTCTTTAATTGCACTGAATAACTGAACTGTTTGGACTTTGGAGATTATAAGAGAAAGAGATATAAGCTTTGGTGTTCGTATCAAACCTATATCTGAGGGGCATGTTGGAGATCCAGGTCCAGGTGATATAACTATGTTGTCAAAGGCATTTTCTTCATACAAGTAGCAATAAAACTCTCTCCATGTCCATTCATCATTTTTAACCACCAGGGGAGGCACTAATACAGTAACAAGGAATAGGTAAGCACACAAAAAAATTTTGATGCATAATTAAATCAAGGGGCGGTTTGCCTTTCTCCATTAAGTTCTATCTAGATTAATATGTATGTCGTATCAAGATGTTTGTCCGGATCAAATGGTCTTTGTATAAAGAAGGTTTTTTTGTGCTCAATAAGCTGTCTGAATTGGCTAATTGAGAAAAGTAACCAATTTAAGGTTGTTTGCGATACTCTAATCCATGAAAAATGTCACTTGTTGACACACATGATACATCTATTCCATAATGTTTGTGGGTTTAAGAGAAATGCCTGAATAGACGTCTTAGCATGCATCTTAGATTCTTGGCGGAAAGGAGTAATATATCATGATATAATGATTTAGTAACTTTTTGAGTGAATGACTAAGTCGTATTTCTAATTAAGTTGCAAGTAAACACAACTCAATGGCAGAACAATTAACTGACTTAAGTCATTGTCCCTATTAAGTCCACTCATTAAATCAAAAGCAAAAAAGCCCCAAATGAAATTGTCAAAACAAAAAAGTGAGTATGGAGATGTTAGTATTCATTTTTTAAAATCATCACATCTCAAATGCAGTGATTTTAGTCACTAATCATAAGTTTAGTGGCCAAATATTCAAAAAGCTATTATGATCTATAACCTACTTCTGACTTACGAGAAGCAGTTAAGATTTAAGAGTGATGATGAAAAGCTAATGACAGAAGCGGAGGGAGAGTGAGAGAGCTCTTACACCCATTGACAAGAGTCAATTCTTGAAATATATTGTATGTGTAACTGTCATAGTTATCAATCAGCAGTGTTCGTATTCGTTCTGAATTCTGAACTGATACCTTCAATTCTTTCTGTAATGTAGGCAATCCACCCAAGGATCTGGGAACAAGGTGGCTAGAAATCACATCATGATGAGACCTTCGGAATTTAGCTTTAGTGTTGGAATTGCCAATTCTAGCAAAAGGTTCGGTGACTAAATAGTTTAGGTTTTTGAATCGAATGCTTCCGCAAAATGAGCCAACATATGATATTGAAGATGACAAAGTACAACTCATGCTTGTGGTTTTACAACCCCAAACACAGATTTGCAAAAAGCCTCCACTATCTCACTTCCCTCTACAAAACTTAAAAACGAAAAAAAGGCACTTAAGTACGTCTAAGTGATAAAACATAAAGTCAAATACTAACCAAAAAAGGAGGCAGATAGAAACATTAAAATTATGATAAGCCTCATACAACTATATTGATTCATATTAAAGCGGCATAAGCACATGCAAATGCATAAAAAGAACGCCGTTTCAAACCATTTTTACACCCATGATAAGGCAAAGATAAGGGTCCCAATCATAGAAGGCGAATAAAATTTAAACTCATAATTATATACTACTCCGTCTTACTAACATCTGAACATGAGCGGGTGGTGAGGTTATTAAGAAAAGTAGATTTATGTCGTTTATTGAATTGATAAAGTAAGAATGATTTAGAAACACATAAATTGTACCAAATTTAGTATGAGTAGTGGGACGGACAGACCGACTCAAACGGAAAGGTGACTACTTTGGGTGAGAAGAAACAGAGCATCATAAATTCTTCAAATCCCGGCTATAATGTAAAATATTTGAAGATGAGATGGAGAAAGCTTGAATACCTGGCCAGCCAAATTGGGGGATCTAAGAATATATTTTGTGAGCTATTTGGTGGTCAGAATACTGCAAACTCCTTTTGGCTGGATAGTTCCTCAACAGAAAAGGTCTTTCTTCTCTTCCATTCAGCTTTTGAACCACTTCAATAGCTTTTGAAGCCTCTAATTATATGTGTATATCTATATCAATCTATGATGTCGTTGCATTACTTGATCTTGGATAATCCTAATGGGACGGAAGGAGGCATTGAAGATCAAGTACTGCCGAAATAGGACTTCAGCTTCGGCTTTTTGGAGGGGCATTGTTTGATGATTTTGCTCCAGAAAGCATTTCTTTGGGTAACACATAGTCCGCATCTAATCTCTTTTAGGCCAGCTCTTCAATGCATGGGTTTTGTTGCACTAATTGGGCTAGTGTGTTTTTATAGAAATTGGGCTAGTGTTATTAATTTAAACAAATAGATCCATAGATGAGTATTTCTATTCACATCACTATATTTCTAATTGCAATCCCCATATAAAATTTTAATAAATAATTTTTTTTAAATATCAGATTTACCCTTTTGTTAAGTAAATCCCTCACGGCGTATCAAAATTGTTACACCTCATTATTTTGCCCGAACTATCTTATTTACTAGAAGGTCCGCTCGAAATATATACCAACCAAGGACACACGATAATGGCGTGCTGGAATTAGTCATGTTGCCTTCCTTATTGGAACTTATAATTTGTAGAAATACTCGTGTTTCAAAAATGAAATGAAAGTTTCATATATTGATCATAATCGAAGCTTATAATTTGTGGCGGTCTAGAAAACTATCGTTGTGTGTGTTGTACTTAAAAGTTATAATTGATAATTGGGAAAGTTCCCGAAATAGGATTAAAACAATTTGAAAATTCCAAAATAGGATTGTCATGTTATTTATTCCCAAAATAGGAGTAATTACTGCCACATTTGGAAAATACTGTCATATTTGAAGTCTGGTACTGCCAAAACATGGCAGTAATTAGTCCTATTTTGGGAATAAAAACATGACAGTCCTATTTTGGAATTTTCAAATCTTTTTAGTCCTATTTTGGGTAATATTCACTTGATAATTAATGAGTATACAAATTTCTTCCTTGAAGAAACAGGACAAATTTATTAAATTTTATTGTAGTTCTTTTTCTGGTGTAAGGTTGTTTTATTTTAATTTTCCATATAGTTGACTCAATGCGAACTATGTATATATATGATTGGTAGTGAAAAATAGTTGCAATAAAATTTGGTGTGAATTAACCTGCAATTTCATGTCTTTGATATAGAGTGATCATTGAACCTTCTAATGTGTGAAACATGAGTCATGAGTCATTGAACCTACAAGAACTAGAGTGAAAAACTTTCTTTATCTCAAAGTTTGGCAATTCATTTACTCATCATTGATCACTATTGCTATTTCCCTCGAGATTGAGTCACAATTAAAAGAGATTTCTAACGTCGAATATTCACCAATTCACAGTTACCGAGTATATTGTCATAAGGGTAACTTAAATATTTTGTTTAGTTTTAATTATTTATGTTTAATTTAGTGGCTAAGAATAGTAATTTAGAACCTCTAAATGGAATTAGCCCTAATAGATCTATTATTATCATAATAGAAGTTTGTATATATGTAATACAAACTTCCAATTTTATATGTATGTACATATTGTATTACCTTTGTCCCAAATTACTTTGCAAAATTGATTTTATTCATTTTATTCACTCCATTAGGATGTCAATTTTTAATTATATTCTAATTTGAGGTTTGCAACTTTGAAGAGATATTGATGTAGTTTCTGAATATGTAAATTTTAATTATTAAAATTTGAATTAATTATCAATAGAGAGAATTTAACTTTGATCTTGATTGACCAAAAAATGTTGACTTTGCAAATGGATTTGGGGTGGAGGGAGTATATATTATATTATATGTAGTATAGTATAGTATGTGATTTAATTGCTTTAAATACATCAAGAATGAGCTGACACGTTAATAAATAAACCCCCAAAAAACTTCATAGCAAAAAGGGCACTTTATGAATGCATTAGTCTACCATATATTATCAAATTTGCAAAGTGAAAACAATGCTTGAATGCATTACTAAACCGAATATGATTAAAAAAAATGGCGTCATTCAAAATTTTCACGAGAGCAGTACTTTTTGGAACCGAGCTTCATACGTCGACTTATGTAGTAATGTAGTATATGACAATATACTTCAACTTTCCAAAATAAAAAAATATTCATTAACTAAACAATTGACCATGTACATACACATATCTCAAATAAAAAACTAACTTTCAACCAGTTTTATTCAATTCCCAAATAACTGGAACAAAAGATGGAAAATTTAAATGTGACATGAAGGCCTATCAAGATGCCTTTTTCATTTATTTCATCAAATTTTCATAGGCTTTTGTAATGTTTGTATTCTCATATCTCATCTTTAAAAGAATTTATAGTTTCTATCTAAATTTTATGCTTAATTTCGCTTGTTGGTTTGGAGACTTCAAAACAAGGGTTTTCAGATATTATTCATGATTTTCTTATTGTATCACTAATCTGGAGATTCGACTCACGAGGATTTAGAAGACTTCGTTTGATTCCTTCATCAATTAGAAGAATAAAGTTTTCTTCCTGGTACATGTCATGTTATTAAGATCATAAAAATGCAAATATACATTTATAGTATTACAATCTTATAAAGAACCATGCGAACCATTGCTATTTTGGTACATAAGATGTGTTGGTGTAGTGATAATTATTTAAAGAGGTATATGGTTGTACATTATGTTTCCCACTTTGTACCCCACATCACTCACTCACCCACACACGCACACATTATGCATTTCCTTTAAATGACGTATCATTGTCATTGCTTATCACAAATACACCATTCGTTTAACCCATCATATATTATTGTCCTCTTAACTCATATCACATGTGTCATTTCTATATCAATTAGTGCTACATGTTTCATCTTCTTTGGCAAGTCGTTGGTCATGTATGAAGAGTAATTTTTTATTTGTTTGGATTTATTTATTTGATTCTTTACTTCTAGAGTAAAGAAAATAGGGTCTTCTCCGTCACTCATGGTTACTACTCGTGATTAGAAAGTGAGCTCTTCTTCGTTAGAAACGATTGGTACTAAGCAATATTATCGCAAAGTAGTAATGGACCAGGCCAACATCACGTCTCGAGAAGTTCAAGACATTTTTGTTTGGTGCATATAGGAAGTTGTCACTGATGTACTTATAATTTACACACTTTTCAAGAATAGTGTGTTGATAATTTTAGTTACTAAAGTTGTACATTTGGACATATTTTATTATTTGTTGTTACTTTGTATATATTAGTACGGTCTTGTGCTTATATTTTGTAATTTCAAGAACGTTTGATGTCATATGGACGCATTCGATCATGAGGAATAGGAGAAAACACAATACTTGGAGTTAATTAGAAATTAATAAAAGAAGAGTCTCTTTCACAACAAATGAGAAGAATATTGAATAAAAGAGACGTAAAGCAAAAAAAATGTCACTTTAGATTCGCACCGTGGTCACCCACGAAGGGAAACAAGCGCCAATCGACTAAACAACGATCGAACGTCTCAACTCACAGAAGGAATAGTTTTAAATTACTACAACAAGAAAAGGAGGAAAACAAGTATGGGTCCCGAATCAAACCCGTGACATGAGAGTTGTTTATTGTCTCGGTTTTCACTGTCCACTGCTATTGTGTTATACATTGTGTCTGGGCTTTGATTTTCTGTTTCGGATTTGTAAATAATTTCCCACACTTGATAATTAATTAATTAACTTGTCATGATATGACATTAGCCCTTCTTCCTCCACATAAAATTCCGAACAATTATCTCTCTACTCAACCCAGAAATATTTCCTTTTCATTCTCTTTTCATTTCTCACCCCCAAATTATCAAGCAATCTTTAACCACAACTAATCACTTTCTTATTCAAGATTAAGTTCAAAAATAGCGACAAAGATTTAAGGGTTGTCATCTATTACAAGTTTGCTCTCCCTTGTCTCTTTAAATCTTGTATTTTAATCGTGAATTCATATTTTTTAAGCTTCCCAATATGCATAACTAAATAAATTTGGGGCTAGAAATTGTTTGAATTATTATTTTTAATTGTCAAGTTTGTTCTATTTAGATTAATTGTTGTGTTCTGAAAAACAAATTATGTTGTGTTTATGATATATATATTATAAGTATTCAATCATAAACATATTTTTATATTTATGAACACTGATCACACCGTTAAACTCACAGAAGGAATAGTTTTAAATTACTACAGCAAGAAAAGGAGGAAAACAAGTCTGGGTCCCGAATCAAACCCGTGACATGAGAGTTGTTTATTGTCTCGGTTTTCACTATCCACTGCCATTGTGTTATACATATTGCGTCTGGGATTTAATTTTCTGTTTCGGATCTGTAAATAATTTCCCACACTTGATAATTAATTAGCTTGTCATGATATGACATTAGCCCTTCTTCCTCCCCATAAAATTCCGAACAATTATCTCTCTACTCGACCCATAAATATTTCCTTTTCATTCTCTTTTCATTTCTCACCCCCAAATTATCAAGCAATATAATCTTCAACCACAACTAATCACTTTCTTATTCAAGATTAAGTTCAAAAATAGCGACAAAGATTTAAGGGTTGTCATCTATTACAAGTTCGCTCTCCCTTGTCTCTTATAAATCTTGTATTTTAATCGTGAATTCATATTTTTTAAGCTTCCCAATATGCATAGCTAAATAAATTTGGGGCTAGAAATTGTTTGAATTATTATTTTTAATTGTCAAGCTTTTTCTATTTAGATTAATTGTTGTGTTCTGAAACACAAATTATGTTGGGTTTATGATATATATTATAAGTATTCAATCATAAACATATTTTTATATTTATGAACATTGAACACACCGTTAAACTTCTTTTACCTTATCCCCGATTGAAATTTTTCGAGAGAATTTAATTAATAACTTAATTATAATATTTACACCACTGGGTTGGGTAACTATATGATTAATAATTAAGGTTGCCATTGCACTTAAACAACTAGTCTTGTTTTAGCCATCCATAGGAAATGTAAACTTGTTACTACTTTTCGATGACTTATGTTGGATAATAAAATGTTTATCTGCCTCTCACAAACTTAGAAATTTTAAAATACATCTAACAGGCTCATTAACCAAGCATTCTCGCCCAGCTGGTTGTGAGGTTACCGTGTCTAGCGAGAGGTCTCGAGTTCGAAACCCGCTAGGCACATAAGGGTTTGAAACTCAATGGAGTGAGTTTCAGCCCTGATTACTCCAGCCCCCCCCCCCCCCCCAGCCCCCTCCCCCAGACCCCCTGGAGTAAAAAAAAACATGTAACAGGCTCATCAGAGAGAATGTTATACGGTTATACTAAACATATACGTAGTACTCCATTTATGCGTAGTAGTCCATGTTAGGTCCTAATCAAATTACAATAGTTGTAATGGAAGCCCACAAACAAATTCAAGCGGGGGGAAATTCCATTGAGAATTATCGAAAAATGATTAGAACGGTCGAATTTCTATTCCAACGAGAAAAAGGAAAATATGCTCTAAATGTTCTATGCTGTTGTATTGATCAATACTGAAACATTTCCCTTTATTGCATATTTATATGCCTAGGGTATACTGTAAACGGCTATTTTGATGGGACTTAGGCCCTAGCATAAATGTGGCCTTCGTCCTATTTAAAGCCTAATTTAAGGATTACATTTATTCTATTTAAGTAAAAATACAAGATAAGTGAAACAACTTGACACAATAAATAATCTTCAACAATCCCCCCCCCCCCCCCTTGTGATCAAGTGTTGTCTTGCTTTCTTTATTCCTGCCTTTTTGAAGCAATTTTTCCTCAATGTCAGAGCATGTTCATATTGACGATGTAATTGTCGCTTGTCGAGTCGTTCATTGATGGCATTGAGTACTTTGGCCATCCTTTCATGATCTTTCCGCTCTTCTTTAATTTACTAGCATCAGCAAGCTTAGGTCGGAGCTGTTTCTCATTTGCATCCATCTGATCTCGAATGATCTTCAATGTCTATCACAGAATTTGACAACCTCACTTAGCATCATCATGCGCTTCTTTCCTTTGTGATTCGGATTGACTATCCCGATCTCATGATCATCATAAATGTGAAGAGGATGGCACTTCTCGAGTCCTGATCCGGATAACGCTAGTTTAGTGAGGTTTGCTTTGGTAACATTATTCTCTAGGGCCATTTGGAGATCAAACACAACATAGACTCTCACTTGCCTCAACATGAAACTTCTGATTGCTTCATAACCTTTTATGAGTGATGGAGTATATGGCCCAGGAACCCCCGGCCCATAGACTCCTACTTCTCCCACACAAGTCCATTGAGCTCAGGAAACAACTCAGGCCCAAATACAACGGCCCAAGCCTCAAAATAGCCCAGAATACACACTGCGGTGCCTTCGGCCTCCTTGGCCGAAGGCTCCAAAACTCACAGGGTAGCCTTCTCTGGCATGAGAAGCTGCTGGGAGAAAACGGGCGAAAACATGAGCCTTCGGCATCCTCATGCCCTCGGCACCAGGGGAAGCCTTCGGCTGAACCAAGCCTTCGGCTACACAAGGAGCCCTCGGCTACACAAGGAACCCTCGGCTACACAAGGAGCCTTCGGCTGAACAAGCTCAAACATCGAAGATTCCTTTTAGAGACAGCCAACCACCGCATTTAATGCCACGTCACATCCGCCAACCGCAATCAATGCGGTGGACGTACCACTGCCGGTGCCAACCGGCTGATGTGACCCTTCGGCCGTTGGATTACCGACACGTGTCCTCTCATCGCATTTATTGTTGCTATAAATAACGGCCCATTTCTCCTTGTAAATCAGGATCTACATCCCAACTCCACACGCTGAGTTCATTTAATAAAATCGACTCTCTCTCCTCCTATTTGCTCTGACTTCTCTCTAAGTTATTCCCACAATAACCCCTCGGATAAGATACCCCCCGGGTAGACTATCCATCATTTGGTGCTCTCGTTGAGAGGTCAGAACAATCAAGTAAGAAACCCTCCCCTTCTACCAAACACAGAACACTTACCAAAAATGGGAAGAACCACCCGTGCCCAATCCAAAACCCTGGAGGAGAACCACGTAGCCCCCGGCGAAACCAACGGGGCTGAGGCCTCCAACAGGCTCTTAGTGCCGGAGGGTGGTATCATCCTCGAATTAGAGCAGGCTACTGCTGACCTCCGTCAGCAGCTACAGAAGAATGCCCCTGATGCCCGCATTGGCCTTGATAATCGAAGGAGGGATCGGAGTGAGAACCAAGTTCCTCCTCCGGCCTCGGCCATCGATCTTCAGGCTGCCTTTGCGGCCTTTGTTCAAAACATGACTCTCAATTCTGGAGCTCTCGCCTCTCAGGCACCCCTCCAGCCCTACGCTGGAGGGAATGTTATTCAATTACCACCGCTCCCTCCTCTGTTCAACAATCCTCCCCCGGGGATTGGAAACGCCGAAGGGGTCGTGGCGCAGGATACCGCCTCCCAAGAGGCCCAATCCAGGGATAAACGTCCCTTGATGAAGGAGAAACCCCGGACCTCTGCACTTGAGAGGCTTGGGGGAGCTCCCGGACGCCGAGGGGTCCAAGACCGCCTCGGCAAACAGGAATTCAGCAGGCCTCAGGAGAGTGGAGCCTCCGCTTCGGGAGCCGAGGGCATGCCTCCCCCCCGAAGCAAAGGCAAAGCCATCCTCCATGCCAATGATGCCAGGCACCAAATCACACAGGCGCAATCCTTCCGGGCCAACTCCCAAGGGGTTGCCCCGAAGGATCCCAAGGACGAAATCATTGAAGCCCTCCTCCGTCAACTCGAGGAGAATCGTCAGGCACCCCCGACGGCTTCCACAGCGAGGCCAGATCCAGAGTACGCTGACCTCCGGGCGCAAGTGGAGGAAATGAAGCGTAAGCTCGCCGAAGGCTCAGGCGAGCCCCACATTCAACTCCGCACTAGAACACCCTTCACCCCAAGGGTGTTGGCGGCCAAAATCCCCCACAAATATCGGGGGCAACCCATCAAGCCGTATGAGGGGAAGACGGATCCCCAAGAGCACTATAGTCGTTATCAGAACAGCATGATGATGATGGGGGCATCGGATGAATACTTATGCCGTTGGTTCCTTTCCACCTTGGAGGGACCGGCGTATGAGTGGTTCAACCGATTGCCCGAAGGCAGCATTGATTCTTGGCAAGAGCTTGCCCACCGCTTCCTTACGCAGTTTGCAGGGAGGCACCGCTCGAAGAAACACTTTTCCCACCTTCTAAACGTGAGACAACAGAAGGAGGAAACCCTTGGGAGTTTCCTGGAACGCTGGAGGCAGGCCTCCCTCGAGGTCGAAGGCGCTGATGACAGGACACTAATGGCCCTCTTCCACACCGTCCTCCGCAACGGTAACTTCTCTCGGAGCCTTATCACTGATCCCCCCCACGATTATACAAAGGCCCTTCAGCGGGGGGACCGATATGCCGAAGCAGAAGAGATCGAGAAGGACCGCCGCAACACGATCCTTCTCAGAAGAATGAAGGCAGGAATCGGCCCGGAGGACCTCCTCCTCCGGCCAACCGCGAGGCTCAATATAATGATCGCCCCCGAGGTGGCCAAGCCAGAACCGGGGGCGGTTACAAAAACAACCCGAAGGCATGGGCGCAACCCGTCCTCCTTGAGCACCCACGCACTCCCTTGACGCATCCCGTCAGCGTCATCCTTGATCATGCAGAAGAGCGGGGGCTCGTCGAGCGAGATTCCCGTACACCCCTCGAGATCTACGCCATCGGCCCTGATGAGCCATATTGCCGCTTTCACCGCCACCATGGGCACAAAACCGACGACTGCCACCAGCTGAAAAACGCGATTGAGAGGCTGATACAGGCGGGCCACTTATCTCAGTTTATCAGGGGCCCTCCTCCCCAGGACCCCCCTCATCATCAAGGGCCTCCGCCGAAGGCAAACAAATGGGTGAACCCCAACACCATCCCCTTGGGGAACCCACAGGGGAAGAAACGTGAAATTGGGGGCCTCGAAGATGAGGGAGAAGGCTCCCATCAACAATACAAGCGCCACGTCCACATGATTAATGGTGGCAACACTGGTGGAGACTCCACCAGCCAGCGAAAGAAGTGGGCTCAATCCCTTTACGTTGGGGAAGTCAATCACGTGCCCCCAACTAAAAGGCCGAGGGCGGATCCAATCTTCTTCACAGATGCGGACCTCCCCTCGGGTTCTCTGCCACATAGGGATGCCCTCGTCATCCGCACTGAGATCAATGATGCCATCATCCACCGGACCTACGTCGACACGGGGAGTTCTGTCAACGTCATGTATCTCAGCACCTTTCAAGAGTTGGGACTCGACAGGGGGTCCCTCCGACACATCAACACCCCCCCTCTCCGGATTTACGGGGGACAGCATAGACGCCGAGGGCGTCATCACCCTCATGGTTGAATTCGGCGACGGATCCCATAGAGCCAAGCTCGAAGTGGAATTCGTCGTCGTCAACCTCGACTGCGCGCATAACATCATCCTCGGCCGGCCTGCCCTCGAGGACTTGGAGGCTGTCATCTCCATGAGGCACCTCTGCCTCAAGTTCCCCACGCCTACCGGTATCGGTTACTCGAGGGGGAATCAGAAGCTCTCCAGGGCCTGCTACCTTCAACTCACCAAGAAGGTTAGTAAGACCGAATTTCGGATTGACACCATCACCGCCAAGGCCCTGGAGGAAGAAGAAGGTAGGCCGAGGGCTGAGCCTGCCGAGGAGACCGAAGACTTGATACTCGATCCGGCCAAGCCGGAGAGGGTCCTGAAGATTGGAGCCAAGCTCCCCGAAGACCTGAAGACTGGCATCACCGAAGCCCTCCGCGCCTACTCCATTGTTTTTGCATGGGGGCCGGAGGACATGCCAGGAATTGACCGAAGGGTTATCACCCACCGCCTAGCGGTGGACCCTTCGGCCAAACCAGTGCAACAGCGAAGAAGACCCCTCTCGGCCGAGAGAAGGGAGTTCGTGAAGAAAGAGGTGTCTATGCTCCTCTCCATCAGACACATAAAGGAGGTGAAATACCCTTCTTGGTTAGCGAACGTAGTCCTCGCACAGAAGCCTCCTACTTTCCGCATGTGCGTGGATTACACGGATCTGAATAAGGCATGCCCTATGGACCCCTTCCCTCTGCCAAACATTGATCAACTAGTGGATGAGACCGCGGGATGCGAGATTATGTCATTCCTCGACGCATTCCGCGGATATCATCAAATCTACATGCACGAGGAAGACGCTGAAAAAACTGCCTTCATGACACCCGAAGGCATCTTCTGCTATCTAGTGATGGCCTTCGGCCTCAAAAACTCAGGCGCCACCTACACACGCATGGTGGCTAGGGTGTTTCAAGCTGTCCTAGGACGCACCATGGAGGCTTACGTTGACGACATGATCGTCAAAAGCAAGAAGGCAGGCACTCACGCCGACGACCTCCGGGAAATCTTTGCCATCATGCAAAAATTCAATCTCCGGCTAAATCCGAAGAAGTGCACCTTCGGCGTCCAAGGAGGGAAATTCTTGGGCTACATGGTCAGCCGAAGGGGTATTGAGGCCAACCCCGAGAAAATCCAAGCCATCATCAACATGGAGCCCCCGCGCAACGTCAAAGAAGTTCAACGGTTGACGGGTCGCCTGGCGGCCCTCAACCGATTCCTCTCTAAGTCAGCCGAGAGGGCCCTCCCCTTCTTCCAAATCATGAGGAAGACGGCGGGTTTCCAATGGACGTCTGAATGTCAAGAGGCCTTCGACGAACTTAAGAAGTACCTCTCTTCTCCCCCGGTGCTCTCCAAACCAAAGGTGGGGGAGACTTTATACTTATATCTTGGTGTCAGCCCTTCGGCTATCAGCTCAGTACTAATCCGAGAGGAAGACGGCATCCAACATGCCATCTTCTACGTCAGCAAAACCCTCCGGGAGGCCGAACTCAGGTATTCTCCCGTCGAGAAGACGGTGCTAGCCATCGTTTGGACCGTCAAGAAGCTTGGCCACTACTTTCAAGCTCACCCAGTTCAAGTGCTCACTCATCAACCCCTCGGTGCCCTCATGAGGAGTCCCACTAGCTCCTCTCGGATGGTGAAATGGGCCATCTTCCTCAGCCAATACAACATAGATGTCCGTCCGAGGCCTGCCATCAAGGGCCAAGCCCTGGCAGACTTCGTAACGGAATGCACCGCGAGATCAGCGGTGGATGAGGAGCCTTCGGCACCCCTTGATGAATGGTGGACACTATATACCGACGGCTCCTCGGCCACCAAGGCATGCGGAGGGGGCGTGGTCCTCATTACACCCGAGGGCTTCCGCGCCTATTATGCCATCCGCTTCTCCTTCAAAGTCTCCAACAACGAGGCCGAGTACGAAGCCCTCCTATGTGGCCTTCGGCTGGCAGCAAATCTGAAGGCTAAAATGATCCACGTCAAATGCGACTCCAAACTCGTCGTGGGTCAAATTTCCGGGGAGTACGAAGCCAAGGAAGGGAGGATGAAACAATACAAGGAGGCTGCCAAGGAGTTGCTTGAGGTATTTGAGGCACATTCCCTCACCCAAATACCGAGGGCTCAAAACTCTGAGGCCGACATTCTATCCAAGCTCTCGGATGAATCCCCCGAGCACCTCTCAAAAATTGCAAGAATCGAGGAGCTCAGCCTCTCAAGCATCCACGCAAGCCCCATTATGAATATTAACCTGAGACCGGAGGATTGGATCTCCGACATCATCGCCTTCATCACCACAGGGCAACTACCCCAGGACGAAGCCCGCGCCAAGTTAGCTAGGCTGAGGGCTCCCAGCTACACCATCGAAAGCGGGAGGCTTTACAAGAGATCGTACAACGGCACCCTCCTTCGGTGCCTTCATCAAGATGAGGCCGAAATCGCCATGGAGGAAGTGCATAGTGGCACTTGCTCAGCTCACCAAGGACCCTTCTCCATGTCCCGAAGGCTCATAGTTCAGGGCTACTTCTGGCCCACGATGGCTAGAGATTGTGCTAATCTAGCCCGAAGGTGCACCGCTTGCCAACACTTTCAGAAGGCCCCCGGCAGACCAGCGGTCAACTATGCTCCCATCAGCACCGCCATACCCTTCTCCAGATGGGGGATCGACTTAGTGGGCCCTCTGCCGAGGGGTACCTCCAACAACAGGTACATCATTGTGGCCATCGACTACTTCACCAAATGGGTAGAGGCCGAGCCCCTCGCCAGCATCACTGAGGCCCGATGCCGCCACTTCGTTCTCAAAAATATTCTCACAAGGTTTGGCGTCCCCCAACAAATTATCTCCGACAACGGGACTCAGTTCGAGGCAGCCCCCTTCTGTGCCCTCCTTGAGGCTTGGGGCATTAAGCACACATTTTCTTCTGTTGCCTACCCTCAGGGCAACGGACAAGTAGAAAACGCCAACCGCACTCTCCTCGAAGGGTTGAAAAAGAAACTGGAAGCCGAAGGGGGAGGCTGGGTAGAAGAGCTTCACAACATCTTATGGGCCTACCGCACCACCCCTCGGCGTGCGACAGGCGAAACACCTTTCTCCCTATGCTATGGCTTTGAGGCTAAGGCTCCAACAGAAGTGACTCTTCCCACCCGAAGGGTTGAGCAATATGAGCCCGAGGTCAACGACGCCAACATGGCCCTCGACCTTCACCTCATCTCAGAACGCCGAGAGCAAGCTTTCCTCAGGGCCGAAAACTATAGGAGACAAGTCAAAGGCTACATCGACGCCAAGGTCCGCTCCCGGGAATTCCAGGTGGGAGACTACGTCCTCCGACGAAGGGAGGCCAGTCTACCCACCGAAGGAGGAAAGATGGCGCCCAAATTTGAAGGCCCCTACATCATCTCAGCCATCATCAAACCAGGGACGTACAAGCTTAAACGTCCCAATGGGACGGAGGTCCCCAGACATTGGAATGTGCACCACCTTGTCAAATTCTATCAATAAGGCATGAGCGGCCAAGCCCTCATCCTCAGCAAGTGTGAATATCAATGGCCCAAGGCCCCATCTGTTTTTGAAGAATAATCACGAGGCCAAGCCTTCATCACCTATTGTACAAACGGCCCAAGGCCACCTTCTCTCCTACACATGAGTGGCCAAGCCCTCATCTCTCCACCAAAATAGGCCCAAGGCCTCTCCCTCTGATGAGGGGGAACAGCAATTTAGGTACCAAGTACCAAACGTATGGGTCACCCCCATCACTTTTTGAAAACACCAAGCGTTTTGTCACTAAGCCGTACCCCACGAGGACGCAATCATGCATACATTATGCATACTTATACGTATTCTATCCTCCTAAAAAAAAAAAAAAAAAAAAACC
This sequence comes from Cuscuta epithymum, assembly GCA_945859915.1. Classification (NCBI taxonomy): domain Eukaryota; kingdom Viridiplantae; phylum Streptophyta; class Magnoliopsida; order Solanales; family Convolvulaceae; genus Cuscuta; species Cuscuta epithymum. The sequence continues at coordinate 1,533,524 of CAMAPF010000958.1, forward strand.
GGGGGGTGCAACACCCCTCGGCTCCGGCTGGTACCAAGTGCCCCCGGCTATTTGTGTTCCACACGCAAATAAAACCCTTCCCAGGAACGCTTTCCGCGCCATCCCCCAAGGGGAGGCAGGCAACGGACCATGTCCCGGGACCAGGATTCGACTTCCACAAACGAAACGCTCCCCGCGCTATCCCCCAAGGGGAAGCAGGCAACAGACCATGTCTCGGGCTGAGGGGACGACTTTCAAAACCGAGGCGCTTTCCGTGCTATCTCCCAAGGGGAAGCAGGCAACAGACGATGTCTCGGGCCGAGGAAACGACCCTCAAACCCTTCGGGATATCGGAAGGTCATTCCCGAAGGGGGAGCCAACGGTTTGTTCCGTTGCCTCCCGTATAGGCCAAGCCTTCCCTAGAAACCAAGTTTCTAGATGCCTCTCCTACACCATCTAAAAAAAAAAAAAAGATGTGTAGGGGGGAAGGAACTCCCCGGATACTATTCTCCCCGGAGGCTCAACACTTCGGATATGCATTCCCGAAGGATCCTACAAAGAAGAAATAAAACCCCTCAACAACAAGTCATCTGGCTACATAGCCGAAGGCTTCACTGCATGAAGCCTTGGAGTACAAGAATTCCACCGGAGGCCCAAGAAGAGGGCTCACTAAGCAAAACTTCACCTAAATTTGGCTAAGGCCGAAATTTGCCTGGATCAAAATCAACTATGTGCCACGCCGAAGGCTACACACAGTTCTAAGGCAAGCTAAATCTATACCTACACAAACCGGAGGGTTCATGCCAAGGGAAGAAGGATCACCAAGCTCATTCAAACGATCTCAACAAATCTCATAATTTCACTAAGTCCATAATCTTGGACCCCTCGGCAACTGTACACACCGGGGGCCCAAGCAACTCTCACGCCCGAAGGTCCACTACGGCATCTATTGAAGCTTTATGGAAATTTGCCTAAGTCCACGATGGGGGAGCCCTTCGGGGGCAAACCGGGATACTATCTTCACCAACCTTCGTACAGCCGACGGCCCCCTAATCTACTTGGCAATAACCTAATGCTACACTACGGTCGGAGGCTCGCCACTACCGAGGGCCTAGTCACCGAGGACATGATCTAAGTTCTTACTCAGGAAATTTTCTAAGTCCACAGCTTCAAGCCCCCCGATGGTCCTACGCTACGGCCGAGGGCTCATGATTGGGTTTACACTTAGAAAGATTTCTAAGTCCACAACAACAACCCCCGGCTATTCTACTCTACATCCGAAGGGTTCTGATCAAGTTGTACTTAGAAAATTCTCTAAGTCCACAAACTTGTGGCCTTCGGGAAGCCAGACTAAAGAAGGAAAAAATACATTCATCCAAGTGAAGGAAAGCATTCATACACAAACAGAAAGAAACGAAGGCATACATTCATCAAAAGTCAAAGGAACATATCACGGAAGCCCGAAGGCATATCACATTCATTCAAAAAACAAAACAAAGTAACAACGAGATGTTTGATTTACATTGCATGGCAGGAGCCTGAAGCTACAAGCTATTACAAAATGATACATCAAGAAATTCCTAAGTCTGGGTTCCTTGGGCCGCATCAACTTTCGGCTCGGAGGTAGCACCATCCCCAACCTCCTCCTCGACATCCTCGGCTTCCGCCAACAGCTCCGAATCTTCGAGATCCGGTCTCTCTTCGCCCGGGGGAAGTGGCACTCTAACATCTGGCTGAAGGGGGGGAGACCATACGCCGCGGGGTTGAAATCCTTTGGCTCAACCTTGAAGTGCCTGGCTAGCCTCCGGTAGATCATCTTCTGGGTGAAGAACTCTCCACCGTCATAATAATCTTTGCCCTTCCGGGCTAGCCACATAGCCCCAGGACCCTTCGCCCATGTGTCCACCGAGGCCTCTACCACCGACTCCACCCATGCCCTCCGGTCTTCCGCCCTCCACCCATCAGCAACGAAGGCATCGATGGCATCTCTCTCTGCCTGGGCGACGGCCTCCTTCTTCTTGGCCTCGGCTTCTACCGCAGCAGCCTTGGAGGCTTCGGCGGCAGCTCTCTCAGCATCGGCCTTCCCCTCGGCCCTGGCAATTACTTTGTTGTTCTCAAGAATACCATTAAACGCCATCTTCTCCAGCCGAAGGGTCTCTTGGGCTTCCTGGAGTTGCCGCCGGGACTCCGCCAGGGCCTCATCAGCCTGGCGCTTCTGCGCCTGATATTGCTCCATCCTCTGGAGCAGCTCTCCAAGACCGAGGGCAGCCTGCGGATCAAAACCATCATACAACAATGATCAGTTTGGCAAAGTAAAAAAAAATGTATACGCCAAAATCACCAACTAAACAAAAGCTAAGCGAGACTTACGGTGACAGAGGCTTGGAGCACTTTGGCGCTGAGGGCGTCATCCTTGGCCCTCGACAGCACCGACTTGTCAGTCGGGGGCGTGGCACCCTTTAGGAACTCCCTCGGGTTGAGGGTGCCATGCATGATGGCAGTTCCCTTGGTGATAGAGAACTGCACATCATCCCGGGGCCAAGCCAGGCTGTTATCTTGGCCCCCGGGAGGAGGGAGGACATTTCCCGAAGGGGAGGAGGAAGAGTGCTCTTCGACGATGACAACGGGGGCGTCCGTCTTCTCGCCCCCCCCCCCCCCCCCCCTCTTCTTCTTCTTCTTCTCCGGGGGCATGACCCCCTTCCCAGCATTTTTTCTCTTTAGCTCCCCGTCTTGGGAGCCTCCGACACCAGCACCGAAATCAGCAGCAGGTTTTTGGGAGGGGCCCCCACCCTCCGGGACCTTGGCGGCCCCTGCTTTCTTCAACGCCTCATCAACGAGAGGCTGGTTCGAGGACCCCTCGTCTTTCTTCTTCTTCGGCACCTTGGCCAGCTTCTTTGTCAATCGGGCGAAGGCTTGGACGTCCATTATGTCACCTGCAAAAAATGAAGGAAGGATTAGGGTCAAAAGAAGACAAGGAAAATTTTCTAAGTAACACAACAAGAGCCCTCGGTGAACAACCTCTGGCATTCAGATACCCTCGATCGATTCTAGGGTATTTTTCGTCCTTTTCCCCCGGAAGACGGTATCTTCGGAATCCTAACAGGTAGAGCTCCTCGGGCAGCGTCGCTTCCTTAATAGCAATTACTTTCTCAGAACCCGCGGGCTTCTCAATCAGTTTCCTTCCTGCCTTATCGAGGGCCGCATTACCTACCTTCGGGTGCCTTTTGAAATGATTATTCAAAGCCCTCGGGAATGGATTTTCAGCCAGCCTGATGTAGCAGAACTTCTCCTTCCATTCCTTATGGGAGGAGGGGGTCTCGGAGAACAATTTCCAAGTCGGGACCTGTTGCAAGTTGGCATATCCCCCGGCGTGTGAGTGGCCTCCCCGGCACAGATTAAAGGATAGGAAGAACTGGTCCAGTGTCGCTTCCACCTTCCGGCTACGACAGAGGGCCAGGAAGCCTGCCAAGTAATAATGGCTGTTCGGCGTGAGCTGGCATGGGGCTAGCTTCACAAATTTCAGATACTGCAGGACGAAAGGATGTAGGGGGAACCTAAGCCCTAGCTCCACGGACAAAGTGTGCACCGAGAAACACCCCTCCGGGGGGTTAGACAGCAAATCTTCCGGACTCGGCTCCACAACCTGCGCCGACGGTCCCACAAGGACCTGCAGGGCATGACACTCGGCACTCGAGACCGTGGTCTTCACCTCGAGGGCAGTGGTGTCCAGATAGGAGTGGCCCTCGGGAATCCCAACTGGCCGTCCCGCGTCGACGGCTGCCTGCTTCTTCTTTGGGGCAGCCCTCGCCTTCTTCTTCTTCCTACCCTCGGCTACCCGGAGGGGTTGAACATCCAACGGCCGAGAGGTGCTCGCCCCACCAGCTCCCCGTGAGGGCATGACGGCAACCGTTACCCGGCGGCGCTCCTTCTCCTCCTCCTCTTCAGCCACTTGGAGGGCGATGGCCATCTCTTCATCCTCCGCCACTTGTTCAAATTCTTCTGCCTCCATTTCTACCCGAAGGTTGCTCTGCACCTCCTCGGCTATGGCGAGGTCATTCTTCGTCGAGGGCTGGTCGCTCGATGACTCCACCTCAGAATGGCTCGCGGTCCCTACCGACGGCTCCCTCGAAATGTCTTGCGAATCGCTTTGAGAAGACATCTTACCCAAAGAAGGTGTTGGAGGGTTTGAAGAGAAGATACTAATCAGGAATTCTAGCCGAAGGCTACTACAGGCCCTAACAGTAGATCTAAGGCTACGAAGCAAAACTTACTAAGTAGGCGAAGAACAGAAGAAGAACTGACCTTAGAAATGGGGTTTGATCGAAGCAAGGACTTTCTCTCTCTAGAAATTTTGGCAGAGCTTCGCTATCGCATAAAAACGCACAAGGGAACTGAGCTCCGCCTTGGGGTATTTATAGGCCTTCAGCCTCGAGAACTGGGCCTCGATTTGAAAAGGCCATCATTACGGGCCGCCGGTTCAGCCAATGGGTGGTACCCGCCCACCTTCGGCCAACTAGAGCACGCCACGTGGCTCCCACCTCCAACGGCTATGTCACAACGGCACTATTTTAGAACCTCTTGAGGCAACCATTGACGATAGCCTCCGGCTATTACTAATGAAGCCTTCGGTGAACACATATCACCAAGTACCCTCAGGCAAACTGCGATATAAGCCTCCGGTTATCACTCACCGCAGCCTTCAGGCAACGAATTCCACCAAACGCCTCGAGCCTGCGGCAGCATAAGCACCTAGCTTGTCAATGTTGTCACCCCTCAGGTTTTGCATCAACACATCATAACTCCTTCAGCCCGAACTAGCCTTCGGCCCAAAGGAGTGGGGGACTGGGATACACCCCTCGGGAATCATACAGGACAAAAACTCCTCATTGACGCATGAAGCCTCCGGGTGAACATCAAAGCAGGAACTTTCGGGTACATACTTCAACACCCCCTTCGGCAGAGGTAGAGTATCAAAATTTTTTTTTCCAAGTCACTTGCGGAAATGAAGCAGCCCTCATCACAACACATTCAGGCAATACATCTATGCTTTCCCCAGAAAACCCTCGACATGTGAGGGACTGGGAAAAGCCTTCGGCAGTCATACAGGTGTCATACTTTCCTCAGAAAACCCTCGACATGTGAGGGACTAAGGGAAGCCTCCGGCAAACCAGCAGAAGGTAGATTCTCAAGCAAAGGCGCCCAACTAAAATTATGAAGCCTCCGGAGTAATCAACACATCTACTCCTTTTCCCTCAAGTACCTTTCGGCAAAAGGAGTGAGGGACTCCTGATGGAGTATATGGCCCAGGAACCCCCGGCCCATAGACTCCTACTTCTCCCACACAAGTCCATTGAGCTCAGGAAACAACTCAGGCCCAAATACAATGGCCCAAGCCTCAAAATAGCCCAGAATACACACTGCGGTGCCTTCGGCCTCCTTGGCCGAAGGCTCCAAAACTCACAGGGTAGCCTTCTCTGGCATGAGAAGCTGCTGGGAGAAAACGGGCGAAAACATGAGCCTTCGGCATCCTCATGCCCTCGGCACCAGGGGAAGCCTTCGGCTGAACCAAGCCTTCGGCTACACAAGGAGCCCTCGGCTACACAAGGAACCCTCGGCTACACAAGGAGCCTTCGGCTGAACAAGCTCAAACATCGAAGATTCCTTTTAGAGACAGCCAACCACCGCATTTAATGCCACGTCACATCCGCCAACCGCAATCAATGCGGTGGACGTACCACTGCCGGTGCCAACCGGCTGATGTGACCCTTCGGCCGTTGGATTACCGACACGTGTCCTCTCATCGCATTTATTGCTGCTATAAATAACGGCCCATTTCTCCTTGTAAATCAGGATCTACATCCCAACTCCACACGCTGAGTTCATTTAATAAAATCGACTCTCTCTCCTCCTATTTGCTCTGACTTCTCTCTAAGTTATTCCCACAATAACCCCTCGGATAAGATACCCCCCGGGTAGACTATCCATCAATGAGAATCTTATTTTTCTTCAGTGTATTTCATGTAAATCATCGACATCGGGTAGACATCATCCATCTTGGGTAGCATGAAATCTGACTATTGACAAGTGAATTCGGTTTCGTCTGTGCGTTGGAGTCTGTAGATAGGTAACTTGATTTCTCCGGTATCTCCTTAGAAACTCTTAGAATATCCCGGGTGGGAGTTGTGCTTGTTCTCAGGTTATGTTTGAGGATTTCAAGTTGTTGTCACGTTGGCCTTTTGCAGAGCATGTACAGATGTTTGCCTCTTTCTCGTCCTTTGAGATGTGTAACACCTCTGATTTTGAGTTCTTTGAGCTTTTTGATTTTGTCAGTTCTTCTCCAGATGTGCTTTTGATAAGTTCGTATTACAACACGCATTTGATGCGTGTTGGGGTCGGATTTTGATGGTTTTCCTAGCTTTAAGGCACTGCAAGTCTCAATTTTAGCTCAAGTTATGTTTAAAAGGCGTCGTTGGGTCGAGTTTTGTTGCGTTTGGAGTCAAATTGATGAAGTTAGAGTCCGGAATCGGCTCTTGAGAAGCAATCAGAAAGAGTTAGAAAGAATTCGAGAGAGATTTGAGAGATTTGGAGGTCACCGGGAGATTCACAACGAAATTTTGATGATGAAAGAGCATTTGGATCGACCTCGTATGCATACGGGAGCATTTGGAGCAAGAAACGGCGTGAAACGGTGAAGAAAAGGCCAGGCATGACCGTGCCTGGAGAAGAAACACGCGAGACCTCACTACCAGCCAGGCACGGTCGTGTCCGGCAGGGAAGGCACGATCGTGCCTGCACCCGAGACGCGCGTATACTCCGCAGGCACGGTCTCAGGAACGATCGTGCCTGGCGCCGATTTGTCCTATTTCAGCTTGAATTCATCCTGTTTCTATAAATAAGGCCTCCCTTCTCCCATTTAGGGGTTACGAACTTTATGGAGAGGTCCAGGGACTATTTTATCTGCATTTTTACCATTGTTTACTCCAAGAACCGATGATTCTTTGTAAGTTCATCTTTTTAATTAATGACAATTTATTCTATTCATCCCAATTCTATTGATTCTTCAATTATGAGTTGTGAGTAGTTTAATTAGGGATTTGGGGTTGATGAAGGGGTTGATCATGATGTATGGCTAGATTCTTGTCGGTTTAATTGCATGAATGCCGTTTAATTTGTGTTTGAATAATTTAACTGATATCTTTTGTAACCTAGAGTGCGCGCTAGAATTACAATTGCTTGTAGAATAAGTTAAGAGAGATCTAATTTATTCTAGAACACCTTCACACACACTTAATCGTTCACTAAGAGATTAGTAGCGATTAATGGGCCGTATGCTCACTCGTCTTGGCAATAATTTAGGATCATGTCGCATGAGCGATCAACCTGGTCCCCTAAAATATTGTACTCTACGCCGCGAAAGCGGTAAGAACTTAGTAATGATTAGCTAGGCTCAATTAAATTAATTTCATGTAATTTGGCCCGATCTTCCGATCCAGAAATCTGGTTACCCCGGAATCAATCCTTGTTTCCTTCGTCGTTAATTGAGAAGAAAACCAAGTTTATTTTATTTGTTCATCATATCTGCATTTTAATTTTCCAAATCAACCAATCTCGCATAATTGCATTTAATTTTATTTATTTCTTTTTAATATTTAATTCCCTTTTTCCATCCCTGTGGAGACGATACTCGTACTTTTACCCACTTTTCTACAACCATTTTAAGTGCGGGAAAATTCACATCAGCTTTCTTATGTCTTCTTGAAAGGGGGCTATGATTTTGATGTTCTCCAAAGGTTTCTCATATTTGGATGGCAGAATTCGTGTTCTTCTGATGACCTTGGGTAGCTCAGATGGAGCTTTGCTATAGTTTTCCCCTTCATTGATTTATTCGTTTTCAAGCTCGATTAAGAATCATTTAAGTCGAACAATAGAATAGTGAATGAGAACTTCATTTCGGAACGGAGGTATTATAATATATATATACATATTTTTAATCTATAAAAAAATGTTTGTGTTGTAAGTTTTTACTCTTGCAATATAAAGTTTCAAGCCTCGACCCCCTTATATTCTAGCGCAGGCATACATAACTCATTAACTAAGTTGGTTTTGATTATATCACCCACAAATTTGTCATTTCACATTAAAATGACTAAGTGCATGTTTGATTAGTATAAGTCTCTACATTCTAGTATTTTTACTATTTAAAGAGTCTCTAAAATATCTAGTTGTACGTTTGACATGAGAATATAATAGAACTTTTCCAAAATAAAGATCTTTTTTTGAAAATATATACTGAGTAGCATCTGAAAAAAAATTGTAGTTTCTAATATTAATTGTCAAGACTCACAATAGCTTGTATATCAAACATAATTAAATCAAACAGACAATTTTTTTTATAATATCAAACAGACAACTTTTTACCAAACAACTACCGTTCACGACCTTTTTCTTTTAAAATAGGGAAAACTGTCAAATAAGTTAATATACTTTCACTAAAACTTCAATTGAGTACGTGTACTTTTGAATGGATCAATCAAGTCTGTGAACTATGAAAAAGCAACCAAATCGGTTATTTCACACTCCCTCCGTAACATTCATATCTTCTCACTTTCCTTTTTTGGATGTAACATTTATATCTTCCCATTAAAAATCTTCCCATCATACCCTCAATAATTTAAAAAATAATACACTACTACACCTACTTTTTTTGGATTTATCCTTCATTCCATCACATTATTTCACCATCTTCCCATCATACCCTCAATAATTCATACCCCATTTCACTATTCTTAATCTCACCCACTTTGGAAGTGGGAAGATATATGTGATACGGAGGGAGTAAGTCAATTGAGTACATGTACTTTTGAATGGATCAATCAAGACCGTGAACTATGAAAACTATCAAATAAGTCCATATACTTTTACTAAAAAGTCAATTGAGTACATATACTTTTGAATGGATCAATCAACCGGTTGCGGGTTCAAAGGCTTACATGGATCGTCCAACTGGATGCTTCTAACTGTTTACAATTTTTTATACTTTTTCCTTTTTATTTTCTCTTTTTTTCCGTCTTTCCTTCTTTCTTTGTGCTTCTTTCCCGTTCCAGACCCGACCTGCATCACCTCCCCCCTTTCCCCCGAGTTCTATTTCTTTCTTCTTTCTCTTGAAATCCATATCATAATTTTGAACTCCGTATAACTTCATTTTTCCTTAAAAATATAAATAATAGCAGGTCCAAATTAAAAGGAATCGGAAAAAGTTCAGGAAAATTATTAGGATGAGTTTCTACTGCTAATGTGTTGAATACCGTCTTCGAACAATTTATTAAAGCCCGAGTCTTGTTCGCCAGCCGGAACTTGGGTATGGGTTTTGAATCTGAACTTAACTCCACGCTGAGAATTAGGGGTGGACATAAAAAACCATAACCAACTAACCGTACCGAAAACCGAAAAACCGGTGTTTTTTCCTGTTAACCGTACCGTATTTTAAAAACTTGTGGTATAGTTAACCAACCGAAAGGAAAAACGGTGCATGGTACGGTCATAGTTTTATAATATTAATATCATTGATTCACTGGTTAACCGATAACCGAAAATTAAAATATTATTACTTTCAAAGTTAAGAATTATTAATTGTGAAAAGGAGAAGCTGGAATGAAAAATGAAATGATGGTACATACACTGTATCAGACCAGCGCGCTCATGGAGTACGCTATATTCTAAATAGAATAATACAATTGTAAAATAACCTACTACGTTTTTAAATTTTATACGGAGTATTTGTATATGTGCAGATACCCCATTATTTATGTACTCTGTATAAAAGTTTCAAATACGGAATAAGTTTTATTACGTATTTATTACGGATTATTTATTTATTTATTGTTGAAAATCGAATGGAACAATAGGCAATATCAGTTTAATTGTACGAGGCAGGGCGTTTTTAGAATTGTATTATGTGTGTACTTCTCTTCTTGGTAGCCATTTTCTGGAGAAATCATGTTAGGCTGTTACTGCGCCATTTTAACATTAGGAGGAATGCATTTAAAGTTGTTCTTTAATTGGTTTTTTGGTTAACCAATTAATGGTTAACCTATATTACAGTTAAATGTTCTTCGGTTAACCGATGCTAAGATATGGTTAGTGATATTATAAATACATTAACCGAAAATACGGTTAACCGAAAATATGGTTAACCGAAAATTGGTTAACCAACCGTGCCCATCTTCCTCTTTGCCCGACGACGTCCAAGTAGGGATGGCCTCGGTTCGGGCCGCCCGGCCCGAGACCGGCCCGGCTCGTTACTGTGCGGGACCGGCCCGGCCCGGTTTTCCGGTTCCAGGTCCGGTTCGGGCCTAGGCCCGGGGGCTTGGGCGGTTCCGGGCTCGGATACAGTTTTTGGCGAACCGGCCCGGCCGGGTCGGGCCCGGGTCCGGGCCAAAACTGTTTTTTTTTTTGTTTTTTTCATTTTTTTTGGGCTTTATTGACTTGGGCTTGATGTTTAGGACCGGTTTGGGGGGTTTGGGGGGGGGGGAGAAAAGGAAAAAAAAAACTAACCGGGTGGCCCGGCCCGGCCCGGAACCGGTGGCCACCGGTTCGGGCTCGGGCCCAACAAAACAGACCCGAGGCCCGGCCGGGCCCAGGACCGAACCGGGCCCGAACCGGCCCGAGTCCATCCCTACATCCAAGCCGCTACAACAGATACCCTGTTGAAAAAATAAGAATATTTCAAATGAATAAAATGTTACTTCATTTAATTATTAATTAATTTTGAGATACTAATTTAACAATAAACACTTTTACATCTTATATATATACTCTCTATCTTTACCTCATTATTATAATAAAACTAGTTTTTACACGCGCGATGCGCGATTACATTAGTGCCCAATGAATTTCATGAGGAAATATGTATAATATTTTGAATTGACTTGATTACTTTTAATAATTGACATGTTGACACTTATAGAAATCAAAATAATAGAGTAACAAACATTCCTTTATCATGAAAGAGGATCCAAAAATATGAAACCCAAGCGAGACCATACTTTCCCAATTCAATAAAACAATTCATAAAATAATACTCCGTACTCCGTAGTAGCAATAAGTAACATATATCAGGACATAGTACGGAGTAATTTATTACATACGAGGTATATATTTCTATCAATCATTCTTGTTGTACACACTCTTATACCCACCTTATATCTTCCGTGTCTGTGAAGTTTTTTTTTGTGAATCCGATCCGCAGACAAAATAATTTGCACAGACATATTTTGTCTGTGATCGGGATTCATAGACAAAAATAAAACTTTGCACAAACATGGTGGGTACAAAAGTGGGTATAAGGGTGGATACAAACAACTTTTTTGTATTTCCATAGGAGAGAAAGCAGCACATTGCTTTTAGTGTAACATATATTCAACACACACCGACCTTCTTTCTTTGCTCAGGTGGGAAGATAACACCGTCAAAACTCAAACTCTCTTTGTCCCTTATAACTTTGCGAACCTTTTTTTGGAATGTCTCAAATGATCTTTTTTCATATTAGATGCCAATTAAAATCACATACTACCTCCGTTCTCTTTTAATTGCAACGTAGGACTTTTTTCACTATTCACAGATTCTACTTTGACTACATTTTATTAATTAATGTATTACGAATTAATTTTTTAAAAAATATTTTTAAATTTCTCTAATAATAAATTTTTAAAATCTGATTTTTTAATTTTTTTTTACTAATAAGGAATGAAAGATATTAATGGTCAAACTTGTGCGTTGGCAAGCGTGAAAAGTGGACTGTTGCATTTAAAAAGGAACGGAGGAAGTATATTTCTTTAAGGAACAATGTCTGCACAAAATTGCTTGCAATCCGTTAAGCCTTAAGTTGAACACAAGATAGACTGTTAATTACAAAAAGTTCTAACATGAGATAATCCATGTTATTGGAACGGATAAGTGATATTGATTGCCCAAATTGTTCTAAACTTCTAATTTAAAAATAAATAAATTGGACTAACAATCAAAAGGCATACTAAGGGGATGTTTACTTTCGACTTAATAATGGACTCAACGAGAACAGTGACTTAATGTCTTAATCGTTCAACCATTAAGTCATCTTTACTTACGACTTAATTGAAAGTGCGACTTAATCATTCAATAAAAAAATGACTTAATCATTAATCTGGAATATAGTACCCCTTTCAATTAAGACGTCTATTAAGACGTCTTTTCTGTTAATCTTTTTAAATCAATTATGGAATAGATTTATGTTAATAAATGAAATTTCTTATTGGCTTTAGAAGTCAAGAATAATACTAAATTGATTATTGGGAAAGTTCCCGAAATAGGACAAAAAAAAGTTTGAAAATTCCAAAGTAGGACTGTCATGTTTTTATTCCGAAAATAGGAGTAATTACTGCCAAGTTTTGAAAATACTGTCATGTTTGAAGCTGGGTACTGCCAAAACATGGCAGTAATTAGCCCTATTTTGGGAATAAAAACATGGAAGTCCTATTTTGGAATTTTCAAACTTTTTTAGTCCTATTTCGGATAATGTCTCTTGATTATTTTACTCAATTTAAATCGTCTAGTGAGGACAGAAAGTAAACAGGTTCATATAAAAATACCATTAATCCAGACAGACGTATTAATCCAGACATGACTTAATAGAAAAAGTAAACAACCCCTTAAACTGATTACCAAATAGTATATCAAGTAGAATGCACATAATATAAATCAATTTAACTTATAAATAATAGAATATGTGAGAAAAAAATAAAGACATTTGAAGTAATTCAATATACCAATGCAAACCTGGCATCATAAAATGTTCAAAAACCACATAATAGTCTTAGTGATGATAATAATAATAATAATAATAATAATAATAATAATAATAATAATAATAATAATAATAATAATAATAATAATAATAATAATAATAATAATAATAATAATAATAATAATAATAATAATAATAATAATAATAATAATAATAATAATAATAATAATAATAATAATAATAATAATAATAATAATAATAATAATAATAATAATAATAATAATAATAATAATAATAATAATAATAATAATAATAATAATAATAATAATAATAATAATAATAATAATAATAATAATAATAATAATAATAATAATAATAATAATAATAATAATAATAATAATAATAATAATAATAATAATAATAATAATAATAATAATAATAATAATAATAATAATAATAATAATAATAATAATAATAATAATAATAATAATAATAATAATAATAATAATAATAATAATAATAATAATAATAATAATAATAATAATAATAATAATAATAATAATAATAATAATAATAATAATAATAATAATAATAATAATAATAATAATAATAATAATAATAATAATAATAATAATAATAATAATAATAATAATAATAATAATAATAATAATAATAATAATAATAATAATAATAATAATAATAATAATAATAATAATAATAATAATAATAATAATAATAATAATAATAATAATAATAATAATAATAATAATAATAATAATAATAATAATAATAATAATAATAATAATAATAATAATAATAATAATAATAATAATAATAATAATAATAATAATAATAATAATAATAATAATAATAATAATAATAATAATAATAATAATAATAATAATAATAATAATAATAATAATAATAATAATAATAATAATAATAATAATAATAATAATAATAATAATAATAATAATAATAATAATAATAATAATAATAATAATAATAATAATAATAATAAAAGGTCCTAGTTGAAGAGAGAATGCGTCAAATATGCCATAAGCCATTATAACACCTATTACATTCATCCTCTTTTCATTTGGGTCTTATTAAAAATATAGGACTCTGTTGTTCCATGATTTTAGGTAGAACTAAACATACAATAACATTTGTATGTAACATTTGTATGTTCTTAATAACATTTTAAGATCCAGAGATACACTCGTATGGAGTTTCTTAGAAATTTAAGCAAACTACTATTTTGTTTTTATTGGGAGGGAGGTTAAAACTGGTGCATCGACTCTTTAACCATATGACCTTAACCCCTTATTTTGACGATTATTTGGTTAAAACTTATTATTTGGTTGGTAGAGAGAGGACCATTAGACTATTAGTACATTGACTTTGGTCTTTCTTAGTTCCACAATTCCATTCAATTTTATCTTAACTATATTCTGGCAGCTGCAATATACATTGAGATAAATTGAGTATATAATTCTGAAAGGTGAAGTCGTTTGGAAATATTATTGTGTGATAATGTTCCAATCACTACTTTCATATTACTACTACTTTCCACACTAAATGTCCTAAATCATATACATTGGGATTAATAATATTTAAGTCATAGTATAATGATAATTTAGCAGGAGAATGCTAATAGTACAAAATGGTTTGGTTTAATATACCTCAAAATTGGATTTGCATCACTTTAACTTTTTATTCATGCCTTTTGATACAAGATTGCAGGGAAGGGGTTAGAGAAATGTCAGGTTTTGTGAAGTCATAACTCAAAAGACTTGTTGTGTTGAACATTGAGAGAATTAATGGATGAAAAGTTTACAGTGAAACTCTAATTTTATGGATGCAGCTGGTCTAAGAACATACTCTATCTGCAATAAGCAACTACTTTTAAAATCTCTAAACACTGATTTTTGTTGTTTTGTTCGTATGGCCTAATCCATATGATATTATTCCACCCCATAATAATTTGAATTTAACCCTACTCAAATCCTAAAGTAACAATCCATTGATCAATAATTACACATAAACCAAACACTGATAATTGAGGACCTAAACCTTAGATCGCCCACTACTTCCTCCCCATCTCCACACCTAGTGAGTAACCAACCAAAATCCCATGAAAGTTAAGTAAATTATGCCACACAAATGCAAATATGCTTGTTATGTTTCTCAATGTATTGTAAATTTGTAATATTAGCTGCTAAGAATCACATTCATTTCAGCAAGTGTGGTAATGACTTGTCTAAATATGTTGCTTGATAAAAACATTTTGCTTCTGAAATCCTTGCACATAAAATTGAAATACACATAACCCTTACGTTTATGTTTATTTAACAAATATGGGTTTAGATTTAACTATATGAAATGCCAATAGTTGCATAATACAACTAACATTGTAAACAAGCACAGAGTGTTGGGGGGAGCATTTGAAATAGTAAGTAAAAAGCAAGGGAAATACCGAAAGAAAAGGAAGTGTGAAAATGGGTAAGGCTTACGAGAAAGAGAAACCAGAAGCCAGAAATGAGCTCTGCCAACAAAAGAATACATAATAATAACGGAAAGGGGAGAAAGATTGAAAGAGAGAATGCCTTTCCGAATTCCATAACTTCTGGTGCATAGGAGAACAACTAATTGGAGTTGCGAGCATATGAAATTAGAGTACAGTCATAAATGCAATAATCGTAATCATGAAAAAATGAAAGTAGCTACTCACACCAGTGAAGAGGAAGGGGTGAAAGTGCACTAATGCGGATGTGTGACATGGTTCAACGGCGCAACTCTTTGGGGTTTACTAACAGGTGATAGACGTCGTTTAGTAGTGCAAATGTATTATAGTGGAAGGTGGTACAAGAAGTTAAGCATGTAGTACAGGTGAAGGTAGCTATACAATACCACCAACAAATTTTTTATACCTAAAATAGGCTAATCCTCATTCATCTTTAAAGATTTGTAAAGATTATGTTTAAACGTTATGCTTGAACATCACAAAGGTAATCATGTTGTGGTTAATAATTAAATTGCATAAATAATTTTCTTTTGAGCTTCCTCCAAAACCGTTACGTTGCTAGCTTTAATTTTTTTATTAAAGCATATTTATACACAGGACCAACCACTTGCTATCTGCTAGCAACGACCTTACTCAATACACCGTGTATATATAGACTTAGCATGCGGCTAAAATGATAGATGATTTTTGATCGAGTACCAGCCTACTAGCTAATATATGTGTGTGTATTCTTCTACCTTGCTTGGTGGTGAGACAAAATTATTTTTGAATTGCACATCCCCTAATATATAATAACTCTGCTGGATTAATTTTATTTTACTCTCGTTGTTCTGTTACCGGCTTACACCGAAGAGCTCATTGTTAACGCGACTCGAGCTATATTATTTTGTAACACTTTTTGCAGGTTTATCCGGTCAATTTTCCACCAACATACCCAATCTCGTCGCCTAATTCTCGTGCCCGGTTTCGGCTTAGGGCTTGTTTGGCAATCAGCGGTTAGCGGTTAGCGGTTGGCGGATAAGGTTAGCGGTTTATAATCGGCGGATTAAATCAGCAGATTTGACCGGCGGATTAGTTTGGCGGGTTACACAAAGATATTTGGTAACATAGCTGTTTGTTTTTAGCGGTTAATAAATAAAAAGTCAGAAAAGGACATTAGTAAATTTTACTCCGTATTATTTGCTTCTTTATTGTGCATGTAATAGTACGTATGATATTAAAAGTATACAACATAATCTATATGTGAGTTAACTAATTAATAATTTTAAAACTAATGAAATAAAAACATAATAATTGAAATTCATAAATTCACTACACTAATAATAAGAACAAAAGAATTACGACCCAAAACTATGTTCTAACAACATAACTTCAAATTTTAAACTATGAAAATTACATATATACAAAGAATATAAATTAATAAAGTGATAATTAAGTGGGATGCAGGAAACGGATAATGCTAAAAACCAATAGGAGCTCCATCATAACATTCTCAAGGCATCTCTCACACCAGGTTATCTAGATTATTTCAATTCAGATTTAGCAATTTGGCATGTAAAAACGATCATAAATATCGTTGGGCACTTTTAATTTGTCAGTCAAGAACTCAAGATCCTCTACCTTAAACGGTGCATTTGTACTGGCCGGGCACACAAACGGCTTTGCAGAATATTGGGAACGAAGGTCTGCACTACATACCCGGCGATCTGATATGGAAGAAGGGGGAAATTGAAGGTCTGCGCGGAATATGGAAGAAGGGTCTGCTGGGCTGGTCTTCATAAGAAGGTCTGGTACGCAGAATACAGAAGAAGGTGGAGGGTACGGATGAGAACTAATTATTGTTGTAAACCCGCTAAGCATAAACGCTTCTAATCCCAGCGTTTCATTTTTTGGCGTGTTAGATCAAAACGCCATAGCAACAAGCCATTTGTCAAACACTTAACTTCAGCGTTTTGACCGATTAAAAACGGTGATTTTGGTCAAATCCGCCAAATTTCGGCTGAAACGCCATTTACCAAACACGGCCTTAGCCCGGACAATTCAAGCCAGTGCAATTAACCTGCGCTAGCTCGACATTAAAAGCCCCAATTTCAAATTTCCTAGAAGAATAAAAAAGAACAGGGTGATTTTGTGGTAAGCGGATGAGTAGAAGAAGAAAGAAGAAAAAATGAGATATGAGAATTTTAGTGGAAACAGGGGCGCAATAAGAAAGCAAAAGGGGAGGAGGTGGTGGTAAATTGGAACGGTGTAAGGGTTGGTTTGCAATAACTTTAAAAAAGCACTTCTCAGCTTTTGACTTAAAAAAACACTTATTTATCAAACACTACCAATTTTTTACTTTTCTCGGCTTTCGTGTCAAAAGTGTTTTTCCCCTTTTTATACACCAAAATCACTTATTTTACCAAACACTACCAACTTTTACTTTTCAAAATCACTTTTTTCTCAAACACTATTAACTTTTACAACTAATCACTTTTTCATTTCATCTCCAAAAATGCTTTTTTTAAGCAGAAGCTGTTGCAAACACTTCCTAAGACAATGAAAGAGAGAAGAAGAAAGGAAAATGAAGAAAAATAGAAAATATAAAAAATAAGCCAGCTGGACGATCCACATTGACAATCAACCAGAGACTACAGGTTGATTACCCATCAAATGGCTGATTTGGTTAATTGTTTTATAGTTCGCAGACTTTATCGATTCATTTAAGGATGTGGACTCAATTGACTTTTTGGTAAAAGTATATGAGCTTCATTGACAATTTTCCCTTTAAAATATTTTCAATCATTAAAAGTTAACAATTATTAAAAGCTCACAAAAGCATCTTTCTGCTAGTTGTGTCAAACGTAGCCTAAAAGTCCATTTGGTAAAGTTGAGATCGACTTAATAACATAATTGGTTGAATCTATTGAAATTGAGAAAATTCTGATTGAGGTGTTTGAACTGTTTGAACTTGCTAAATTATGAGAAAACTATATTTGAGGTACATTTAGCAGTTATTAAATAATGAAAAAAAAGATATATGAGAAAATAATTTATTATTGTCCTAAATAAGACTAATGAGTCTCTAAAAACACAAATGAGACTACTACTTTTTAAATCCCCAAATAGGAATAAACATTGATTTTTTACCCTAAATATCCCTAAGGGTATAATTCATAATGAAAGTTTTAATTCATAATAAAATCATAAAAAATAATAAAAAATCGCAAAAAAAAAATAATTTCTACAATATTTATAAATTAAAATTTTAAAAATTAATTTTTTAAATTTTTTTAACAAATAATAAAAAATAGTAAAAACCCATAAAAAATGGATACCTTTCCCACCGCCTCTCAGCATCTCCATCACCTCCAATCGGTGAAAATTCTGACGCTTTTGTAAAAAATGCCATTTTCCCCTGAAAATGCCAAGAAAATGACATCATTACTATTCATTATGTCAGCATTTTCACTGAATCTACCATCAATATGGCATTACTAAAAATATTGGCAGATTTTCTCCGGTGACGGGAGATGGTGATGCTGGGGTGGCAGAGGTGGCATTTTTTATTTTTTTTATTTTAAAAGTATTTTATTATATTTTTACGATTTTTATTTTTTATGATTTTATTATTAATTAAAACATTTCAAAAGCTAGAAGGGTATATTTGTCCAGCCACACATACATAGTCCTATTACGGGAATTTAAAAAATGTAGTTTTATTTGTGCAATTTTGCCACTTTTAGTCCTATTTAGATAATTGACTCAAAATAATTAATGTGATCCTCTTGAGAAACTTCTGTCAATTCAATCCGAAAAGTAATTTCAATTGTACTTATTTTGATTTTACACAATATAGGTGATAAAGTATAGATCTAGAGAAAAGTGAGAGGCAAAGAGATAAAGTAATCGCATTCAATGTTGTTCAACCACTACAACTACCCCTAAAAGGAGTATTTATAGAGGAAATAAGGATTGAGCTCGCAGGTATTGGACTTGGAAGACCTGATTACAATAATGGGCTCCTATTGGGTTGATTACACGAATTTATTATGCTAAGTCAAAAGCAAAAACTGTATGCCACAGGTACTGGCTGAGGTGGCCGGGATGAGGGTGCCTGGCTAAGGGGACCAGGTCAAAATGGTCTCTATTTCCCTGAGCATCAACTTTTGGGCCTCTTCTATATGAGGGGGTTCGTCTAGCCGATGGGACTAGCCGAGGAGTACGCTAGTGTGTGTAGTGTTTGTTTGTCTTCCGTGAGTATGTGAGTCGTGGGGCCCAAACCTATATACTCTAGGTGTGATTTCAAAAGCCATTTCTTGATTAAAAAAAATGACTAATGAGTCTCCCAGTATTACTTTAATTTTTTTATTTTTTCTTTTTTGATTGTCCAAAAATCTTTGTCAGTCTCTACTTTAATGACTCAATTTGTAATTTTTATCATTTTTGTCTTTTCTAAACAAATTTAGATGATACAATTTTCACTATATTATTTTTTTGTACACATCAAACTTGACAAAATTTGAAAAAGGGAAAATGTAATTAATACTCGGAAGTAATACTTACGGAGCATCTCTTTATTTTCTTGTTTACATTGCGTTAAAGTTGGCAGAATTTTGCGAAGGGAGATATACTCGTATTCAGTGTTCTAAAACACTTGATAAAGCGGCGCAGAGGCACGCCTATGCGGCAGGCGTAGACCAAACGCCCAGCATGTGCCAAAGGCGTGGTCAAAGGCGGTTTTAAGGCTTTGTTTGGAACAACTTGTGCTTAAATAAAAGTATTTTTGGAGAAAAAGTGATTAGTAGTAAAAGTTGGTAGTGTTTGGTAAAATAAGTGTTTTTTGTGTCATAGAAAAAGTAAAAAGTAGATTCTACACGGAAGCCGAAAAGTAAAAGTTGGTAGTATTTGGTAAAATAAGTGCTTTTTTCTTTAAAAAAAAAGTTAAAATCATTTTTTTTAATGGATTGCAAACAGACCCTAAGCCATGAAAATTCCTAAATGGATGAAATTGGTCTTGTAGGGCCACATAAGACACGTAGCCCAACTTATAAATGGGGCTAATTGCCATAGGTACAAGGCACCACCTATGGCTGAGCTTTGTTTGCCTATTGTTAGAATGTATGCGTGCTTCAATTTATAGAGTATGGATGTGTATTTTCCACCTTGACATCCTGTGTGGGAGAATGAAAGTGAGACATGAACTACTTAAATCTCGGTTGCACCCACCTCTAGCTTTATATTTACATCTACTCCGTATTCTTTTGCTCACAGACTCACATGATAAAATTTTAATTTAATCAATGATTATTATTGTATTATCTGTATTATACTTCCTATATATTAACAGTATATTATCAGTATATTAGGGAGTACTATTTTACTCTTATACTCCCTCCGTCCCTAATAACTTTGCCAAGTTTGACCGGCACGGGGATTAATAAAGTAAAAACTGTGTGGTTGAGGTTTGTGCAGAGGAGAGAGAATTAACTGGAACCACAAATTCTTTACTTAAATGGGAAAGTGGCAAAGCTAATGGGACATCCAAAAAAGGAAAGTTGGCAAAGTTATAAGGGACGGAGGGAGTATTAGTATAGTGTGCTTATTATTTTTATTAGTGTTGAAATAATATTTTTTTCATTAAACTACTTTTTCATTCTTGTTTTTGTGTAATTGGTATATTTACACTCCTTATTTGTTAGATTTAGGACTTTGACAAATCTTTTTTGTTGAAAATGATAAAAGTATGATGTTTTTAAATAACATTATATAATATAATATTAATTCTAACTATTTAAAATTGCTCTAGAAAAACTAAAATAAAGGATAAAAAATCAAAATGCCTTTTCACACTTCAACCGCGTCTAAGCCCGTCTCGGCACGCCTTACGTCTTTTAGAACCCGAGTCGTGTTATGTTTTCCTATTCGTCCTTTTACATTTTCATTTTACGGACAGGACTAGGCCTGGAGTTGCAGGAGAATGTTGTGGGGAAAATTATGTTTGCAGGAGACCATAATAATTACAGTACACTAATACACGAGAGAAAGGAAAGAAGGAGAATTGGGTGGGGGGAGATGTGATTGGATTTCAGATTGATTAGGCGCAGAAGGGTGGGTTCCTTTTGGTTTTCCCTATAAAGCGAATTGTCCCTTTTTTGACCAGCACCATTGACTGACCTACTTTATTCCCTTCCTCATGCTACCAACCACACATCTCCCCCAATCCCATCCCACAACATGACTCATTCAAGTCGATATACGGAATATTTAATTCTATCATCTCCTCTCATTTGATTTTGACACAAATTTTAATAAAATGGTTGAAAATGTAAAATTTGTGATTGAGATTTGAATATAATATTTTGAATCACATATTTTTGTCCAAAAATGATAATGTAACACTTATTTTGAGACAATCCAAAACGAAAAATAAAACAGGTACAATGGGACGGAGGGAATACAATCTAAAGGAATAAGCAAATCATATTTTGAATAAAATATACTCTAATGAGTCATTTTTGAAAGAAAATTGATCAATATTATTAATTCAGCAAATTATTCTTCTACTGACTTACAATATTCTAATGAGTCTTATTTCAGAACTTTACTCGTATTTCACTCCAAATTATAGCAATTTTTTTTAGGGAAAATGGAAACTAATAATCCAACCTTTTAGCGGTCTTCTTTTAATAGTCCCACCTTTTCATTATTCATGAATAATCCAACCTTTGCACCTCATCTTCATTCACTGGTCCCCGACCGGTTGATGACCTGTTATTCCAAGTTATTTTCTTATCTTTGCAAAATATTATCTTTGTGAAAAATGAAATTTATGGTATAATAGTTTGCAGAGATAAGAAAATAACTCGGAATAGCAAGTCATCAACCGGTCGGGGACCAATGAATGAAGATGAGGTGCAAAGGTTGGATTATTCATGAATAACGAAAAGGTCGGACTATTAAAAAAGACCGCTAAAAAGTTGGATTATTAATTTCCATTTTCCTTTTTTTTACTCTTTCCCCCGCTACAATTGTCTCATACTTCTTTTTCGATCTGTCTCATTAAGATTGTCAGATACTAAATTGATAAAATTTGTGTTTTTTTCTAAATCATATTACTTGATTTTTACTTTTTCAATTCAATATCGACCGCTTAAACTCATTTTTTTAATAGTCATCTCATTTCTTTCTGTCCCGGTTTTAGTGGAATGTAGTTTTCTATGACACAATATGAAAACTAAGAAGGCATTTGATAACCTCTTTTGGTTTTTTGAAATGAAACTAACTGATTATATTTGAATTCAAGAAACAACGACATTACAAATTTTTCAATACTCAACAGCCTCCTGCTACCAAACTTACCATAACCCGAAGGTCCCCCCTAATCTCTGATTAAATATTGAAACGACCACCCTAAGTAGAGCGGATCGAGTCACTAACCATTTGAGAGATTTGAAGACTATCTCGGATTTTGAAGCCATCTTACTTCTTAGCAACAAGTACTTACTCACCTCTTAAGCATAACACACCCAAACAACTAAGGGTCCAAAATAAAATAAAAACAAACTGGAAAAAAACAATATTAAACTGCAGGCAAACTAAATGAGACTGTCAGTGCTTGCCAAGCTCATTTATTCTTGAACTAAGGTCTTTCACGAGCATCCAAAACTCCAATTCGTTCAATCCATGGTGGTGGTTCAGGAGGAGGTCAAACCATCAGGACCGTTGTGACTGCTTCTTCACCATCGGTCAAACACTGCACTATAATCGGCCTCCAAACAGATGCCATTGTATCTCGAAAAGCAGTGAATCACACTGACTTCTCTGATGTGAATTTAGGGCTGAGCACAGGTCCAAGACCGGACCGGACTGGAACCAGAATTCTAAAAAAAAAGTGAACCGAAGACCGGACCTATATAATCCCGGTCCAGGACCAAACCAAACTGGATTATTCCGGTTTTCTGGTCCGGACTGGTATTGGACCATATTTTTTATTTTTTGTTTTTAAAAAATTGATTGTCCAAAAATTTACTTATTAGATCGTTGTTTCTATTACGGACTATTTTTTATGATGTTTTATATGTGATTATCTCTAATTTATTCCTTTATAATATGATTTTCAATTTTTATGTCTTTTTTAATCAATATTATATACATTTTAATACATCAATTAAGTAGAAATAAACACGTGAACTATGCCCAATAGAAATATGAAAACTATGTGATTCAATTTTGACTCTATAAAATATTACGAACGACCATATTAGTACGGGAAACTAATGTTCTTGCTCCATTAATTTAGTAAATAATTTGACTCAACGATTTAAGAAAGAATAATTCAATTAATCACACTATGTATTATGATTAAAAAAAGGAAACATAAGTAAATATAATGCACATTTATATTTTAACTCCTAATGTCTTTATACTACAAAATTTTACCAATGTAAATATGTAAATAATGAGTATGTAACTTGAGTTAATGAATAAGGTATTGTATCACTTAATTGGTGTACTTTTTTAAGAAAATTAATAAATGTACTATGTACGGAGTATGTGTTTGTGTGTATAAAAATTTAATACATAAATAAATATATAAATAAATAAATATATAATATGGAGTAATTAAATTCCGGTCTAATCGGTCTGGACCAAAATATTCCGGGTTTTGGACCGGACCGGAACCGGAATTAGTAAAACCCTTGGACCAAAGACCGGACCGGTATCTATCCGGTCCGGGTCCGGTCTGGACCGACCGGTTTGGTTCTGTCCGATGATTATGCTCAGCCCTAGAAGTGATGGTTCCGACAAGTGCTAAATTTCCATCCTCCGCGCTCGAAGTCGTGACGTCTACCAAGATGTTCTCCTCTTCATTGTTCATTTCCATATTGCCGTACGCCTTGACCAGTTTCTCCATCTTGTTGTGTTCTGGGAAAAACTTCATTGCTTAATCACCGACCGCGCACCAACCTTACTGTGAATAAAATCTATCTTTCTCAGTCGTCCAGAGCTTCTGTTCACGCGTCCCTAACACCAACCGAAGCCAGCAAGCCACTCCTTCTTCAATCGACGCTATAAGATTGAAGCCCTAACCCAAACGACACCTTAGCCAACTAGCCTCTCGCCGATTTAGCCGCGCCGACTTCCCTTTGTGAAAATTGTTCAAAACCCGCTGCCTAGCTAACCCTAGGCTCTTCCACTTTTTTTTATGGAGTTGTAAGTTGTACCCCTTGTTGTTTATTAATCACTTCTTAATCAAAAACATTGAATGGTTGGTTTCTCATGCTAATTAATTCAATTATTCAAATCAAACAAGTGAGTTTGAAATACTTATCTGTATGAAATTGCTGAAATAAGAAGTCTGCTCTAGTTTCTTCACATAATTTTTTTATTTTATTAAATGAACATTTTGTTTGTTTATCATTAAAGTTGATTTGCAAGTGGACAAGAAAGTAAGGATTGTGTAATTTGAAATGCTAGGGGTACACAAGCTGTGCACAACTTGTACACAAAATGTAGGTCACAAACATTTGGTACGGAGTTGCCTGTGAGCACGGAGTTGCCTGTGTCCACAAACATTTACTTTTGTGTAAAAACACACTGGCAGCCGTCTGACACTCACATCAACTTGCAAATCAATCAATATATGTGCAATGCCTATGTACATAGACAATATTTTCAAGTTGCACAAACGATTATTTGTCTGTATGCACGGACAATACTCACCACATAGACAATAGTTGTGCGGCTCACAGACAATAGTTGTCTGTGTGATCAACTTTAGTTGTCGGTGTGATCAACTTCAATTGTATGAGTGAACAAAAAAATTAATTATCTATATACATCCAAATGAATGATGTAGTTGTATGTGTAATCAATTTACATATATGTAATTTGAAAAAAATTAGAAAAATAATAAAAATAGATGAAATAAGATGAATAAGCTTAATTTGTGCAAATAATAAAAAAATTTGATAAAAAAGGGTAGAGAAAAGAGGATGAAGAAGGAAAGAGGAGGATGAAGAGAGAGGGGAGGAGAGAAGGGAGAGAGAACCAAGAGAAGAGAGGGAGGGGGAAATGAGATTTTTTGGCTTTTATATCATGTACAACTTGTGTACATGGTGTGTACACCAAACATTTTTGTTGTGTAATAGACAGGGACGGGCGTAGTACCAACTACCAAGCGCCCCCCACTTTTTTTTTGACATTACTACTATTATTTATGAAATAATCAGAGAAAATTGAATTAGGTCAGAACTACTGGGCAGAAGCCTCCATTTGAAATGCTTACGAATGGATTTTTGTGATGAAATTTTGTGAAAATGTTTTTCATTAAGTGTAGATTATGTACATCAAATTCCGATTTAAAAATCAACTTGAAAGTCAATTAATAATTGGCACCTGATTGAATTTTAAGCTGAAATTTGGTGTAAACTAATCTCCACATCATGAAGAACATGCTCACAAAACTTCATCAAAAAATTCCATCCGAAAGAACCTCAAACACAGGGGGTTAGACAACCATTCCTCGTGAAATAATTACATACATATGATAAAAAATAGGACAAAATTTGTTTTATTCCTCAAACAGACCTTATGTAGTCCTATTAAAAAATAATTTGATTAAATTTTGACAAAATAGGAGTGAATAAGTCCTATTTTGAAGATACAAAAATGATAGTTCTATTTATGAATTTTGTTTTCATTTTAATCCTATTTGGGAAATTTTCTCTTTATTGTTTATGTTCCTTCTTGTCTCCTCTGTGACTAAATTTTGACTCCATATGACTTCACACCTGGTGATAGATATTTGTGTAGAAGACTGAGAAGTAATTTTGTTGTTTAAATGGAATAAGAAAATTTGTTTAGATGATAAAATAAAAAAAGTTGACAAAACTTTGTGAAACTGGTTGATAAATATTTTAATATTATTTTTCACAACTCTGCATGTTTAGTCAGAAAATTTGAAACTTCTCTCTAGGGTTTTCGTCTTCGGACGTTTCTTTTGCAGCCGTCTTCGGACGTTTTCTTTGCTCTCTCTAGGGTTGCCGCAAGGCAACGTCTAGCTTGGATTGTCCGGCGGTGATCAATTTGATCACGGCGCCGGTGTTCGTTTCTTTCTGTTTTTTCCGGCTTGGAAGCAGCAATGTTTCGAGCTCGTTTGCAGTCCTATCATAGTTGTTGAAGAAGCCGAAATTGCAATTTGCTTAAGTATGGTTTCAAGCCGGAGTATGGTTTCGATTCAGCAACAAGGGATGTCAAATTAAAAGAGGATATCGTCATTCAATAGTCATATGACTATTGAGGCGGATGAGCCCCCCCCCCCCCCCCCCCCCGAGCCGCCGCCATGGAGTGCAAGCAAGGTTAGGGTTTGGAAGAAGATGGGTTAACTCTGTTTTAATTCCGTTTTATTCTGTTTGTGTTTTTCTTTCGGATTCCATGTTGTTTTGGACGTTTTCTTATTTCCTAGCAGAGAGATTCTAGATTTTAAGTTAGGTAATGAGGAGTGTGGTTTGCTAGTCATTGGCTCGGTTAAGTCCATTACAGGATCGGCGAATATTATTGCTTCTACAGAGGTGATATATTCTAAGTTTGGTTCGAGGTGTTGAAGATGGAGTCTTGTTCTTAGGTTCAGAGCAGATACCCGACCGGGTATGGTTGGCCACCCGACCGGGTATGTTGAAGCAGAGACCGGGGGATAACACTGGAAGTGAGACCCGACCGGGTCAGGGAAGGGACCCGACCGGGTCAGCAAGGCAGAAGCCTTCTGTTTTGGAAACCCGACCTGGTTTCCACCGGGTTTGTGTTCTGTGAAGGAGACCCGACCGGGTCAAATAAGAGACCCGACCGGGTCAGGCGACGGGAATTTTAAAAACAGGCTTAATTTTGGGCCTGCGGCTCTAATCTCAGTTTAGGTTTTCCTAAACCTATTTAAACGACTCTTATGTACTTGTAAACCTCTTGGGGGGACGCTGATAATAATACATCCTCTCTCTCGTTCGCCGTGGACTAGCGTAATCACCCCGATTGCGTGAACCACGTTAATTCTTGTGTTCTTGCTCTTAATTTATCGTTTATCTTTGCCTAATCGTAACAATTGGTATCAGAGCTATGGCTGACGAAGGGAAGGTTAAGATCGATAAATTTGATGGTCAAGATTTCGCTTTCTGGAAGATGCAGATCGAGGATTATCTCTACCAGAAGAAGCTTCATCAACCGTTGTCTGAGAACAAACCAGAAACGATGACGGAAGCGGAATGGAATTTGTTGGATCGACAGGCTCTTGGGGTGGTGAGGTTGTCGTTGGCGAAGAACGTTGCCTACAACATCGTTAACGAGAAGACAACGTATGGACTGCTCAAGGCGTTATCCAACATGTATGAGAAACCCTCAGCAGCAAACAAGGTTTTCTTGATTAGACAGTTGGTGAATACAAGAATGAAGGAAGGTGCATCCGTGACAGATCACATCAACGAGTTTAATTCAATCATATCCAGGTTAGGCTCGGTTGAGATTAAATTCGATGATGAAGTCCAAGCGTTACTTTTGTTATCGTCTTTGCCCGATAGTTGGTCCGGTACAGTCACAGCGGTTAGTAGTTCATCTGGAACCACTAAGCTTACCTTTGAAGGTATTCGTGACTTAATCCTTGGTGAGGATATCCGGAGGAGGAGTTCGGGGGATAGCTCCAACAGTTTGTTGAGTACTGAAGATAGGGGCAGAAAATCCACTAGAGGAGGTAACAAGAAGGGAAGATCGAAGTCGAGAAAGAGAGGGCAATCCAAGAACCGGAAGGACATCAATTGTTGGAATTGCAAAGAGAATGGACACTTCAGAAATCAGTGCCCAAAACCCCCTGCAGACAAAGGCAAGAAGGAGGTGAACATGGCAGAGGACTATGAAGATGTTCTAATTTGCAGTGTTGAGAATTCAGTTGAGTCCTGGATCATGGATTCAGGTGCGTCGTTTCATGCTTGTCATTGCAGGGATTTGATGAAAAATTTCAGGCCCTACAACGGAAGAGTTCGTTTGGCGGATGACAAATCCCTGGAGATCACGGGTATTGGGGATGTTGATCTCAGTACCACTTTGGGTACAACCTGGAGGCTGAAAGATGTGAGGTATATTCCAGACCTGAAGAAGATGTTGATCTCAGTTGGACAGCTTGATGAGGAAGGCCATAACGTTAGTTTTGGCAACAAGCAATGGAAGGTGACAAAGGGAAAGCTGGTCATTGCTCGTGGGCAGAAGCATGGTACACTGTACATGGTTGAAGTGTCCACAGATGGGGCAAACGCAGCAGTTGAAGATACAGGGGTCTCTACTTTGTGGCACCAAAGACTTGGGCACATAAGTGAGAACGGAATGAAGATGCTGTCTTCAAAGGGCAAAATCCCAGATTTGAAGAATTCAAAGTTGAGCTTTTGTGAGCCATGTGTTCTAGGCAAACAAAAGAGGGTAACCTTTGTGAAGATATGGCAGCAACCCAAGATTGAGCGGCTGGAGTTGATTCATTCAGATGTCTACGGACCGACAAAGGTCTCTTCGATTGGAGGTTCCCGGTACTATGTTACATTCATTGATGACTCTACACGGAAGGTATGGGTTTATTTTCTTAAGAATAAATCCGATGTCTTTAACACTTTTAAGAAGTTCAAAGCTGCTGTTGAGAATGAAACAAATCTTAAGATTAAGTGTTTAAAGAGTGATAATGGGGGTGAGTACAGTAGCACAGAGTTTGTAGAGTATTGTGCTGAACAGGGGATCAGAATGCTGAAGACGGTTCCAGAAACACCACAGCAAAATGGTGTTGCAGAGAGGATGAACAGAACACTGAATGAGAGGGCCAGGAGCATGAGATTGCATGCAGGACTTCCAAAGATGTTCTGGGCCGATGCGGTGAACACAGCAGCATACTTGATCAACAGAGGACCCTCATCTCCCATAGGTTTCAAAATTCCAGAAGAGGAATGGAAAGGTCGAGAGGTATCTCTTACTCACTTGAAAGTTTTTGGTTGTATTTCTTATGTCAAAGTTAGAGATGCAGATAGTGACAAGCTCGAGGCAAAGGCAAAGAAGTGTATCTTTATTGGGTACGGGATAGATGACATGGGCTACAGGTTCTGGGACAACCACAACAAGAAGGTTATCAGAAGTAGAGATGTCACTTTCAACGAGAATGCCCTGTATAAAGATGGTCTTGCAGCAGAAACTAGCAAAGCCAAGCAACTAGAAAACAAGCAACAAGTGGTGTTTGACGGGATGACTGAAGATGACATAGCACAACCTGTTGGTTGTGATGAGACAACAGGAGGTTCAGGGAGCAGTGGGAGCACAGGAGATACAGGAATGTCTGAAGATAGTGGGAGTGATGAAGATGGTGAAAATTCAGAGGCAGCTACTCCTCAAGTCAGACAGTCCACCAGAATCAGAAGACCTCCTAACAGATATTCTCCTTCAGCAAATTATTTGTTGCTGACCGAGAATGGAGAACCAGAATCTTACTCAGAGGCGCTGACTGTGAAGGATTCCATACAGTGGAAGAAGGTCATGGAGGATGAGTTAGATTCGCTTGAGAAGAACCAAACTTGGTCCTTAGTCAAGCTACCACCGGGAAAGAAAGCTTTGGAGAACAAGTGGGTGTTCAGAATCAAAGATGAAGCTGATGGGAGCAAAAGATACAAGGCGAGGCTAGTTGACAAGGGGTTCCAACAGAAGAAGGGGGTTGATTACAATGAAATCTTCTCTCCGGTTGTGAAGATGACTACTATCAGGTTGATCCTTGGTATCGTTGCTGCTAAAAATTTGCATTTGGAGCAGCTGGATGTGAAGACTGCTTTTGTAACACCCCGGTCCCACCGGACACGAGGTAGTTACTCCGGACCAATAGTACTGTCCTCACAAACCGCCACTAGCCTTTTCCGCGCACTTTGTCCTCACTCGTGCGCGCCCTGAGAAACTTCCCAGGGGGTCACCCATCCCAAGACTACTCCCGTGCAAGCACGCTTAACTTTGGAGTTCTTGGTGATGAGCTCCCTTAAAAGGAGATGCATCTTGTTGGTATGAGTAGTACTATTAATCCATTTATATTAAATCTCAAGTGTTACAATCACCCCCACTTAGGATCGCAACGTCCTCGTTGCGCCCTTAAACCAATCTCAATCAAATCCCAGAAACTTTTCCCCCGCTAGGTGTCTGCCCGATATCCAACGGATCAGCACACTGTCGCAGGGTTGCTCTGATACCACCTGTAACACCCCGGTCCCACCGGACACGAGGTAGTTACTCCGGACCAATAGTACTGTCCTCACAAACCGCCACTAGCCTTTTCCGCGCACTTTGTCCTCACTCGTGCGCGCCCTGAGAAACTTCCCAGGGGGTCACCCATCCCAAGACTACTCCCGTGCAAGCACGCTTAACTTTGGAGTTCTTGGTGATGAGCTCCCTTAAAAGGAGATGCATCTTGTTGGTATGAGTAGTACTATTAATCCATTTATATTAAATCTCAAGTGTTACAGCTTTTCTTCATGGTGACCTTGAAGAAGACATTTACATGGCCCAACCAGTAGGTTTCCCAGTGAGTGGCAAGGAGAAGTTGGTGTGCAAACTCAAGAAAAGTCTATACGGACTGAAGCAAGCTCCTAGACAGTGGTACTTGAAGTTTGACAGTTTTATGCAGCGGAATGGGTACACTAGATGCAAGATGGACCATTGCTGCTACTTGAAGAAATTCGAGTCTTCATACATTATTCTTCTTTTGTATGTTGATGACATGTTGGTGGCTGGAGCAAACATGCAGGAGATCAACAAGCTCAAGAAGAAGTTGTCTGAAGAATTTGAGATGAAGGATTTAGGGGAGGCGAGACAGATTCTTGGGATGAGCATAGTCAGAAACAAGGTGGAAGGTACTTTAAAGCTTTCACAGCAGAAGTACATTCAGAAGGTCCTTGAGAAGTTCAGAATGACGGATGCCAAGCCAAGGAGCACACCGTTAGGGAGTCAGTTGAAACTCTCCAAGCAGCAGTCTCCGAAGACCGATGAAGACAAAGATGAGATGGCTAAAGTTCCTTATGCATCAGCAGTTGGCAGTTTGATGTATGCAATGGTGTCAACAAGGCCAGACATTGCTCATGCAGTGGGAGTTGTTAGCAGGTTTATGTCAAATCCAGGGAAGGAACATTGGGAAGGAGTCAAGTGGCTGCTACGCTACTTGAAAGGCACCTCTAGAACTGCTCTTTGTTTCAGGAGGAATGGGGCAATTCTAGAAGGTTTTGCAGATGCTGATTTGGGGGGCTGTCATGATTCCGGGAAGAGCACTACGGGTTACATATTCACTATTGGAGGTACGGCAATCAGTTGGATGTCCAGATTACAGAAGAGTGTAGCTCTTTCAACCACAGAAGCAGAGTATATGGCTATTGCTGAAGCGGCCAAGGAGATGATTTGGTTGAAGAACTTTCTTTTGGAGTTGGGCATGAAACAGGGGGATTGTGGTCTGTACTGTGACAACCAGAGTGCTATTCATCTCGCGAAGAATCCGGTGTTTCACAGTAGAACGAAACACATCAAGATGAGGTATCATTTCATTCGAGAATTGATTGAAGATGGTACTATAAATTTGAAGAAGATCCTTGGTACGAAGAATCCAGCAGACATGCTTACCAAGGCGGTGACAACGGAGAAGTTGAAGCTATGCATGGCTTCAACGGGCCTTCCAGATACTTGATGAGAAGGCGTGGACGAGAGAGAGAGAGAAATCAGGGGTTTTACAGAAGATACATGTTCTTGGATGGCAGATGATTGTTGACCAAGCCTCCAAGTGGGAGATTGTTGAAGATGGAGTCTTGTTCTTAGGTTCAGAGCAGATACCCGACCGGGTATGGTTGGCCACCCGACCGGGTATGTTGAAGCAGAGACCGGGGGATAACACTGGAAGTGAGACCCGACCGGGTCAGGGAAGGGACCCGACCGGGTCAGCAAGGCAGAAGCCTTCTGTTTTGGAAACCCGACCTGGTTTCCACCGGGTTTGTGTTCTGTGAAGGAGACCCGACCGGGTCAAATAAGAGACCCGACCGGGTCAGGCGACGGGAATTTTAAAAACAGGCTTAATTTTGGGCCTGCGGCTCTAATCTCAGTTTAGGTTTTCCTAAACCTATTTAAACGACTCTTATGTACTTGTAAACCTCTTGGGGGGACGCTGATAATAATACATCCTCTCTCTCGTTCGCCGTGGACTAGCGTAATCACCCCGATTGCGTGAACCACGTTAATTCTTGTGTTCTTGCTCTTAATTTATCGTTTATCTTTGCCTAATCGTAACACGAGGGCGGACGACATATAGGCAGTTTTATAGCATTTTCACTCAAATCAATAAATAATTAAACCAGCAAAGCATGGACATACTCCGTATTAAATAAAGATATGAGTGGTCCATGCATTGGTTTTGATCTTTCTCTGTATCATCAGATTCCCTTGCACCAAACCTCTATACCAAAACACACACAAAAGCTAAACTGAAGCTAATATAGCAAGATTAGGTCCCATTAAAAAGGATGGGCGTAAAGACACCCTAGCTCAAAGCAATGTGTGGGGTGTCGGAACGGTCAAAGGCATAATTCCATATAGATATCTCTTATTGCAAAAAGACATCTCTTATTACGAGAAGAGTAACAGAGTGAAGCCTTGACCTCTTATTAACGACAGATTGTAGAGTCATGGGATGCACATTTGGCCATTTTTTACCCTTTTCCTTTCTAAAGAAAAATAATATTTTCACCCTTATACTCATTTTTATACTCATCATGTCTGTGAAAGACTTATTTTTAATTTGGGAATCTCGTTCACAGACAAAATACGTTAATTTTGTCTATGCACATTAGCACAGGTAAAATAAGACATGTTTTGTTTCTGAACGAGATTCACATACAAAAAAACTTTCACAAGGGTGAGTATAAGGGTAAATATAAAGGTGGATACAAGCAACTCGGAAAAGCAACGGCTTATATGAAACTCATAGAAACAAACATCCAAACATTCAGCCTTCCAACCACCCAGACCTTCCCTTTAGACTCCTTAGAGCCAAACATTCTATGTCATAACATAGAATAGGCTACCCAACAATAAACAAGACTAATCGCTGAATATGTTAGAGATTCAACGGAAATTAAACGGGATGTGCTTAACGAAAAAGTAGCAAATGAAACAAGCAAAAATAACTAAAAGAAGCATTCAAACCCTAGTCACACGTTTCTTCCCTAGCGATGGTAGATAGATAAGTTCAAATGCAAGTTTGGCAAACATAGTTTCTTTAGTAAGCTTTTCGACCCAAAATTTCAGTTGCATTTAGTTTTTCATATTTATTCCATTCAACTGTTTTCTTTTCTTCTGTTTTCAATCCCAAGCCAGACCAAATCAAATCAGATCAACCTTAAATAGACTAGACCAGATCAGAACAGACATGGACAGTCATAAAATATACAAAGACCAGACATTTACCATACTAAATCAGACCAGACCAGATCAACAAATTATAGGCCAAAAGAAAACATCCTTAGCCATAACTTTATATTTAGCCAATAAGCTGTTAAAATGTAAGGGCTATTGAGATAGTTATATTTTCCCTTGGATGAATTTTAATAAAATTATATGAAGTATGTAATCATCATTACTTTTACTATTACAAGATCTCTCCTCATATTTCTCTATCAATTCTTTTGACAAACTACACAAACTGAATTTATGAAATGAATCGAGTATGGATATAGATAATGTATAAGATTAATGACTTTTTAGTTTGAGTGAAATGTTTAAATTTGTTTTTGGTTTGAGTGAAATGCTTAAATTTGAACCGGTCTGGTATAGTCAAATTTTAATAATGTTTAAATCAGTAAACATCATTTGTTTATACTCCCGTCACAATAGCTGTTTTTCACTCGCGTATTTATTTACTTTTCCTATCAAACTACCAACTGTATCAAGCACACCCAAACATCAAATATAGGTCCAAAATAATTAACATAATCCTTGGATACAAACAGTTGATGAGTACCAAACAAGACATTTATCTTTTTATTCTTTTTTCATTTCCAATTGAGACCTTCACTCATAATTCATGCTACAAATGAGAAGAGTATTTCCTAATATGGTAATAAGTGTTGATCTTTGTATATTTTATACAAAGTAATTACCTAAATTATCTGATTTTTTTATGTCTTTTCTATTCTAGAATTTGTACTAATCTAATTTGATTTTTTTTAAAGTAGTCAGATCGAAGCCAATCTGATTATCAGGGGTGTTTGGAACTAATTCTGATTCTGCTTCTGCTTCTTTTTTAAAGCAGAAGCAGAATCAATTTTCATAAGGTGGTCTCCCCCAGTTTCTAAAAAAACTGATTCTAGGAGTAAATTATAGCACCAGAATCACTTTTTCGCTTTCACCAAAACACTCCAGTTTCTACTTCTGCTCTATGAAGGAGCAGAATCAGTTTTTACAATCAGATCCAAATACCCTCAGTCATCACCATCCTCAAAGTAAAACTATGAACCTATTCTTATCAAATACCTCGTTATCTCATAAACATTTTCGGAATTGGGAATAACTTTCTCGAGAACCCATATATATGCTCCTTCATCATCTTGCCTTATCCAACAATGGAGCTAAAAAAACCTTGTTATCCAACGTAACGCAAAAAAGCAGGACAATATGCTCCGTAATATTCCATAATCACCGCAGGTGAGATCATTTCTGCTCAGTACTATATTCTCACATGTACCCACAAAAGATACGTTGAATTGAACACATACAAAGTACAGTAAAGCTGAAAAATCAACTTCCAATTCCAAACATAATTCGACCGAAAATGCTAGGGTACACACAACTTGTTTTCAACTTGTACATACAATGTCGGTGACCACAGACAATTGGTACGGAGTTGTCTGTGACCACAGACAAGAGTTGTCTGTGTACACAGCCAAATTTTGTCTGTTTCCACAGACATTTATTTTTTTATAAAAAGTACACTGAGAGCCGTCTGACACTGACAAGTACTTTTTACAAAAAAAAAAGTAAATGTCTGTGGAAACAGACAAACACAGACAACTCTTGTCTGTGGTCACAGACAACTCCGTACCAATTGTCTTGTGACCGACATTGTGTGTACAAGTTGTGTACAATTTGTGTACCCCTAGCATTTTCCTAATTCGACTAACTAAATAAACGTTACATAGGGACATAGGGTTCGTAGATTAATTGGCTAGGGCTAGCAAACCAATGGTCAATTCAATGTACGACATAAAACTCACAAGCTAAGTGTAGCATGCGCGACATTGATAGCTACTATACGTTACTCTCTCCGTCCCATAATGGTAGTCCACTTTTAATTTGGCACGATTATTAATAAAGTGGTTGAAAAGTAAAAGTTGTGGTTGAGATTTGAGTAGAATAAAGTGAATTAATAAGAACCACATATTTCATGCCAAAAAAGGAAACAAGACATTCATTTTGGGACAACCCAAAAAGGAAAGTAGGACAACCAAAACAGGACGGAGGGAGTAATATAAGAGGTAAGGCACTCCATGTATTCCATTTTAAACTTTTCATTTACTTTTGGATTTACCTATGTGATGAAATTATATAGAGAAATTATATTATTACACGAAATGTATAAAACACATGTGTACATATTGTCTTGGTACACAGAGAATTTATTTAAAAAACTGCAATTGTCTGTGTAATTTGTTCGGCGGAGGAAGTAGTATATTCTATATAGTCTTGCTATATAGTCTTGCACTAATAACAAGTTTGGGTTCATGGGTAATTTGTAATACTTTCTTTGTTCTTTAATGCTTCGTAGTTGTAATATCTTATGTATAAAATATTACTAGTATTAAATTTCTCTATATTAATGTGAAATTTCAAAATACTAAATATTTTTTGCATATATATTATTTATTTATTATGTTTACTAATACGTAATTAAATATATTTATCGTCAAAGCAAGGACAAATGGTAAAGTCAAACTTATACAATTAAAAAAGAACCGGTAGTACATTATACGGACTATATTACTCCGATCCGTATATTTTTAAAGAGTTATTAGTCCTAAATAGGACTTAATTATGATCAATGTTCCTAAATAGGAGTTAATGTTTTATTTTTCCTAAATAGGACTCCTAATTCCCAATTTAACCCTGCTCTAATAAAGGCCCTAAATCTGCCATCATCGACTCTTCTTTTGCCGATGCGCTCGATGCGCAAAACTCATCTCCGATCCGGCGATCCCATGGAGTGAAGGAGATGTTCTTCTACGCACCATACTCCAGCCGGTACATGTCTACAGGTAATCGCACCTCCTCTTCTCCTTTTCTTCTTTCTTCTCCTTCCCCTCTTCTCCTCCTTCCCCTCTTCTCCTCCTCCTTTCTCCTCTTCCTCTATTCTCTGCTCCTCTTGCATTTATTCGAATATTATTTCGATTATCTGCCCTAAAATTTGAATTGGAAACATTTGGGTATGAAAATTTGAGACTCTTGTTCAAAATTTGAATTGGAAACCTTTGAATCAGAAATCTTTATGAACTTGTAAGAAATGCCACATTTATGGCATTTTTATGGGGATGGACATTTACATATTTGAAATGCCAGTTTTTTGACATTTTCACAAATTTTGGTATTTTTATGGCATTGAATTGTATTTATTGGCGATATTACTGCTTCATTTTTGTTCCTCTATTTCAATGTTTGGACTCTAAAATGTGAAAATGTCATAATCTGTAATCTGAAAAATCCATATCTTTACAGGTAGAAATGCCATTTTTTTGTCATTGTCGTTATCATAATTGCATTTTGTTTTGAAATTGATGCCATACACTCAAAGGAGGTAGCAAGACTAAGAAGATGGTTATCTTTGGAAGAGAATTTAGCTGTGGCAGTTTGGCACCATTCTCGCTCGCAACAGGATGGGTAAATGTGCAACTGCAATCTCGGCGGCAACTTTGGGGGCGGTCTTACTTGGCTGCAGCGGCGGTCTCTACAGTAGTGAAGGTGTCTCGCTTGGAGTTCGCATCTGGAATGGGCAGCTGGGCTAGAGGTCGGTTTGGAGTTCAGCGTTGAATGAGGCAGCGTGGGAAGGGTTTTATTTATCTGTAATTTTAGGGCAATTTTGTCTCATCAATTCATTTTTGGTCCTATAATTTATTAGAGTCCTATTTGTGCACTTCAACATTAATTTAGTCCCATTTAGGGAATTACCTCGTTTTTAATTCAAAGAGGAAGGACAAAGATTTACTTGAAAGTTTCTAATTTAAAAATAAGATAAATCTTTGTCCTTATTCCTCTTTGAATTAAAAACCAGTAAGATACAAAATGAATTACATTCCACCAATTTATAAAGATTTGCTGTTTTATGTCTTGAGCTAGGCGCTAGGCCGCTACCACTTTGAATTGAGATAAAAATATGGTTGTTTAACATCCATTTCGGAGAAAACACGCGTGTAAGCTAAGTTTGTGGAGAATATGTATTGTTTCAAAAACTTTGTCATTTTTTTAATCAAGTAATTTGTAGTTCATGTTACTTTTGTCTCCTCTGTGTAAACTTTACGTAGTACCATACAACTTCTACCACCTTTATTATTTTCATTGCAAGGTCAGTCAAAATTCGCAAAGTTTTAAGAGACGAAAGGAATATATATTGAGAACTTTTGGGAACTTTAAATAATTAGTGTTGTTAATACGTGTATTATGGAGTAATTCATGTTTTCTTCACATTTTTTTAAGAATTTCATGAGACTCTAGACATATTTACTTTGAGTAATTTCTATGAATAGACAACCCATTATTTTATGCGGTTTGTTTTTAAATATTAATGAGATATAACACATGTATAAAAATATTGTGTACTACGAGTACTATAGTTATTATGTAGTCACTATACAATTGAATTGAACACAATTATAATTACTAAAATAACTATAGTAATCACTAAAGTAGTAAATGTCATTGAAGGAACTAAATGAATCATGAATATAATATAACATGGAATTTCCTTCTTTTGAATTTTGTTCATGTTTTAAAAACTCAAGAGACTCAAATGTGATTGAAGGAACGTAACATCGGCAATTGGAAATACTTACTCCCATTGTCCTAGCACATTAGCTATTGTCCCTTGCTAGCACATTAGCTATGTCAACTTTCTTTATACTTCCTCAATCCCAAAATTAACTTCTCACTTGTCTTTTCCGGCAGTTCCAAAATTAAATTCACATTTCAAAACTTTCCTTATTTGACAAATAATCTACATAAAAAAGTGTCAAACAGTGTTCAAACAGTGTCAAACAGTGTTTAAACAGTGCACTTCACAATAAAGTCAAATTTATTTTCTTAATCTGTGTGAAGTCAAATTGTGAACTTAATTACGGGACGGAGGGAGTACAAAACTTTTTCCAATTAACCTGTATTTCTAATTATTTTTCTTTTCTCTAAACACATCACAAATTGACATTTTAAACTTTATTATTGCATGAAACTCCAAAAAACTTAGCAATCTGTACTGAGACG
This sequence comes from Cuscuta epithymum, assembly GCA_945859915.1. Taxonomy (NCBI): domain Eukaryota; kingdom Viridiplantae; phylum Streptophyta; class Magnoliopsida; order Solanales; family Convolvulaceae; genus Cuscuta; species Cuscuta epithymum. The sequence continues at coordinate 1,572,340 of CAMAPF010000958.1, forward strand.
GGTATATATATATATATATATATATATATATATATATATATATATATATATATATATATATATATATATACTAGTTTTTAATACGCGCGTTGCGCGATTGCATAAATTAAAATGCCCAACGTACTTTTTATTGAGAAATATGTATATTGTATGTTGATATCATGTGATTACCTTTAGTATTAGAATATTTAATGTTCCTTCATATGAAAGAGGATCTAAAAACAAAATAAAAGAAATGCAAACCCGCATATGGGTTAGAGTCTGATTTTCTAATTCTATAATATCAAGTATCATTAGTACAATGAGGAATATCTAGTATAGTACGGGGGGCTTCACGCGATAGTACACGAGATATGAAATGAAAGGTATAGCAAATGAAGATCAAGAGAAATACTTCGTATAAAATTCATTAATATGCAATATAAGTATTTTTATTGTTCAAGTGAAAATAGGGACTTATTAAGTATTAAGTAGGGACATGTGGTTCAAATAAAAGTGAAGAAAGAAATGACATGCACGCGTTGACTATGACAGAAGAATTCAGAATATCCATTTGGGAAGAAGAGTTCTTGGCAATAGTGTGCGACATTATTTGAGAGCAAGGGGCAAAAGAAGTCTATATTTTCTATCGCGCGTTGTGCGGGTAGATTGAACAAGAGGTTTAATTTTAAACCTCATCAAAGATGATATGATTACCATTTATTTCAATCCCTATCCTGAGATCTATTTGTAATCCCCTACAACCATCTCAACCTACAGTGCTTTGCTTTGATTAAATGTTTTTATCAATTAGCAAACGATTATTTACATGACCATAAACCTTTCTTATTTAAGAAACCATTAATAGTTTTCCTCTATGAGAATATTTTGGCCATTTTCATTACTCCGCATTATTTATACGCTACAACTAAAGAGTTCAGCCTCAAAAAACGATTTCTTATTTAGTCAACCATTATTAACATGTACTCTGAGCAAAATTCCTATCCTATGAGGTAGACGAGAAATATAGTTTTTACACTTGGAATGGATTGTTGCACTTATGCGAGGAAGCTGAAAATGAAACTCTTGGCATGAATAGTATCTCACTTCGCCAAGGAAGAAGCTATGGGGGCAGTGCTCAGCAACCAGCGGGCTGTGGGGAGAATTAATCTGAGTGATGAATTTTTGTAAATTGTCTACATTCTCGATCACAATTATCCATATCTACGGGAGATTAACCCTGTGACTCAGAGTTTGTAAATTGTATGTTTGATTTTTTCCTTCGTCTAAATAGTTGTATTGGAGAAAACATTAATTAGAGTGAGCAGCAAGGTATATAATGGCCGGTAGAGTTGACATTAAACGGAAGGATGACATTTAACGGAAGAATAATAGCAAAGTGACGACATTAATAACGTGTACAATATTTAAAGAATGATGTACAATTACATAATTCTAAAGTTTACCACCAACACATTTTGCATGCCTATAATACCCTTACCTCTATTCACTCTTATAAGATTTTAGATATATATATATATATGGAGCGGTTCCGGTAAGAACAGATCTTATGAGAAAAATGAGAACGAATCTGGACCGTTGGATTGTATTATGTGGAACCAAATTGTGCATTTGGTGAAACTGAAATGTGCATTAAATGATATTGAAATGTGCAAAATAAAAATTTACACTCAAGTGTGCATTAAATGAAACTGATATGTGCAGGAAAAAAGTACAAAAATAACATCACATCGTACTTTTTATTCTGCACATTTCAGTTTCACCTAGTGCACATTTCAATTTCACGTAATGCACAATTCAACTGCACATATTGTCACTCTATCATACCCTTTGTGATGCACATTTCAATTTCATCTAATGCACATTGAATTTCACTTGAAGCAAATCTAACGGTCCAGATTCGTTCTCATTTTTCTCATAAGATCGTGTTCTTATTTGAACCAAAACCTATATACTCCCTCCGTCCCAAAAACAACTTCCCACTTTCCTTAAATGGATGTCCCAAAATTAACTTCACACTTCAATACTTTCCTTATTTGGCAAATTATCTACATAAAAAAAGTGATAAACAGTGTTTGAACAGTGTCAAACAGTGTTTAAACAGTGAAAAACAGTGCACTATACAGTAAAGTCAAATTTATTTTCTAAAAGTGTGTGAAAGTCAAACCGAGAAATTGTTTTCGGGACGGAGGGAGTATATATATGTTCATGATTGGCTTTGTTATTTGGTCAATTCAAGAAGGAGACGGTCGATGGAGAAGGATTATATACTCCATATATAGTAGAATTGTTAACTTTGACGGTGCAGAGATCAGTAATCATGATGTATACCAGCCGCCTAGCAGGCAGCAGCTATGTTTGGACTTTGGAGGGTCTACACTGGCTAAACGAAATGCACAACAGCCTAGTGCTACAAAAAAATGTGAGTCTAATATAATTCATTCCTGCTTAAATTAAGAGCCCGTTTTATAGCACAAAAATTGACTGTTTTAGCTGATTCTGCTGAAATGTATGAACTTCTAGCTGAAGTGGCTGCATTGGCTGATTCTGCTGATTTAATAAAAAAATATTTTTAAAATATATTTTATTAATAACATAAAGAAAAAATTATATGTAAAAATAGCTAAAATAATCATCTACAGTAACTTCAGCCAATACAGCCAGAAAAGTAACTCCAACCTTACTTTTTCTGCTTATTACACAATTCAGCGCGTGAAAGCAAAAGTTATGTGTTTGGTGAAAAAGCTGGCTGATAAGCCTGATAAGTCAAAAAATTGGGTTGCCAAACGGACTCTAACTTTCAAAGTATATATATTTGAAAAGGAGATTAAGATAATAGATACTACGGAGTACTATGTATCATATTATGTTGTTGAGAGTTGTGCAAAAAGAAAAAAAATGTCTAATAATTATTGTGAACCATAAGTTTTTTACTATAAAAGGAAAGTTAAAATTTAATTTAGAACGTCCATAAAAGAAAATTGGAAGTTTAATCAGGGACACGAAGAGTACTACATATTACCTTCTTCCCATTTTATATATCCTAATTTGACTTGACAAATTGTTAATAAAATGGTTAAAAGTAAAAATTATAGTTGAAATTTGAGTAAAAATAAAGTGAAATGTTATATCCTAAAAAATTGTTTCCAGATAAGAAAATGTGACATTCATTTTAAGACAATTCAAAAAGTATAAGACAAGTAAATGAGACGGAGAGTATATATTACCTCAGTCAATTCGGGGAGAAATAGAAACGAAGAGAATCGTAATTAGCTACTTTAATGGATGATAAGTTACAAAGTTCAATACAAAAGAGAGGGTAATACGGAGTATATGATGATCACCACAACTAAGAAACCAAAATGTGATTAAATGATTAACATAAAACCAATATAATTAATTATAATTAGGAAGTGTCGTCGTAGCTAGCTTAGGTAGGATGTGTACAAAAATGTCGGTAAAGCAATACAAAAAACAAGGATGACACCCCATCCCTAAGGGCCCCCAACACCGACCGGACAGTTAGATGGAGGGATGTAAATTGGACTTTAATCACAAGCTGACAGATAAAGAGTAAGGTTCTGACGTTAGTACGTACTTGCAGAGACCCTATACATTTTTTACCATAGTAATTGCTCATCACAGTTGTCGGAATTCAAACTCGAAACTTACCTTTTGTGACACCGCTCATCTACCAGTTAGTTACTGTGAGAATAATGGGAAGGCTTACCAATGTGGTAGCCCTAGGTGTCATATATATAATAAAATATGTCCTGAATACATTAGGAAACCTAATAAATATGGAAACCTAATTAATGGTATTAATTACACTATTACACCCCCTCAAGCTGTGCAGGGGAAACAATGCGCAGATTGTCCCTAAGAAAAATAAAACGCTGTGGTGACAGACATTTAGTAAAAATATCTGCCAGCTGAAACTGAGTAGGAACATAGCGAACCACCAGATCTCCATGAGAAACTCTCTCTCGAACAAAGTGATAATCAATGCTGATGTGCTTGCTCCGGGCATGCTGAATGGGATTAGTGGACAAGTAGGAGGCAGAAACATTGTCACACAATAGCTGTACCGGATCCTGAATCGAGACGCCTAATTCGAATAGAATTGAGCGAATATGTAGTGTATCCTGAACGGTGTAAGCAATAGCTCTATATTCAGCCTCTGTAGAAGACCGGGAGACAGTGGGCTGCTTCTTGGACTTCCATGAGACCAAATTTGGACCCAAGAATACAGCAAAACCAGAGGTAGAACGGCTACTGTCAGGACATCCGGCCCAGTCAGCATCTGAATAAGCCTGCAAAGTAGGAGAAGTAGTGCTGGGCTGGAGAAGCAGGCCGTGAGCAGCCGACCCCTGTAGATACCTGAAAATACGCTTAACAGCCAATAAATGAGTAGTACGGGGTGCATGCATAAACTGAGAGACCAGGTGAACAACAAATGTAATATCAGGTCGAGTCATAGTCAAATACTGCAGAGCACCTACCATACTTCTGTACTCAGTAGGATCTGCAAGAAGATCCCCATCAGTGAGAGACAGCTTAGTTCGAGTAGGCAGCGGAGTACGAACCGGTTTAAGAGTGTGGAGATGAAACCGGTTTAATAGATCAGACACATATTTTTGTTGAGACAAAAACAAACCAGAGTGTGTTCGAACTGCCTGGACACCTAGGAAAAAATGTAAATCTCCCAAATCCTTCATGGCAAAACAGCGGCCAAGACACGAGATAAAAGTGGAAATAAAGGAAGGGGAATTACCAGTGATAATGATGTCATCCACATACAAAAGAAGATAAAGAATGTGAGACCCATGGCGGTAAATAAATAGAGAATTATCAGACTTACTACACACAAAACCATGGGTTAATAAGAAACTACTGAACCGGTAAAACCAAGCTCTAGGAGCCTGTTTAAGACCATAGATAGCCTTCCTGAGCCTGCAAACATGATTAGGAAACTGAGGATGAATAAAGCCAGGAGGCTGACGCATATAACTTCTTCAGTTAGATTGCCATGAAGAAAAGCATTTTTGACATCTAACTGACGAATGGACCACTTAGACGAGACAGCAAGAGATAAAACAATACGAACAGTAGTGGGTTTAACAACAGGACTAAAAGTCTCAGAAAAATCCACACCAGCTTGCTGAGTAAATCCCTGTGCAACCAGACGTGCCTTATAGCGCTCAACAGATCCATCAGTATTAAATTTTGTTTTATAAATCCATTTAGACCCAACCACATTTTTACTTGTATTAAACGGAACTAAATCCCATGTATGATTATCAATAAGTGCATTAAACTCTTCAGCCATAGCAGCTCTCCATTTAGCATCTTTATTTGCCATTGAAAAACATGAAGGATCACATGCCGAAATATCTGTTTTGAGAGTAAAAATATTTTTTGGTTTAAAAATTCCGGCCTTAGCACGAGTTTGCATAGGATGACAATTTGGAGGAGAAGATGCAGGTGGGGATGGGCTCGGGCTCGGGCTGGAAGAGACGGGGCTGAGGATGTGGTCTAATGGGGTCTGCCGCTGGGAGTCTATGGGTTCGGCAGTGGGAATGGGGGTCTGCTGGTGGTGGTCTGGTGTGCCGCCCCGGGCAGTAGGGCTGGTGGCAGTTTGTTGGTGGGGTTCGGGTGTGTTGCCGCGGGCAGCAGTGAGCTGGGGCATCGGGATGTTCGGCTGGTGATCGGAAAGGGGCTGGGGCGGGAAAGTGGGTTGCATTTGCGATGGCAGAAAGGTATGAGAGTAGTGATAATCATGTAAACTCACCGTACTGCCGACGGGCATTGTGGAAGTGTTCCTTTGATGTTTAGAAATTAAATCAGAATAAGGAAAATAATTTTCAAAAAATCGCACATTCCGATTTATATAGATCTTGTCAGTAATAGGATTAAAGCAACGATAACCTTTATATTCATGGGCATAACCAAGAAAAACACATAAGGTGGATTTAGGAGACAATTTATTGGCAGAAGTGGCATTAAAATTTGGAAAACAGGCACAACCAAACACACGCATAAAAGAGAAGTCAGGAGATTGGTGGAATAATTTTTCAAAAGGAGAGATGCCATTTAAATTTGGAGTAGGAAGACGATTAATAATAAATGTGGCGGTAAACACAGCATCTACCCAAAAATGAGCAGGCAATTTTGCATCAAGAAGCATAGTGCGAGTTAATTCAAGTAAATGTTTGTGTTTGCGCTCAGCTACGCCATTTTGTTCAGGAGTGTCAGGACATGATTTGCGAAATAAAATACCATTTTTGGTAAAAATATCACGCATAGCATGATTGTCAAATTCACCCCCTCCATCACTTTGAAAAATTTTAATTCTAGCATCAAGTAAATTTTCCACCATGGATTTAAAGTTTTGAAAGTGTCTCACTACTTCACTTTTATGACGCATGGGATAAAGCCACGTAAACCGGGAAAAATCATCAATAAATAAAACATAATATTTAAAGCCACTTGAAGACAGAACAGGAGACTGCCAAACATCAGAATGAATTAAAAACAAAGGAGCAGTAGATTTATGCCATACTTCTTGAAAAGGTAATCGTTGTGATTTTCCTAACCGACAAGAAATACAATCATGAGAAAAATTAGAAGTACTAAGAACACTGCCAGATTTTTTTAATCTATCTAAGATACGACTTCCACAATGGCCCAAACGACGATGCCAAATTGGTCCGGGAGCAGCTTGTGAACTGAGAGCAACTGGGGAGGAATGAGTGATAGGGATAGGATAAACACCGCCATTACTAGAAGCTTGGAGGAGCATCTTCCCCGAAATTGTGTCCTTAACACAGATAGAATTTTTATCAAAAATCACAAAACAATTATTATCGGCACACAATCGTTGGATGGAGAGAAGATTATATTTAAGGTTAGGCACGTGAAAAACCGATTTTAAATGGAGAGGCCTAGGCTTAGTAGCTAGATACAAATTACCAGTAGTCATAACAGGAAGATTAGATCCATTAGCAACCGTAATTTTTAGTGGTCCAGAATAAATAGATTTATTATTCAAAATACCTTCATTTGGAGTCATGTGAGCGGAAGCACCGGAATCGGGATACCAAACGGCTGGCGTGGCTTCACCAGTAGATATCGCTAAGACTGGAGCCTGAGTTTGAACAAAACGAGACGGACAAGCTACAGCTGAATGACCTGGGGAGTGACAGATTTGACAAACAACGGGTGGAGGGACTGAACCAAAACTATTCTCAAAAGAGGAAGATCTTGCAGAGGCATAGTTAGTACAAAAAGTAGAGAGAGCAGGAGTATTAAACGATGACTCAACTGTATTACAAAAAACTGTACCAGGTCCCCAATTTTGTGGTTGATTTGTCCCTCTAGGATGTGCTGCCGGCGGATAGTGTTGCTGTCCGGGACCGAAGTACGGTTGGGGCTGCCCGTACTGCTGCTGCGGCTGATAGCGGCCACGGCCACGCCCTCTGCCGCGTCCTCTCCGGCCACCACGTCCGCCTTGGTCGGGCTGCTGTTGCGGATTGTCGTTGGAGGATGCTGCACGACCTCGGCCAGAATGCTGGGATTGATGATCGCCGGGTGGAAGTGCAGCGAACGCCGGGGCTGAGAGTGACGGTTCCAAGGACTGTTGGTAGCGTAAGCGTGCCTCTTGATGAACCAGCTTCGTGCCTAATTTGTCGAAAGTGAGACCTTCAGGAAACAAGGTAAGGGGACCCACTAGTGATTCATAACCCGGCCCTAAGCCTAAAAGAGTATATTGAATAAGATCAGCATTGGAAACCGGAGAATTGATGGAGGCTAAATTGTCAGGCTGTCAGCAATAGTTTGAATGCCACGGACATATTCTTCCATGGACTGATTCTCCTTTTTCTTGGTGTGAGATAACATCTGCTTTAACTCCATGGAACAAAAAAAAAATTTAGACTGTCTAAAACCCTAGAGCTCTTGATACCATGTGAGAATAATGGGAAGGCTTACCAATGTGGTAGCCCTAGGTGTCATATATATAATAAAATATGTCCTGAATACATTAGGAAACCTAATAAATATGGAAACCTAATTAATGGTATTAATTACACTATTAGTTACCCCACCCGTAAAGCAATACGGATACAAGAATTACAAACAAATGATGTGGGGGTAGGGGTGGGGGGTGATGATGGAGGAAAGTTAAAGGTGGAGCATGCCTCGATCAGCTCTGTTGAAAAAGAGGATCCTCTATCCCACGCACGTCCTACTCCAGACCGGCCCTCCAGTAGCTGCATCAGAACAATGCATGCTTTAACATATACAGAGTACATATCACGTTCTACAATCATTGGCCTCACTTTATATACATACACACATACTCCCTCCGTCCCCTTTTAAAAGTTCCGGAAGAGGGTGATACGAGTTTTAAGAAAAGTAGCTTTGTGTGGTTGATATTAATTGATAAAGTAGGAATAAAGTAAGAATGATTTTGAGCCACACAAACTTTACCAAATGAGGTATGAGACATTTAAATAGGGACATCCCAATATGGTAAAATGGGACATTTAATTGGGGACGGAGGGAGTACATACACCTTCGATACCAACCAATTCAATTCTATTGAAACCCCAAACCAATGGCCCCGCACGTCCTACAAGATTTTTGAGAGATTGTAAGTCACGATGACTCTGTCACCTCAATAATGGTAGATTTATACCGTGCGCACGAGAGATCCAACCCAACATGCATGGAGGACCGTAACCTCTGATATACAAGATTGCTACAAGTTTCGATCCTTAAACATTCTTCCAACTTTCTCACCATTCAATCAAGTGAACTACACGCGGGTTAATACCAACTAATTCAAACAATTACCAAGTATCAATCAATTTGGTAGCATTCAATTCATATTAATGGACGATATCTTCATTGGAACGGTTAGATTTCTTGAACTATAGAAAAATGATGATGTACTAAAACTACGTACAACAAATTCAACCTGAAAGTAACTTCAATCATATGAATTTTAATTATTACACAATTTAAAGATATCTTATGAATTTTAATTATTACATAATTTATAGATATCTAATGGTATATGCGTATATCTAAAGGGAAGAATTATTTTCATATACAATACCGGAATACTAGTATGACATATGGTGGTTTAACTCGATTTTTTTAATATAGGTACTATTGTACAAAACTATTTGCATTTTTTAAAGGTATGGTATCATCATAACTTTTCAAACGGCCCATAAAATTACATTACCTCCCTTTTATTAGTTGCAACCTGCAATACGTTTACGTACTTAGGCTTTTGAGGTTTGCAATGTACTACTATTATTGTAGTACGAGTATCTTTTTGAGTTTTAGTAAAAACCAATAAAATCACATCTTTAAAATATACATCGAGGCAGTTTAGCAATACGTAGTCCGTAGTACCCGTATTTTTTAAAATAATAATGGTGTCAAAATCGTTAATTCGCAACAAATGAAATATGGTCGGGACACGGGACTAAAGCAGGTGAATAATGGAAAAGGTAAAATGTAACATATACTCCGTATTAGAGAAATGAAGTAATATTAATACACATGCTTTTAGGGGTGGGCAAAAATACCAAACCGGCATGATACCGAACCGGACCGGTATGGTACCAGACCGATAAACAGGGTTTGAAACGAATCTCAAATTTTTTTGTCCCGAACCGGACCGAACCGGTTCCAAACAATGCCATGACCGGTTCTCATCTATACTAATATAAAAAGGGAAACCAAACATACTTTCCGGGTACATTTTAAAAAACCTCCGCCACAATTAATTATCAAACGGTTATGTGCATGAAACGAAGTATCGATTTCTAACCGGTGCCAGTGTGCCACATTGATCATCTATAAATTACATATACACATCTAGAAAACAACTGTTTGGCCGGCAAGTAGTTCTTTACACGTGATTGCTCAATTAAATACTCATCTATGCGTGATTCCTCAATTAATTTGTACGGAGTAGTTCTTTACCCATCTTGGAATATAGGAGAGCAAGGTAATCAATTCTGTCAATATTAAATTATTCTTTTCTAATGTAGGAAATTCATATGATATTTAATTTAATTACGTCTACATGATATGCACCACACCATTAGACGTACGTAGTTATATCATTTAAAAATTATAAAAACGTATTCGGTGTATGTTATTACTTCTAAGTATCCAAAAATTAAATCTATGATGGAAGCAATTAACAATTGGGGCGTATATCTCATATCTGATAATTGAAGCATCATATAATAATTAAGGTAGTGGATGGCCTTCATCCTATTAAAACATACGGAGTATGATCTCATCAAGCATTCAAGCCCAATATGTAATACTTATGGGTATGTATGAGAATTAATCCTTTCCGGTCAGGCCGGACAAGAGGGTGGTCCGGTCACCTCAATTTGGGGTTGTTTGCGGTGGCATTTTTGATCAATTGTTTTTTTTGTATGTACATTTTGGCACAGTTATTTTTTAAAAATCATTTAACTGTCTTATTGATTAAATTTTTTGTTCAAATTTGGTGAAGATAATTTACACTTCATGAGGAAAATGCTCAAAAAATTTAAGTATAAAAACCCACCAGAAACCGCTCCAAAACAAAGTGGCCGGTCAACCCTCCTCTCCGGCCCTGCCAGACAGACAGGAATAGCACTTACGTATATAACTATATATGTAGTATGTAAGGTTGTCGATGAATGCTGAGTAATAAGTTAATAACTAATGATGTTCATAAATCTTATAATGTGTACGTTTTGGAGTAATATTCATCTAATTGAAGAATTTATAAGAAATTAGTGTATGAAATAAGTATAAGTAATTGCATATTTATGATTACAAATAGTTTTGTTTTTTAACGTGACTTCAAGTTTAGTAACTTTTATATAGTAATAACTTTAATCCGTTGCAAAAACATATAGTAGTAACTTTAATCATAGTCACCTCCATCGCATTAACATTAGGACAAGAATAGTGACAACAAGAAAAGTGTTTATGTCATTGATATTTAATTGGTAAAGTAATAATAAAGTAAAACTGATTTCGAGCCATAAAAAGTTTACCAAATTTGGAATGAGATAATCTTAATGAGATTTCGCGGAAAGGAAAAATGAAACAATCTAAGCGGGACGGAGAGAATAATAATTTTAGTCATAGTCACTCTATATGTTAGAATGTCATATAGATTTTAGCATGAGACAACGATAATATAGAAATATCGCATTTTTTGTCACAAACAACTATATACTCCCTCTGTCCACTAAGATCTTTCTGCTTTCCTTTTTTAGCCGTCCCAAAATGATCTTCTCATTTTCCTAAATGAAAAGTTATCCTACATCAAAACAATGTCGAACAGTGCAAAACAATGTTAAACAGTGTTGAAACAGTGTACTCTACAGTAAATTCAAATTTATTTCTTAAATATGTGTGTAGGTCAAAGTAGGAAGTTCTTAGTGGGACGGAGGGAGTATGTTATAGTACGCCAAGTTACCAAACCTTTGTAATACATAGAAAAAAATAATTATAGCCTCAAATCTTGGTAGGTATCTAGAGTAAATTTTTGTCTTATTATTACCATATTTAAATTTCAAATGTAAACAAATATATATATTTCGTATATTAATATGTCGTGCATCGCACGGGTACAATACTAGTAAAATGAGAACCGGTACCGGACCGAACCGGACCGAAGTATGGTTTATTAAATTTGTATTACTATAGTTTATCTAAAATATCTTAATTACCTCATCCATCCCAAATTGATTTGCAAAGCCAACATTTTTTTTTGTCAAAGTTAATGTTAAGTTCTTGATAATTAATACAATTTTTAATAATTAAAATTTACATATTTAGAAACCACATTAAAATCTCTCTAAAGTTGCAAATTCCAAATTAAAATATACGGAGTACGAAGTAGTTTTTTTTAAAGGCCAAATTAGAATATAATTAAAAAGTGAAATTCTAATTAAGTGAATAAAAAGAAATTGTTTGACCAAGAAAAGATTGACTTTGCAAATCAATTTGGAACAAAGGTAGTATGATATATGAAAATTGATAAATTGTGTGGATTTTTGGAGGATGGCTAAACTTTAATTTTTTCTTAAACACCTGGAAAAAGTGACATTGTTTGGTATTGGTATGGCATGGTACCATCCCGTTTGAAAATGGACCGTACCGAACAGGTTTGGGTCTAAGACCAAACCGTACCGAACCGTTTCAATAGTAACGGTACGGGTACGGGTTCGGCCAAATATTGGACCGGACCGGACCGTGCCCACCCCTACATGCTTTCCTTACTCACCCTTTCACCTCTCTCCCTATCTTCTCGTTGCCCGGCCCGTTCCGCCTCTACATCCACCACTGCCCTCTACCCATGTTGGTTTGCCAAAAAATTAACCCTTCTACTCAATTGCAGGAATGAGACAACACTGCTCTAGATCATCCACAAAAGACATGATTATCGTTGCTTGAACCTTGGATTGGTTTCCAAACGTTGGAACCGCATTCACACCACCTTAAAAAGCACTCTAGAAGACTAGAGAAGAACCGCACAAAAAATCGGCGAAAGAAAAATCATACGCGACGATAAAGCAGCTAGGGAGACAAAACTCAAGGCCGTCTAAAAAATTTGGAGGCCGCGGTTCGAAATAGCAAATTGAGGCCCCCTAAAACAATAAAATATAACAAATTTAACAATGAAGTAAAAAAGTCAAAGAAATATAAGTTTTATATAATGTTTTGGGAGTAAAACAAGTCCTACTCGAGCACAACCCTAGTTTGGAAAGTACTGCTCTAGTTAAACTAATTAATTGTACAAAAAAAATGTATGGTTATGTAAAAACAATGTTCCTATTTTCAATTTACAAAAACTAAAAGTTATACATGTTTTGTTTTAGAATTTGAAATAATACAAAACTTGACAAAAACCCTATCAACGTGGACCCCGATGAGAAGCACCTATTGCACCTTCTTAAAGAAGGCCTTGACAAAACCCCATGTGGCGTTAAGCTGCTAGAGAGAAACGTGCGACGAAAACTCACCGGAAGAGTCTCCACCCAAATAAATTGTTCAAACAATAGTAAAGTTTTTCTTTTATATAAAACAATGGTAAAGTTAAATCAGCACTTTTGATATTTAATTCATTTTAATAATTAATTAAACTTACTAATCCAAAAAATACATTAAGTTTTTTATAAAGTTACAAAATCTAAATTAAATTAGAATATAATTAAATTAGAAATTCATATCCTAATTAAGTAATAAATGAACCTATCTGACTAAAAATCTTAACTTCACAAATCGAAAGAGAAAAATATATCCCACTCCATAAGTGTAACCATTTTAAATCATAAATATAGATAGTATATATTGTACGGATTAGTAAAAAACAACTCCTCTTCCCCCTTTCCCCTCCGATTGAACCTCTTTCGAGTATACGTACACTTCCCCCATGAAAATTAAAAGAAGCAGATATATGCAACGGTGAAGCATCAAGCATATATAGCAAATTAGCAATATACATTCACGTACGTACATCAACAGAGATGCAAATAGCATTCTTTGCTGATAGTGGTGAATCTTGGCAGGGTGTTCAAAATTACTTTACTATTAAGATGTTGTAAAGTAATATTATTTGATCCAATAATTGAAGAGATTTAATTTTTTCAGCAAAAAAAAAAACAAACAAAATGGTTAAACGTAAATATATTAATTACATAAAAAATACAACATATAAATTATTATATCAATTTTATACAAGTATTTTTGCATTTCATTTTCAAATTTTTTGGTATTCACATAAACACCTTAAACAAAGACCATCCGTGCGCCACTGTTAGTGGATGAAAGCATATGCTTTGCAGCATAAAATGACCCCAAAAGATCAACACATAAAGCCACAACATGCACTGATTAAGCAAAGAAGTCGATCAAGTATGCATATATACACACTGCAAAGTGGTTGGAGATATGCTTGGCTCCTCATACGCCATTCATGGAGGCACATCAAACTCTGAATGAGCTCCTCAAATGGCATACAGGGAGCCAGGCATACATGTAGCCATATGCATATATCTCTATACACATCCAACTGATATGCATAAAAATATGTTGCTTGGGATCAAAGTGAGGAGAAAGAAAGAGGGCTGAAGCGAAATGGAGAGGGGATATATATTGTACATATTTGGGGTCCTAATAACAATAAGCTAGCTAGCTGGTAAATGGCAATCAATGCAAATGGATCCTTCCAAGCTAACCAGGTGTTTGAGTGAGGAGAGAAAGGAGATGATGAGGTTATGTTTGTAGGGTTGAAGGGGTTGCGTAGTTCTGTGTTGGAAGGACGAAAGACGACACAATATAAAGGGATGGAGGAAGCTAAGCCAGGCCAGGTAGGGGTTAGCTAGGGTATGAGTGGGGCTGGGAGAGATGAATGATGGGGTTTGAAAAAGAAAGCCAATTCGGTCTCTGATCTTCTTTTTCTGGGATGGGTTGCTTTTCTCATCTGAGCCCTTTGTCTCGGAGTGCTTGGCCGACATGGATTCCCACCTTCTCTTTCTTTCTATTTTCTATCAATATACTACCGCGCCAGACTAAAAGTAAACGCAAATTTAGCATCCCCAGCTTTTTCAATCATGCTTCGCAAGGGTTTATGAGACATATTATGCATCCTCACCCCAGTCTCATAATTGCATTTGTTTATCATTTTTCAAATATTAAAAGCATTGTTTTTTTTGAAGGAAAAAGCATTGTTTTGAAATGTAACATTTAAGAACCCGTTTGGTAGCACGAAAATCGGTTGTTTTGGCTGATTCTGTTAGAATTTATGAAGTTATGGCTGAAGTGACTGCATTGACTGATTCTGCTGATTTAAGAAAAAAAAAAATTTAGAATATACTTTATTAATATAATAAAGAAAAAATTATATGTAAAAATAGCTAAAATAGTCATCTACAGTAACTTCAGCCATTACAGTCAGAAAAGTAACTCCAACCTTACTTTTTCTGCTTATTACACAATTTAGCGCGCGAAAGGAAAAATTACGCGTTTGGTGAAAAAGTTGACTGATAAGCCGAAAAACAGTGTTGCAAAACGGCCTCTAAAGTTAGCTTAAGAGTTAAGAGTAGATAGTAACATAAATAGGGATCGCAATTGTATCCGACACAAATAGATAATGTCTGTATTAAATCGCTTTTGTCAAAACATGGAAAATCGCATTGACCTGATAACGAATTGAGACCGCGAATAATATTTTCATTTATATTTTGACAATGGAGCGGTTTATAGTTTATACATACTCGCTCATTGCCCACCCAGTGTATTTTCATTTATATTTTGACTTCATTTCTTCGTATTCTTCCTCCTTTTCATTTAGTGACTTACAAACCCCGCAAAAGCCTTGTCGGGTCGGGTCGGGGCGTGGGAGCCCTTGGGGTTGGGGATTCAACATTTTGGAAGAATGAATCACATCACTAAAAGTAAACTTTAATTTAATCTTGTAGTTGTATTTTTATTTGATAAATTATTACGAAGTATTCTCTCCGTCCCGCTAAGATTGTCCCAGACACTATTTACTTGGTCAATACAAATCACTTTTAATCTCTTTCTTTATATATCAAATTTTTATCAATTTGATTCTGGTTTTTGCGACTTTGTAAAACTTTTAATGTAGTTTCTGAATATGTAATTTTTTTTCTAAAAATAATTTGGGTGTGGACAGGAATCTGTTTGCTTTATCGTCGGTCAAGCATCGTAAACCGAATTGTCCCAAACATAGTGGGAAGGAGATAGTACTACTTATTACATAACCAAATTATGCGAAGATATAAGTACATTTTCATTTTTGCGTATTACAAGAATTTTAAGGATAGAAACAGGACTTTAATTGATTTTTGCGTAAATTTAATTTAATTTTGGAATTACTAAGGATACAAAATAGGACAAATAGGACAAATAGGACAGTTTCATTTTTGCGTATTAATTTTCACTTTAATTAATAAGATTTATGTAGTCCTATTAAAAGATTAAGTTGATGAAAACTTTTCCAAATTAAAGTCATTTAATTGGTCACGGACCACTCCGATGACAACGGCGGTGAACTCCGGTGACGGGGGCGAACAAGCAAATCAGTAGCGGCAATCTAAGTGAAAATTCCAACGACTCATTAGCGGCGGTCCGAATTTAAGAAGCTTATCCATGTATAAGTCCGAATTTAAGAAGCTTATCCATGTATAAGTCCGAATTTAAGAAGCTTATCCATGAAAAGTCTATGGACTTTTTGAAAGTCTATAAACTTATCCATGTATTTAAGAAACTCCATTGACTTTTTATAACTATGGACTTTTTGGAAGTCTATAAACTTAAAAGCCAATAGAATTCATTTATAAAAAAATCTATTCAAGTTTGCCATAAAGTTGGTAGATTTATCTTGGCAGATTTACATAAAAACTGCCATAATCTTGGCAGAATATGAAGTCCACGATAAAATATTCGAAAAACCGAAAACTTTAATAGAATAGTGACTTTAACAAATTCACCTCAATAAGAAATAAAAAGTTAATGAAAAAAATCAGAAAAATCCATTTACACAAAAAAATTGCCATAGTTTGATTCTCAGTGTACATTTCTGCCATAAACATGACAAAATCCGTGTCATAAAATTCCAAAAATCAACAAATTGAATGTCAAAACTAAAAAAACAGAAGATTGGAAAACAAATAAGAAAAAACATTTTGAAAGCCAAAAAATAGAATAATAGGAGGATGAAGAGGAAGAAGAAGAGGAAACATGGCCAAACGGCGAAGTGCGTGTGGTGATTGGAGTCGTCGTTGTGCACGTGCGCGCGGTGGGGTCATCGGCGGCGGCTAGGGATGAAGTCGGCGATGGCGTGCGAGCTATACGGTGAAATTGACTGATCTGTTGCGCAGAGGAGGAGAAGTCAATCGATCTGATATGCAGGGGAGAAAAATCAATCGATCTGATGAGAAGGGGAGAGGTGATTGTGCACAAAAGGGAGAGAAGGTTTTGCGCATAAGTGTAGATCGATCAGTTAACAAAGCAGGAAGGGCAACAATGGAATGAGAAATTCTGTATGTTTTAAAATATGAGTAGAATGGTCATATTTGGAGGGAGGGGGGACATACATGGTCCTATTTAAGATTTTCTCCCATATTTTGCTCCTATATGAGGCAATTACTATTTCACATTTATACCTAGTATTTTGAAATTAGTAATACGTACCTCATTTGAAATTTATCGCGTAAACACCTAAAGATATTTTATGCTTATGACAAAGCTTATGGACGCATATTGGGGGTTTTGGAGAATGGAAAGTTCTCGAAATAGGTGTAAATAAGTTTTGGGATTTTCAAATAGGATTGTTGTCTTTTTCTTCGTGAAATAGTTGTAACATAGCAACATTCACTGTCATATTGGAGCCATTACTGCAAAAATAGTTGTAGTACTAGACTAACATCACAATATTTACTCTCATTAATGACAATATTTTTCAATCATTGCAGTATTTTTTAACCATGACGGTAACAACTCATATTTCGTGAAGAAAAACGTAGCAGTCATATTTCGGAATTCCAAAACCAATTTACTTCTATTTGGGATAATTTCTCATTGGAAAATGGCGTTTCAACAAAAAATTGGTCCTTTTAGCGTTTTCAATAAGTAAAAACATTGTTTGGTAAATAACTATTCGACATTAGGGTTTTTTTTAATCAAAACCGCTGAAATGGAAACGAAGCAAATTGCAGCATTTTGGGTTGGTGTTTGGAATTTGGGGATTTTCTATTCATTGGTATGGTCAAATAGTTAACTTACCAAATATTTTATGAAACCCGCTGATTAAATCCGATATTAACAAATCGCCACTAACATAAGAAATATTTTAACGACTTTCATGTTTTAGTGACTTTCATTGAGAAATATTTTAGGCATTCTCTCCATTGTGCAACAGGCATTGGGTGCTAGTAGTCCAGACAAGTATGGCCGGGTAAAACATGGTTTTTGTAGGTAAAAGTATATTTATATATTGGCAACATTTTGTTCGAAGTGCTGAGAAAATCATTAATCCTAATTGATCATTTAACAGAATCTAATTTACTTATATAATAATAATAATAATAATAATAATAATAATAATAATAATAATAATAATAATAATAATGATAATAATAATGATGATAATAATGATGATAATAATGATGAGAATAATGATAAGAATAATAATAAGAACAACAACAACAACAACAGCAGCAGCAGCAGCAACAACAACAACAACAACAACAACAACAACAACAAAAATAATAGAAATTATATAATAGTATACTTTCTTCATTCTTTTTTTAGTTGCAACACTATCATTTTCATGTTTGTCAATGCACAACTTTGATCATTATTATATTTAATTCTTAATTTTATAGATTTCAAAAAACTTAATGTTGTGACTATTTAAGATGGAAGGTAGTAAAATATAATGAAACTTAAAATGAACTAGTATATTTATAATTTGACAACACCTAATAACCAAGTCTTTCAATATATAATTTCTAAGTTAAACAAGCCAAACTTGACAATAACAACTTGTTATCAAAACATTAGCTTTGCCTTTCAATTACTACCATAGTAAAAATCTATTCTACTCATCCAATTCAGGAGTGGTGTTCTCAAATGGTCCCGTTTGTTTTCCAGTGGTTTGGTGTTGAAAAATGTGTAAAAATTGCGTTAAATGGTCGTTTTTGGGAAGTATTTTGAGTTGGGTTCACTTCCGATATGGGTCGGGTCAAAGTAATTTCGAATTCTCCTTGTTAAGGGTTTCAATTCGATATATGGTACACTCAAAACGGATAACGGGTGAATGAGAAATTGATTTTTGAAGTTCACTCGTTGAATGGAGAAAACTATGAAATGATGGGTTTCTAGTGTGATTTATCCCACACCGGAAAACCCAAGAGTTTTTCACTCCTTTATAAAGGTGACCTTTCTTGAAGGAGTTAAGAATCCTAGGTGAAAAAACTCTTTTCGCGCGCGGGGGTCCCGATCAAATCCCGAAAACGGAGAAGAAAAATCGCGACTTACATGTGTGGGTAACCTGCGGACACGGATGCCGTCCAATAATCTATCGAACTTTAAACCATTAAAACGTACTTAACCCACAACAAATTTGTCCCTAAATATAGCTAGCAAGTGTTTTGCAACAACACACGAACTTGCACAATGTTCTCGTTTTTTTCAGCTTAAACCACCTCCAGTTTCCAGAAAACTTCCTCATTGTTTGTGTTGCACAAGCTTTGGTTTTTCTGCTCCATCCTGTTTCTATTTTTCCTTGACTATTTTAATTAATTTTAATTAATTAATTTTTTTTTTTTCCGAAATTCAATTAACATTTGGTACCTACACGGAAAAACCAGCCATTGGCATGGAAGGAATGATATTCTTTTTAATTAACATTTTTGCATCAATCAACTGAACTTTGGATTAGAATTTAGTTGTGTTGGACTTTAACCACAAGCTTGGAATTTCATAATGCACCTAATTGACCCCCCCATGCTGCCCTCTTGCCTTCCCGCTTTATGACTTCCATATTCAGATACCCATCCTCTTTATCCACCATGTCTATGACTAGGTACATGCTCTCTTCCAATCCTCCTGGAGTCCCAGTTTCATGTAAACTTTCTCTTGAAAAGGAAATTCCTTCTATATTCCCCTTTCTTGATCCAATCACTCACTCCATACTCCTCCACCTTACCCATCTACCCCGTATGATCTGCTCACCTTGAATATGATCTTTCATTGGAAGCAACCTCTGACACAACTATGCCTCTCCCGGATGCGTAAATTATATGGTACAACCGGCTGTACCATGCTCATGGTACACCTAGGTACTTTAGTCTATACTTAATACATATATAGTTTAAAGGCTAAAGGGTCAAATAAGTACATGAACTAACTTAAAGTGTTCAATTAACCCCTTATATAGGAGATTCTGCCCGGTCATTGCCAATTGGGGAGGTTCCCGGTGGAATTGTTTGATGAATTTTTTTGAGAATTTTCATTAAGTCTAGTTTACCCATACCAAATTTCAGCTAAAATTTCAACCAGGAAGGTAGTCAGATGATTTTTTGAAGATAACTGCGCAGTTAAACAGCGCAGTACATTTCGGAAAATCATTTGACTGCCTTCCCGATTTATTTTTTAGCTGAAATTTGATATGGGTAAACTAGACTTAATGAAGAAGATGCTCAAAACATTTCATCAAAAAATTCCATCAGGAACCGCCCCAATTGGCGATGGCCGGGCAGAACCTCCTATATAAGGGGCTAATTGAACACTTTAAGTTAGTTCATGTACCTATTTGACCCTTTAGCCTAGTTTAAATGAAATGAGTATTAGTATTAAATTATAAAATTAGCATAGAAAATATTTTTTATGACAATATACTGATAATATACTTAAGGGAGAATTTGACATTGCACCCCACTTTTTGAGTAATATTGGACTTTGCACAACGTTTTGAAAAATTTTGACTTTGCACCCCATCATATAACATTTTGTGAAGCAAAATTTCTAAATGGGGTGCAAAGTCAAAGAATTTGTAAGTGAAATGGGGTGCAAAGTCTAAGTTTTTTAAAATGAGTTGCAAAGTCCAATATCAGCCAAAAAGTGGGGTGCAAAGTCAATTGCACACTTCTATACTAAATTGTGTTACCACAACAAAGATTTAATACTAATGCTCATTCCTTTTAACGTTATACCGATTAGGCATAAGATAAAATACCCGATTGTACGATGAGCACCGTACAACCGGGTGTACGGTATTAGGCATGGACCGGTACCGGGCCGGGCCAGTCCAAACTGGGACAAAATTTGTTGGGGTAAGGCCCGATACCGACCCGGGATTCTACATTTCTACCGGGACCGGGTCGGGCCGGTTCTTTGTAGTTTTTTTTTAGCTTTTCTTATTTATTACCCCCACCCCCGCCAAAACACCCAGCCCACCTACCATAGGCCCAAACCCAAAAAATAAAAAAAATAAAAAAAGGCCTGGTCCGGTCCCCATTTTTCTGCACCTGGAGCCTGCCCTGTAAACCCCCCTCACCGGGCTGGTCTACCCAGTCCCGGTTAGCAGGTCGGGCCGGTATTACACAGGATCGGGTCGGTCAACCCAGGCCCAGTCCATCCCTATACGGTATACGTACTCCCCCAGATCCAGATGTGCTTCATTCACACACAAAGGTTTCTGAAGAGAATGATTCCCGACCTCTTGCGATTGAGGGAAAATTTTATATGCAAGACCCACTATTCCACACATAAAAAATATATGCAATCGCCTCCTTCTGGACTTTAATCCTGCACTACTGAGGGTTTCTCAATATTAATCGATATGTAAATCCGCATAAAACCCTTCCAAGTGTGAGAATAATGAATAGGGGACCGAATATGTAATGTATCTTGCACAGTATATGCAATGGCCCGATACTCAGCTTCAGTAGAGGATCTGGAGACAGTGGGCTGCTTCTTGGAACGCCAAGAGATCAAATTAGGACCCAGAAAAACAGCATAGCCAGAGGTGGAGCGGCTACTATCAGGACAACCAGCCCAATCAGCATCAGAATAAGCAGCAACAGAGTGAGGAAGAGCAGTCGGCCGAAGATGAAGACCATGCGCCATAGTGCCCTGTAGATACCTGAAAATTCTCTTGACAGCCAAAATATGTGAAGTACGAGGAGCATGCATAAACTGAGACACCAAGTGAACAACATATGTAATATCAGGTCTAGTCATACTCAAATACTGCAATGCACCTACCATGCTACGGTATTCCGTAGGATCCGCAAAAAGCTCACCATCAGTGATAGAAAGCTTAGTTCTATTGGCCAAAGGCGTGCGAACGGACTTAAGTGTGTGAAGATGAAAACGGGTTAAGAGGGCTGACACATATTTGGCCTGAGATAAAAATAAACCAGTAGAATTACGCACAGCCTGAACCCCCAAGAAAAAATGAAGATCACCAAGATCTTTCATAGCAAAATATTTCCCTAAAAGAGAAATAAAATGACTAATGAGAGACTTGGAATTTCCGGTCACAATAATATCATCCACATATAAGTGCAAATAAATAAGACGAGCACCATGGCGAAAAATAAAGAGAGAGTTATCTGCTCGGCTACACAGGAAACCACGAGTCAAGAGAAAACTAATGAAACGATAAAACCAGGCCTGGGGAGCTTGTTTAAGACCATATATGGCCTTGCGCAGACGACAAATACGATGAGGAAACTGTGGATGAATAAACCCAGGCGGTTGACACATATAAACCTCTTCAGTGAGATTACCATGAAGAAACGCATTTTTAACATCTAACTGACGAATAGGCCAATTATAAGAGACAGCTGAGGTAAGAACAATGCGAACAGTAGTGTGATTAACAACAGGACTAAAAGTTTCAGAAAAATCAAACCCAGCCTGCTGCTTAAACCCCTGAGCAACCAGACGTGCTTTATGGCGTTCAATGGAACCATCAGACCGATACTTAGTTTTATAGACCCATTTAGACCCAACCACATTTTTATTAGAGTCAAACATCACTAACTCCCATGTTTGATTAGCAATAAGAGCATTAAATTCCTCAGCCATTGCAGCTTTCCAGTGAAGATGTTTATTTGCCTCAGAAAAAGAAGTAGGATCAGGAATTAAAACCTCAGTATTTAAATTAAAAATCATTTTTGGTTTAAAAATTCCTGATTTTGAGCGTGTTTGCATGGGATGAGTATTTGTAACCAAGGGCTGAGAGGAGGACATGTCTTCACTTATATCCTCGGACCCAGATGAGGAACTGCCTGACGAAGACGGGCTGCCCGGCAAACTGGGAGCAACTGGGGAAGCAACGCCCGACGTGGATGCCGAGCTGGAGCTATCCAGCGAACCCACCTGCTGCTCGTGCTGCTCGTGAACGTCAGGAATGTCTGGGGAAGCTGTGTCCGAGAGAGATAGTGAAGAAACCGCAAGAGGTAGTGGCTGGCCAGTAGCAGTAGCAGGTGATGTCATGGAAAAAGGGGGACACGTTGGCATTGTGGTCGACACAGACGAAGACTGACTCGCTAACTGATTATATGGAAAAACATTTTCATGGAACACAACATGACGACTAATATAAAGCCTACCTGTGCGCGGATCAAAACAACGATAACCTTTATACTCAGAGGCATAACCTAGAAAAACACACTGAGTGGAACGGGGAGCAAGCTTATTAGCAGAAGTAGCAGAAAAATTTGGGTAGCATGCGCATCCAAATACACGCATAAAAGAGAAGTTTGGAGCCCGGTGAAAAAGTTTCTGGTATGGGGAAAACCAGTAAATTTGGTAGAGGGTAAACGATTAATAATATAAGCAGCGGTTAAAACAGCCTCAACCCAAAATATAGCTGGTAAACCGGCATCAATAAGCATGGTTCTGGCTAGCTCAAGAAGATGCCGATGTTTACGTTCAGCTAAACCATTTTGTTGAGGAGTATCTGGACATGATTTTCGAAAAAGGATTCCATGAGAATTAAAAAATGACCGCATACTTAAATTATCAAACTCACCCCCTCCATCACTTTGAAAAATTTTAATTCTACGGTCTAATAAATTTTCCACCTGTCGCTTAAAAGATTGAAAATTAGTAAAGACTTCACTTTTACGATGCATATGATAAATCCATGTAAAACAAGAATAATCATCAATAAAAGAAACATAATATTTGAAACCAGAAGATGAGAGCACAGGAGATTGCCACACATCGGAATGTATTAAAAATAAAGGTTCACTAAAATTATGAAAAACATCCTGAAAGTGTAATCGCTGAGATTTACCCAATCGACACGAAATACAATCATGATTAAAAGAAGAAAGACTACTAAGTTGACCAGACTTCCTATGACCATCTAAAACTCTAGTCCCACAATGTCCCAACCGGCGATGCCAAAGTGGTCCAGGTGCTGCGCTAGAGAATAAAGCCAACGGTGGTGACGAAGAAAAACGAATGGGATAGAGACTGCCGCTACTGGAAGCCTGAAGAAGAACCGCCCCCGTGATTTTGTCCTTAATAAAAACAGAGTTTTGTCAAAAATAACCATACAATTATTATCAGAACAAAGTTTTTGAATGGATAATAAATTATACTTAATATGAGGAACATGATAAACAGATCTCAAATGGAGAGGCTTTGACTGAGAATTAATGGAAATATCACCAATATTTTTAATGGATAAATTAGTACCATTCGCAACAGTAACAGCAAGCGGTCCGGAATAAACGGATTTATTAACTAATATACCTTCCTGAGATATCATGTGTGCACTGGCACCGGAGTCTGGAAACCAGACAGCGTCATTTGGATCACTCAGTGGTGCAGCAAGATCAGGAGCAGATGGCTGATTAAAACGAGAGGGACAAGAAACTGCGGAATGACCTGGAGATTAGCAAATTTGACAGACAACTGGCGGGGGAATAGAACCAAACTGTCCATCAACTAATGGAGAGCCTGCACACCTCAGGTTAGTACCAGTAACAAAATAGGGATGCGTATTAAACGAGGAATAAAGTGAATGACAAAATGCTGTACCTGGTCGTCCCTGCATGGTTTGACCCGCTGGTGGCGCCGGAAAATAGCCCGGCTGGTAGTAGACAGCCTGTCCGCCATGTCCAGGTCGCGGCTGGAAGTTAGGAAGCTGCGGAGCTGCATATCCAGGCGGCTGACCATAGCCACGGCCCCGACCACGATGCCCCCGACCTCGCTGACCACGGGCCCCTCGACCACGACCTCTTGCTTGCTGCGGAGGACCATGAACATCATGCCCTGGACCTGTTGGGTTGACTGGCTGTGCCGCAAAGGCTGCAGGAGCAGCAGCAGTCTCCTGGGAACGGAGGTAAAGTAGGCGTTGTTCTTGTTCCACCAAACGAATGCGAAGCTTGTCAAAGGTGAGTCCTTCAGGGAATGTGGTCAAGGTAGTCATAATGGACTCATATTCAGATCCCAAGCCAAGAAGAGTTCGTTCAATCAGTTCTTTCAAGGGCACAGGAGAGTTAATAGTGGCTAGAGCATCAGCAAGTTTTTGTATTTCAAGCAAATATTGTTCCATGGTCTGTATTTCTTTCTTTTTACAAGAAGATAATAAGCGTTTTAACTCCATGGAACGAGCCATACTAGCAGCCATAAAGCGATTTTCCAGACGATCCCATATGGTAAAAGAATTTTTCAATGTATGAACTTCAATGAGAATATCACGAGATAAAGTAGCAAACAGCCAAGAACGGACTGTTTGATCTAACTTTAGCCAGTAATAATACTCATTATTAGCAACCTCTCTACGCAAAGCATCAAGAACATAAGGAGGAGGAGCAGAAATTGTACCGTCTAGAAAACCCTACAGTCCATGAGATACCAAAAAGGACTCGAACTGAGTTCTCCAAGGAACATAATCTTCAACAGTATCAAGTTTTGTCGTGACGATGTTTGTAACATTCGGGGTAGAGAATCCCATGGACTGAACAATTGCCTCAAGCACCGAACCGGAGTTGACCACCGAACCTGACTAAACCCCAATTGGCCGAACCGCTGGTGGCGGATTGACGCCTGGCGACCCCGAGAGACTAAGACCAGCAAATTGGACCCTTGGGTCGAGACCGATGGACAGTCCTGCAGAATCGGGGTTTGGACGGAGACGAGGTGATGGTGATGACTAATCAAAAACAGGCGGTGTCCAGACCGACATATCAATGGCAGACGAAGTTTGAGGAAACGGCAAGGAGGCAAAGGCTGGCTACAAAACAGGGGCCATTGAGAACGACACAGGTGCGGCCGAGATAACTGGCGCTGCTGTGATGCTAGCGGAAGCAGTAGAAACCGGCGCGGCCGAGGTGAGCGGCGCTGCTGCGGCAGTGGTACCGATGGAAGCGGGTGACGCCATAGGAACGAAAGAAAATATTAAAACTCTAGGCTCTTGATACCATGTGAGAATAATGAACAGGCTTAACCAGACTGGTAGCCATGACTGTATATTTATAATAGAATAAGTCTTGAGTTACAATAAGGATATTGCCTAATAATTAATACTTAATTAAATCTACACTATTACCAAGATCCACCAAACGTGTCCTCAATTCTCATCCAAACATTCAAAACGGCCAATATTATCCCCAAACATCCTAAATAGCACAAGCTTAGCATTACATTATATAATTACATTGGAGGTAGAATGAAGCACAAGTGAAACTACATGCGATGCCATTAGTCATCATTATATGACACATTTATTAAGAAGTAATTGCCCTTAACAAGTGATGATTACATATTTACATGTACCAGATGCATTTAACCAACATGCCCACATTTAGCATTGCCTAACATTACACTAATGATGATGCATAACTGCATAAGTAAAACTCAACTGGATGCCAATACATAGTTAATCCTTTCACGGGAGATTTACACTATCTGATTCATGGATCACCTTTAAAATCATAACAAAATAAGATCACAAGTAAATTTATGACGCCTCTCAACTTTGTTTTTATCTAAGGGAACACAGTAGGAGGGATAATTATGTCTCCGATGTTGGTGTGCCATGGATCAGCTAAGTGAGCTGCCAAGTTCTCCAGCGGTCCTGTTCCCGGGTACGCCGACTGTTGAACGCATATTCCTACGAATGCCAACAATGCTAGCCGTCCTGCCCATTCATTTATCATTATCATTATTGAAATTATGATGATCTTTAAATCCCTTTTCCCCAATCAAATCAGCAAGTTCGATTAATTCAAATTTATCATTTATCAACCACAATCTCAATAATTTCATCCCTTTTGATCATTTTAGCCAGCCAAATGCATTTTCACCAAACGGGCTTTAGGCTTCATTTGGTAGTGCAAGTTGGTATATTCTGTTGATTACTATGCTTAAAAGAAGAACAAGAAAACGTTAACGAACTTATTTGGGTGAAAATACATTTCAACAGTCACTAACAAACAGGTTTTAGGCCTCGTTTTGCAGTTCAATTCGCCTTCTTCAAGAGATTATTCCGCTTTTAAGAAGAGTGAGTAGTTTATGCTTTTTATGTGACTTAAATCTCGGACATAGCTCTCCCAAGGTTGGCAAATGTTGTATATTTTATGTGTAAAATTTTGTGTAAAAAATTAAATAAAAAATACTTTATACCCACTCACGCCAACATTTTGTCCCGCCTATGTGGCAGACTTAAATGGATGCAAGCAGATTCAATCGTTTAAGCAAAAAAACGGCTTATGAAAGACACTTAGCTTAGTGTCAGAATCTTAAAAAAGAACTGACCGTTCTTGATTTCCTTGACCTTGAGCTCATGGAACTTTGCAGGATCCTGCTTGGAGTAGCCCAAGGGATCAAAAGCTCCACCGGGGTACTTCTTCTTTTCCGCGTCTTTCTCCATGCTTCTTTGATGCTCTACAAACGCAATGGCGAGAAACTCGATGACGAGGATGGTGGGGAGGGTGCCCCATGGGACGGGTTGTCCTAGGTATGTCCCCTGCCCTCCTGGAATTGCTGCCCACTCTTGTGCCTTCACCCAATTCCCCAACCCCATTGCCTCTGGGATTATCATACCAGGCTGCAATTAAAATGGTCTCAACACATTAACCCACACATTTTACGTGATTGTATATATTTAAATTTATTATACATTTGGAGTGGTTGAAATGCTTAAAGTAATTGATATGTTTGAGTTCATTAGTCATACCAAATCCAAAATGTATATCAATAGACTAATCTAATTTATTACGAGTATAATGCTTTGGTTAGTCAACCTATAATGGTTGTCCTTTTCGGATAAATTTGTTTCGTTCTTACCTTCTTATAGAGGCCGTTTGGTAATACTGTTTTTCGGTTTATTAGACTTATCAACCAACTTTTTCACCAAGCACGTAATTTTTGCTTTCGCGCGCTGAATTGTGTAATAAGCAGAAAAAGTAAGGTTGAAGTTACTTTTCTGGCTGTATTGGCTGAAGTTACTGTAGATAACCATTTTAGCTATTTTTACATATAATGTTTTTTGTATTTTATGTATAAAATATATTTTAAAAATATTTTTTTCTTAAATCAGCAGAATCAGCCAACGCAGCCACTCCAACCAGAACTTCATAAGTTTCAGCAGAATCAGCCAAATCAGCTGATTTTCGTGCTACCAAACGGGCTCATAATCTTTTGCTTATAGGATTTCTTCCTAATCTAATTGGATTGCGTAGTATCATATGTTCCATAAACAAGAGTTAATGCAAAACGTTGGAAGTAACAATAAAACTCAGTGTTAGAATTGTTTTAATAACAATTCAGTCATTTTTGTTACCACCCAAGTAAGAAAAAGAGTCATACGCCATTTAGTAACATTAAAATTGACTGAATTAACTAAATATCCTGAAATTGTTGAAATTGTAACTGAAACAGTTAAATTGACTAATTTTTTGAATTATAAAATAATAATTATTTAAAAGAATAGATTTTATTAGTAGAACTATGAAATTCTTGAAATTCTGAAGTAGTTAAATTCTAACTTTCATTTTATCAAGTATACATGTATTTGAACAAAGAAGATTTTTACTTCCTCCTCATTTCTATTAGTTTTTCTTAATCTTTTGTCCCCCTAAATACTTTTTTAAAAGTATTTAACTATTACTAATTTTTGGTAAAGAAACATAT
The DNA here is from genome assembly GCA_945859915.1 of Cuscuta epithymum. Taxonomy (NCBI): domain Eukaryota; kingdom Viridiplantae; phylum Streptophyta; class Magnoliopsida; order Solanales; family Convolvulaceae; genus Cuscuta; species Cuscuta epithymum. Next base: position 1,601,065 of record CAMAPF010000958.1, read on the forward strand.
TGAACTAAGATGAAAGAATATACATACACCATGTAGTTTATTTTTATAAGAAATTGAGCTAGATAGGATCGAGTAAAAAGAATATGACATTACAAAATAACTACGGAGTATTATTTTTCCAGAGTAAGTAATATCATGCATGGAAAATATCGATATTAATAAGGGGAAATCTACCACTCCTATTCTGAAATATCACATTATTTTATATATTTTCTTATTTTAACTCACTTAAAGGTCACACAAGTTCAAAACAAAAATTTATCAATGTAAAACCCATATAATCCAATAATGTTAATTACCACAGCAAGCATAGCCCATCTGCAATGGATAAGTTCAGATTCCTTGTATCTCTCGAGGATTCCTGGAATCTCCCCTAGTCCAAGCGGGTCGAACCCATAGTCTCTGCAATATATTGTTTTCCAGCTTCTAATTAGGTTGAAATTAAACTAATTGTAGATTAAGTAAATAAGTATGGAGGAAATTAAAGTAGAATTACCCAGGAGCAGAGCCATCGAGGTAGGGTGGGCGGGGCTGGCCGGGCATCCAGTCCGAGGACATGGTGGCCTTGGCGGTGGCGGCGGCCACTTTTGCGGGGATGCCGGTCAACGGCAGGGCGGAGGCGAATTTGGACTTGGAAGAAGAGAGAAGTGAGGAGCAAACGGTGGGTACACCGCCGCAGCTCATCATCATTGCATTGGAAGCCATTATTGCTTTTGGTAATCTTCTGCGTTTTGGGCTAAATGAAGGGTGGATGAGGAAGACGAATACATAAATATTACTGCTGATGGGGCCAAATATCAACGGATATAGTTGAACCCAAAGGACGATTGTGATTGGCTGAGCAAAGAAGCTTATCTTCTTTCATTGGGCCACGTGGAGATTACATATGACATTTCATCGACTCAGGATTTTGTGGCCGAGCTTCGGTACAGCGTGTTCTTCAAATCTACGTGGCTTTCAATATTATCTACTTTCAAATAATCAAATGTCTTTGTAATTAATTAATTAATTAATGATGGATGATATTACAAAAATAATATAGATGAAAATGTGACTAAAATTATTCTGACTACATAATCTATATATTAATTAAATCTATATATTAATTAAATATATAGATAATGTGTTCGTTTGTTATTCCGTGCAACGCTCGGATAAAAGAGTAGTTATAATAAATACAGTGCATAATAAGGATGTTTTCTTTTGGACTGTTTTCAGTCCCAGACCAGACCAGACCAGACTTAAACAGACCAGACCAGACCAGACCAGACTTAAACAGACCAGACCAGACCAGACCAGACTTAAACAGACCAGACCAGACCAGACCAGACTTCCGTAGTTATAAAATACACAGAGACCAGACGTTTACCAAACCAGACCAGACCAGTTCAGACCAGACCAGACCAGACCAGACTTAAACAGACCAGACCAGACCAGACCAGACTTAAACAGACCAGACCAGACCAGACCAGACCAGCAAATTTCAGTCCAAAAGAAAACATCCTAAATAATGTAAGATTTAAGTGTAAGCTTAAATGGACCACTTTTGTAGAAGTTTAAGGATTAATAATTGGAAATTTATACCGTACCTTCAAAAATAATTGATGTACCGGTACCTTAACCTCCATAGCCCATGAGATTCTATTATGAAGCCACGTTACATCATAGTCATTAGTATAATAAGTTTTATTATTTGCACCATACTCCTTGGTATTCAACGTTGATAGCTGCTCACTCTCGTCAATTCCCGCAACCTCTTTTCCTTCGTGACGCTAGGTCAAACGGAAAACATGAAATAGAAGGCAGTCAAACACCCTCCGCGACACAATGGATGCCAGACATTTTTAAAAATTGAAGGATTATGTTTCCAATTGAAACAAAAATAAAAATAAAAAACACTCCAAATCCTTTTCCATCGTTTCTCTTCGATGGCCCCTTGTAAAAAAGAGATGAGAAGATGGAGCCACAACCACATGCATATCAACAAAGATATTTGTCATCCTTTTCGTTGCCGGAGCCTAGTTCAGAGATTGGAAGCACCGAAACACAAAAGTTTGGTTCTGATTCAGGCTGATGTTTGAGTTCGTTTCATCGGTGGGTTTGATGTAGCCGCACAAAATAGGTGGAGTGATATTTGTGTCAAAATGACGGAAGTAACGGGTGTAACGTAGCATTGAGTAGTTAATAACAAACTTTAAATATTTGGGAAAGTTCCCGAAATGGGACTAAAAAAGTTTGAAAATTCCAAAATAGGACTGTCATGTTTTTTATTCCCCAAAATAGGACTAATTACTGCCAAATTTGGAAAATACTGCCATGTTTGAAGTCTGGTACTGCCATTTTTCACAAGGAGCCTAAAAAGCGAAACTTATATCACTTTTATCACCCTTGAGGATATCTTTCAAAAATAACCTGAACAAGATTTTCTTTTCACTAATAACCTGGACAAGATTTTTTTTTTCTTTTCACTAATAGACAATCGCCACTACGGCGGCCTGCTTGTTATGTAACGGATTGAAACGGAAAAAATTAACGGCTTGCACACGGAACTATGGAAGCGTGAAATCCACTCATGTATCAACTTTATGCTCCATGATGATTACATTGCACATCAGTGAAAATCCACTCATGTAGTATTTCATAATTTTAAAAAATTAAGGGAAAAAATGAAAAATGAAATAAAATTTTAAACAAAGAAACTTAAATAGACTTATAATAGATTGTAGAGATCGAACACTTATACTTTCTTTTGGTGACAGAGAACTTGCAGCTTTAAAAGGTTAAAAGGGTACTAATAAAATACAATGTAACAAAAATTATAAAGGTTGAAAACAATAAATATTGGAAAAAAATACGTACACTAAAATAAAATAAAAAGGAAAAAGTACAAAAAAATGAATCCTTATAAATGGAGAATAAATATAAACAAACATGTGGTATGTAAAATAAGATAAAAATATTCTGGAACTATCTAAAAATACTAAAAGCATTTATGAAAGAGCAAAGTTTTTGTAATTTTGATATATATACAAAGTAAAAACATTCGAAAAACTTAGAAATTATTATCAAAAATTTAAAAACATTAAAAACTTTCAAAAATATACCGAGAGATTTTTCAACATTAAAAATGAAATTGAATTTTGTATAAGTAACATAAAAATAGAAAATAAGATTTGTAAACTTTATTAAATATATAAAAATTCAAGTAAACTAAAAATCGTGTAAACCAAATAAAGTTGAAAATAAAAATATCAAAAAAAGAAATTATTAAAAAATGGAAGAATAAAAAAAATATAAATTTGTAATATAATATTATAATAATAGTTATTTCATATGGAGTATTCTTCTTTGAGTTGATTTTTGTTCCTTTTTGTTAATAACTTTGATTTTTTTTTGTTTTTATTGTTTCTTGGTGTTTCTTGCGATTATTGACATACAAAAACTCAAATTTATCATTTAGGTGTTTCTATATATATGTGATAAATATAAACCTAAGTAAATAATTAAAAAAAATGAAGAACAATAGATAACAAAATGCAATAATAAAGAGCAACAAGATGTAACAAAGAGAAACAAGATGCAACAAAGTGAAACAAGATGAAACAAAGAGCAACAAGATGAAACAAAGTGAAACAAGATGCAACAAAAGGTAACACACTAACATGTACACAATAACAATAAGCAACAAAAAACAGAGTATGAAAGTTTTACAACAAATTTATATTTCAATCTACTATATTTATCTATTATGAAAAATGTATAAAAAAACAGATTCTTCTACTTTCATTTGTTTCATCTTTATATACAATTCATCAGGTTTGTCTCTCTTTTCTTCATTTCCTCGTCTATCTTCTCACCGTTATCACCGGATGACAAATATTAAGCCTTTTTATCACCAAGCGTTTTTGTCCTCTGCAAGTGAAGTTCACCAAGCCTTTCTATCCCTTGCAAATAGACATCCACAATCTCCTTGTCAAACTGTTCACATTTATTGATTTTGTAATGTAAGCTTGTAATATTATTACAAATCCTTTCAAACATAAAGTACTATAATCTAGAAATTGAAAACATGAGTATTATGCAGTGTATTAATCTAAAGAAGAATTATACCAATAAAGATGTCACACAAATAACATATGATCTGATGAAAAGTAAACAAAAGAAAAGAAAGGAATAGCCAAATAGGGTTGATGAATAAAACCATCTTCAAAGCTATGTTGATCTGAGCTTAGTTGAGCATAAGCACAAGTCACTTATACCTCTTGAACCATTTTGTGCTCCAAACATATCATATGGTCTTGAACTCTTTGGATCAGTGCTACTACAAGTAGTAAGTAATTAGCAAAGAACTAAATATGTACAATCCAAAGCAAATGAGTCAACAAAATGTTAGAAGAATGAAAGTAAATAATCAATTTTAGTCACCAGTTAAGTTGTGTTATTGGTTTGGAGTCTTGGAGATTGGTTAAGGAAATCAACTCAAAAGCCGATTTAAAGCAACTTCATCCCAAAGGCAAACAACATTTAGAAAATACATATACAAAAGACCTGCTATATTAATAAGAAAAAGTCAGAAAGTGATTAAGCAGGTAAGTTTGACTTAGAACTTAGAATACAGAAAAGTTAAGATTTGACTTAAAAATGCAACCGGTAATCTTTAACAGTGAGAAAAGGGTAAATTATGAGCCAGAATACGTCCATAAGTACCACAACCCCTTCCAACTTCTAAAAGTAACGGTAGAAAAATTTCAATTCTTGGAGAATATAATGTTTAAAATTTTACAATCTAGTTTCTAATTTCTAGATTTTAGCATAATGTTTAACCCTACAAAGTATAGCCATTTGGAAGAGCAGGAGACCCTGTAATAATACTTAGCTACTTTTGTAAATTAGATCCCGTAATGGAGGTGACTTTTGTAAAATAGATTTCAATTTTGTTACAATTCTTTGATTGCTATTGTTTCCTAGTGTTTCTTTTTGTTGCAATGTGTTACAATTAAGTCAGTACCCTACATCAATAAAGAAAGATCATTACAATCATTTTAAATATCAGCAAAATGAAGCAACTCAAATTATTACAATACAAATATCAGCAAAATAAACCAAGTCAGTGTATAGCTTTTCATTTGGAAGAACAACGGATAATGTATTACTTAGTGTCTGCAAAGTTATTATTCATAATAAAGAGAGGATAGGAATAAGATAGAATAAGCAAGCAAAAAATGCAGATGAGAAGTTCTAATACCTTTCTATCAATGCAAATTAACCGAGCAATCGTAAAGGGACACATGATTTTTGAGCTTCAATCGACTGAAACGTGAGGGATACCATTAATATTCAATAAATCAAAAAGGAAAAATACTCCAATCAGAAATTCATGTGTGTCATGTGGTGTGGCGATCTTAAACTGAGAGTCAATTATAACAAAAATAAAGCAGAAAGCAAAACATTACTCAATCAAAAATCAGAAATAATTCTTAACTATATGAATTATAACAACAATTTATTACAGTGACGGTAAAATTATCAAAATTCACACATACATGCAAATCGGAAAGCAGTGAGTGAGCTAAGCAACTATTAGAGGAGCAACTGAGCAGGCAAGGGCGAGAGGCGGAGCCGCGGAGGCCACAAATCGGAGAGTGGAGATGCCTTTGGGGGAGGGGAACAACGGCGAACATATATGACTTTTGTACTTAACGCTTCAAATCGATTCGCCGGGAGGCCGTGAGGACGGATGAACAAGGACAGCGGAGTCGCGGAGGATGGAGGCGCACTCGGAGCTGGGTGGGAAGAGAAGAGAACATGGTCTCTCTGCCGCAGTTTGATATCTCATGAGGATGGATGAAGAAGATTGAGGTGCCAGACTACCGGCCATCAATCGATTTAGCGATCTACGACTTAATTAGGTTGGTTTTGAAATTAAAAAAAAAATAAAATTGAAAAAAAAAAGTCTTTAAATGAAAAGGAAATCATCGGGTGACATAAATGAAATAGATTTAGAAAAAGTGGACTAGATGGGATATTTCCACATATACTATTTTGAGCTTATTTCCAAGATAAACCGTAAATTATACTCACTTAGGATGTTTTTACTTGGACTATAATTTGTCCCAGACCAGTCCAGACCAGTTCAGACTACACTACAAAAAACAGGGATGTAGTCATGGACGTTAGTCACGGATTTCGTCCGTGACCAGCGTAGTCACGGACTAGTAACGGATTTCGTCCGTGACCAGCGTAGTCACGGACTTTAAAAAAAAAGTTAGTCACGGATTTGTCCGTGACTACGTCCGTGACTAACCAAATCCGTGACTAACGTCTCTGACTACGGTCCTCCGGTAGCCCCAATTCTCTCGCCGGCGTGTCCGTTTTTATTCCGGCGGTTTAGTCACGGACGTATCCGTGACTACGTCCGTGACTATTAAAAAAAGTA